>NQII01004086.1:79302-147376 GCA_002778355.1 Clitarchus hookeri | reverse complement strand
CCCCCTTCTTTCACACCCAACACAATCCACCAATCCTAACAGTGACGTGTAACTGTTCTGTGAATGTTTTAAAACTGAAACGAAATATTATCATAATAATTGTTTCGAATACTGATTTTATTGAATTAATTTAATGTTGTTTCCAAGAATCGAAAGCTTGGGCACGCACATTTCATTTGAGAAAATACCCCCCTCTCCCACTCCGAACCGAAAGTCTAGATCCGCTCCTGTTTCTAACTTTCCGTAAATTTCACAGAACTTTCCGTTACTTCTTGAAACCTCTCCCTATATTTGATAGCTATTAATATGAATTTCCGGTTTAAAAAATGAGTCAAGAAAAAGCAACAGTTTACGTTGCGGGCTTTGCACTGCGTATAAAAAGCATTTTTAAAGCATTGGAATTTTTTGTGTCGGACGGAATTTGAATCCAAATCGAAAAAAAAAATTATGTTATCACGACCCTTGCCTTTTGCTTACCACACTCTTGCGAATATTTAGATAAAAACAAGTTAGTCCCTCTTAAGTAACACACGTATCTTACTCTGTTTCCGGTAACGTTTGAAGTTTTGCTAATTGTTACCTAGCGAGTTTACGCTACTTTGCAATGTTTCAANTTACTCTGTTTCCGGTAACGTTTGAAGTTTTGCTAATTGTTACCTAGCGAGTTTACGCTACTTTGCAATGTTTCAAGAATCAAGTATAAATGACAAGAATTTTTTAACATCCGCGGGAACGATAATTTTCTAATTCTAATGGGGGGAAATGTTGTGCATAGCATCAGCATTGTTCTTTCAGAAACCTAAGCTATATGCAATACGGCGAAGTTTCGTATTTTGTACACATGGAGCCCGTTTCAGGTTATCATAATTACGGAGCGCTTTTCCGTTATGATAACAGTAAATTTTCTTATAAATTTCCGTTAATATACGGCAGTTTTCAACAGTGTACNTTACTCTGTTTCCGGTAACGTTTGAAGTTTTGCTAATTGTTACCTAGCGAGTTTACGCTACTTTGCAATGTTTCAAAAATCAGGTATAAATGACAAGAATTTTTTAACAGCCGCGGGAACGATAATTTTCTAATTCTAATGGGGGGAAATGTTGTGCATAACATCAGCATTGTTCTTTCAGAAACCTAAGCTATATGCAATACGGTGAAGTTTCGTATTTTGTACACATGGAGCCCGTTTCAGGTTATCATAATTACGANTTCGTATTTTGTACACATGGAGCCCGTTTCAGGTTATCATAATTACGAAGCGCTTTTCCGTTATGATAACAGTAAATTTTCTTATAAATTTCCGTTAATATACGGCAGTTTTCAACAGTGTACAGCAGTGGATATAAGCGACTGTAAATCAGTGCAGATGTGGGTATGAGACAATGAAGCTGTATGCTGTGTTAAGAGACAGAGTAGGAAAGTAAACAGATGTAAGACAACCGCTAATACTGCAAACTCCAAGCACACACGCGCTGGCAAAATGGCGTCACTGGTTAGCAACATGTCGGGACGCCGTTCACCAATCAGCGCCAGGTAAGTCAACTCGACACCCGCCTGCCCAGCCANCTGGTTAGCAACATGTCGGGACGCCGTTCACCAATCAGCGCCAGGTAAGTCAACTCGACACCCGCCTGCCCAGCCAATACGTAATCTTTCTCAGCACGCAATAGCCAATCAGAGACGTCCGTTCTCAGAGCCCCGCGCGGCCAATCAACAAGCGGTTACACCCATATCAAAGGAACCGCCACGCCGTTTCACCTCCTTGTGTATAATAACTCTCAGGTTGAGTGAGTGAAGAGATTTGGGCGGCTCTTAACATCGAGGTCCTGAGAGCCGATGAGGGTGAAGCGAGGTGATTATGAATAGCAGTGCCGGAATGCAACGGCGTGTAAACGGGAGATGCCCGAGAAAACCCGCCGAACAGCGGCTTCGTCCGGCACGATGGAGCGACGCCGCCGGGAATAGAACCCGGTTCGCCTAGGTGGGAGGCGAATAGTCTGGCCACTACACCATCGCAGCCCCTCTGAGGTAAAGGTGACAGCTAACTAAAAAAAATGATTTGTTCACGGTAAAGTGAGCACTTTTGAGGCCCTGGCTACTTTTTCCTTTCAACCATTTTTAATCCTTTAACCACCTTTTAAAATAAATATTGACATGCAAGTAATAACCACAGTGTGTGAATTCCGCCGCACTTGGATGTTAACTCCTAACGTTAAAATAAAATATATTTATTGACTATTATTCCAAATAAGGAGGCTTTCAAAAGTGCTCACTTTACCGTGAATAGCCGAGTTGTGTATAGATAGACTTGCAGGCGTGGCCTGGGACCCACTACGCTGCGATAAGCGAAGCAACACGCAGTTGATAACCGCCAGGCCGGTGACGACGTCCGGCCACGCTGACCTTAAAAATAAAAGTCCACACACGCCATCGGTCCACGATAGGCCCGCGACCTACCTCAACTTGCGTGCACACAAGGTTAGCTGTCCCTGTTCGATTATGTCGGCGACTCCCGAGCCATAAAGTAGGGCCTACAACTGTTTTGATAAAATGAATATCACTTCACTCTACTTTGGTTAAACATCAGAGTGATTTATTATGTTACTTATCCTTGGCCAGATTTCATTTTTGACTGTATGAAATCTTTTCGCCCTTTCCTGCTGTTATTTATGTAACCCAGAAAGAAGTTTAACAGTTAACTAACTGGAAAATCAGGTAATGATCTGGCACTGTTTTAAGATTTTCTTTTTTAATATTTTTATATAACTGAACAGTTACTATCGATATTTAAAATTTAAACAATCACGTACTTTGTGAAACCCAGATGTAGCAAACTTAGTTTACTGGAAACATTGTACGAATACCAAACTATGCGTGGCGTCTAAAATTGAACAAATAAGATATCGCAAAAGTTTAATTTCGTAAATAAATTTTACTTTAATGATTGCAGTTGCGTTAGTTGGCATAGTTGGTTCACGGATTTCGAAATGGCTCCCCTTTTTTAATCTAAAAATATGCGTAATTTCATTATTTATCTTCGCGCCGGAAACACTTAATTATGTCCCGAAATCCCATTGTAAACATAGTATTATTAGAAACCTGGAAATTACGCGAATTCCTTTAAGAAAAAGCTAGAATGTCAAACCGAAACCCTCGAAGGAAATGCGAAGGGAACTCAAGGGATTATTCGGCCAAGAAAATGTTCCGAAATCAGTGGCCATGGTGGTGGTGAACCGACTCATGGAGCAATATTTCGATTGGGAGTAATTTGAGATGTCCCTTAAAGAGTCTAAATGGCACCAGCATATCTGGTACGCAATAAATGGCATAGAAAGGAGTGTGGTCAACTCCTGGATGGCAGAGATATATGATGAAGAGGAGGCGGAGGAAGAGGACGTACAAGGATATAAGGCAGAANGGTCAACTCCTGGATGGCAGAGATATATGATGAAGAGGAGGCGGAGGAAGAGGACGTACAAGGATATAAGGCAGAACAGATGACCATGAATATATGTACATTTTACCAGTAGTGCCCCCAAAAGAAGAAGATAAGTCTGGTTCAAAAAGTTCAAACGAAGAAGTAGAGTCACATGTTGACCTACACTAGCAAAGAGGAAGGCTGAAGAGTTTGTAAGAGTAGGACAACAAGGAAAATCTTTAAGGCCTTCCACAGAAAAAATACAGGTAGTTGGTGGCGTACACCCTACTGAAAAGGTTGAGGAAAGAACTGGGACTAGTAGAGGCTCCGAAGTGCCCAGGTCAAGGAAGCGGCTGTACTTTATTCAGCCTAAAAATGAGAGTGGGAGTTGCTTATTGGACACAGGTGACTTTGTCCAGAATATTGAAACAAGTGTCAATCAGACACNAAAAATGAGAGTGGGAGTTGCTTATTGGACACAGGTGACTTTGTCCAGAATATTGAAACAAGTGTCAATCAGACACACATTGAAGCTAAGGAATTGGTGTACACCATGGTGGAGTGGCTTCTAAGTAAAAACTCTAAAATTAACAGTGCTCAGGCAAATTGGTTAGTACCAAAGGTCAGCCAATTACAGAGCCTGATGGATAAAGTACTGATTGAAAATACAAATTAATTGGCAAGTTGTAACAAATGGAAATCCATGGTGAGGGTACCTAAAGAGAAAAAGAGGGAGAAACTGTTGTAAGAGGAATATCAGGCATTAAGAGCAATGCCCTAACTGTAAAGTGTGAAGAAATAAAACCACAGCCCTCTAGGAAAGTGGTGCTGGTACACCCAGACAAAGAAGGGACTACAGCATAGAAACCAAGGTCAAGATCAAGAAGAATCTTGATCCTAAAGCTGAAGGAAGGATTGCAAATCCACAACATATCGAGGCATCAGAAATTGCGAATTGAGGCTGGCAATAAGGAAACTCAAGAAAAACTCAAAAAACCACATTGTGATAAAAGAGTTGGGCCTGAAGTTAGAGGCGCCAAGTAAAAGAGGCCCCATATATCTGTGTCCTGTTGCTATAAGTGTCAATAGTGGGTACACATAGCAAAAGGTACAGAGGCACTTAAGACAGTTTGTACATATCTCCTTAAAATTACTGCCCGACTTTTTTNGTACACATAGCAAAAGGTACAGAGGCACTTAAGACAGTTTGTACATATCTCCTTAAAATTACTGCCCGACTTTTTTTGGACAGTTTTCATACTCATGGCTATTTTTAGCACACTTTGTAAAGTGGACTCCATACACTGTCAGGCATATCAGAAGGCTCTTTGGTGGAACTCGCCAGGATCAATTTTGGACTGTAATATCATNTGGACAGTTTTCATACTCATGGCTATTTTTAGCACACTTTGTAAAGTGCACTCCATACACTGTCAGGCATATCAGAAGGCTCTTTGGTGGAACTCGCCAGGATCAATTTTGGACTGTAATATCATAAGATGTGGGCAATTAAATATGCAAAGGTCGGTAGCAGTGGCTGCTTAGCTGAACGGGATTGTGGTGGAGCAGAAGGTGGATAGGGTCTTGTTTCAGGAACTATATGTGCCTTTTGACGAGGTAACAGGACTTAGTGGCACCATCTACACCAAAGGGGTCAAACATCATGCTGGAGTACTGAGGACTAACAAGAATATGGATGTGATGATGAAGGCCGGTATCTCTAGCACACATTATGTATGTGTGCTAGCAATCTAGGGAACAACTAAATGCTGGATTATGTCCTCATACTTTCAGTTTGGAGATGACACAAACACACCTTGATAGATAAGAAGTGGTAATCAATGTGTTGAGGGAAAATCCCTTGGTAATTGGTACAGGTGTTAACAGGATGTCCAAGCTCGGGCAAACACAGACGAATCAGGCGAGACAATCAGTCAATTAATTTTAATAAATGATTTGGATATAGCAAATGTGGAAGGTGAATTGCCAATATTTTTCTCCTAGGCATATGCTACTGAGAAGTACATTGACACGGCTGTTTTAAATGGGAAGGCCAAATATAATTTCAGCAACTGCAGAGGGATGGAGGAAAGTGCGAGTGATCATAGACTTATAGCCTATGAAATTGGACATGGAGGAAGAAATGTTGATTATGTACCAGAGATAGGAAGAGAGGTACAATATGTACACCGAACAGCAGATTGGCCACAATACGATAAGACCCTGTTGAGAAGATGTCCTGAATTGCGGCTGGTTGAAGTGGATGAAGAAGAAAGAGTAACTGCAATCACTCGAAACATCACTGAGACCTGGAAAACAAAGTCAAGTGCTTCCGAACATATTATAGTAGGATATGAAATTGGAGAAACATAGGAAGCAAGTGAGAAGAGACAGGAGACAACTTCACAGACATAGGGTTGACGAGAGAGAACTATTCGCTCAAGAGTATAAGTGAAAGAAGCAGGCTTACTTCAACAGGGTTAACTCGAAAAAATTGCAGTCATGGGTAGATTATGTTACACAAATGGGTTACGAGGATCCTTTCTGTGTGATATTCAAGATTGCAGCTGGCAAAATGAAGAAGGCAATACCTCCACCAAGCATAAGGGTAAATGGTGAGACTTGCACTGACCTCCAGACGTCTATGTAAGTTCTGCTCCATGCACTCCTGCCTGATGACTCCCAGGAAAATGAGGGAGAGTAGCACGTCAGGAAGAGACAGCAAATGGGTGAAATTCCTGAGGAAGCTGATGCACCAGTTTCATTTATAGCATAGCTAACTTCAGTGGTGTATCAATTGAAGAATGGAGAAGTTCCAGGCTATGTTGGTTTGGGGGCAGAAATAATAAAAAGAAGCTTCTCAAGAATAAAACAGGAATTGCTGAAGATATACAATTATTGCCTCAACTCTGGTGTGATTCCGATCCCATCGAAGAAGAGAAGTCTGTGGATCCTGCGAAAGGAAGGCAAGAATAATCCTGAAGATCAAAAATCCTACCGATCTCTAACATTGCTTCTGGTACTTGGCAAGGTCTATGAGAGGCTAATAAACAGAAGACTCATAACGACTTGGGAAGCAGAAGGAACCTCAGCGAGAAACAATATGGTTCCCACAAAGGAATGGGTACAGACTTTGCACTGAATGATGTAATGAAATATGTGAAGAACTGTCAGGTAAATTATATATTTGGGGTGTTCCTGGACATAGCAGGAGCTTTTGACAGTACCTGGTGGCCGGAAGTAATGTACCAGCTGAAGAGGAAGAGATGTCCAGCAAACATATACATGGTAAGTTTGAACTTCTTCGCAGACAGAGAAAGCACATACTCTGTCCAGAATGTGCACATGAAGAAAAGGCTCACAAACGGATGTCCTCAGGGGTCGGTCCTTGGTCCAATCTTATGGAATGTCATCTTTGACGGATTCTTGGAGTTGGGTCTTCCACAGGGATGTGTGGCTTCGGCTATACATATTATGGCTTCATCCTCATATCAGAAAATGCAAGGCGGCAGCTTGAAGAGAAGACAGGAGTTATAATGGAGAAGAATTGGACATGGTCCAAACAAGTGAAGCTAGAATTCTCCACGTAATAAGACGAAGACCATGCTGCTCAAAGGGAAACTGCAGAGGCTGGCAACTGTATGCTTTGGTGGAGAATCGGTGGAGTGTGTGGACGAGATGAAATATCTGGGAGTCATTATGGATAAAAATATGAGTTTCCTGAAGCACATAGAATATGTTGCCAAAAAGGCTGTGGTGGTATTTCAGAGATTAAGGAGTATTGGTAACACAAGATGGGGCCTAAATTTTAGAACACTTAGAGTTATATATAAGGCAGTGTTCGANGATTAAGGAGTATTGGTAACACAAGATGGGGCCTAAATTTTAGAACACTTAGAGTTATATATAAGGCAGTGTTCGAAGCCATTATATCATATGGGGCCATTATATGGTATAATAGAGTTGAGCTTGTGAAGCAAAAAAGGAGTTCATCAGTGCTCAAAGAGCAGCACTGCTGTCCATCACTAAGGCATATAGGACAGTGTCCAATGAGTCACTTCCTATCTTGACTGGAGTGTTGCCAGTGGATAAAGTGGTTAGATACAGGGGCAATGTGGCGGAGAGATCACAGACTGGCAGACTATCGAAGATAGAAAAACAAAAGGTCATGGACGAAGTTCTTCAGAAGTGGCAAGAAGAATGGGTAACATCTGAGAAAGGGAGAGTCGCATATGAGCTGTTACCGAATGTGGAAAACATACTTGAAATGGAATGAATCACTCTCAACCGTTACAGTGACCAAATATACACTGACCATGGAAACTTCAAGGCCAAACTTCATAGTATGCAGTAGGTGGAGTCACCGCTGTGTGATGTATGTGGATTGGATGGCACAGTGCAGCATGTTATACAGAGTGCTTGAAAACGGAAGACATAAGGCAATGGCTGCAAGAGATAACACAAAGAAATGTCATTCACTTGGATTTTCCAAATATTCTAAAAGATGAAGCTCTTCACAAGATATGGAATGAGTTAGCCACCAAAATTGGAAAAAGGCTGGAAGAATACGATAAGTGGCGAGAAGATCTTTCCGAGGATCCATGAGGGGGTATTCGGGTAAAGGCTTTAATGTAAGATGTCGGAATATCCTTGATTGACGAGGAGGACAGGTTTTACCGATAAAACCGGTAGAATACCGAGTACGGCACTAAAAACAGGGAATGGCCCGAAGAACAGAAGAGGAGAAAGTGCCATGCACTGTCTTACTCATACGAGTACAGTAACAGTGCGGGAGAATGTAGGGTGTGCCAGCCTTCGGGCCGTAAAACGTATCTACTCTTTGGACGAACACATCAGGGCGACGTGTATAACATATCTCTGCAATGGTGATGCACGAAATAGCAGTTCATTCAACCGTCTATTCATTCAAACATCTTATCAGAGGAAGTAATAACTAGCNATGGTGATGCACGAAATAGCAGTTCATTCAACCGTCTATTCATTCAAACATCTTATCAGAGGAAGTAATAACTAGCTAAATTTCTTTGATTTCCAATGGAACAATTATCAATTCCTTTATTTGTAGCAACTTTGACTGTTTCAGGCTTAGAGTGTAAATGCATCCCCATGAATTCTATAGTAATGTTCCTTCTACAGGCCATTGAGTTGTCCCAAGCTGTGGCCATTAGACTTTGTACCGNGTTGTCCCAAGCTGTGGCCATTGGACATTGCACCCTGATTGGTGCACGTGCCCGTGTGGCGTCACATCTCTTGTCCCTTGATGTCCCATTGCCCCACCATGGTTATGGTTAACTTGTGAAACACAGTAACTCGTTTTAAAAATAAATAGTTTTTAAAACTGGCTTAAATTCAGTATACTGAATTCAGATATGTAGTTTAACTAACATACGGAGATATACGTATGTAAAGTACATATCCCAAAGTGCCTTTCAGACACTGCAATAACAACCAAGGCAAAAGTTATATAAAAAAACTTTTAGGAAAAGTTTGGAAATTCACATAACATTCACTCCACTCTGGTGTAATATTTTCTAATGTACAGTATGGGACACCTTTGGACTTCTCAATTGTGGCAGCCTGTTTGTATGTACTCCGTGGTATTGGTGTCATACGAGAGCATGGGATCACCAGCACATAAGGAAACGCAAGTCTTGGCGTGTCCTTATGTGCTGGTGATCATGCAAAGAATAAATCGCACTATTACAAATAGAAAACAAAAGTTTCTTGTAACGTTGTAAAGGTCGCCCGAGGGGGAATAAAAAAAAATTGTTAATAACGATCACCTCGTGACAGCGTGCTTTCGTTGCAGTGTCCTCCGGCGAGTGTGTTTTCACCGCAGCGGCGGCCTGCGTGCAGCGATCCGGCGNGAGCGTGCTTTCGTTGCAGTGTCCTCCGGCGAGTGTGTTTTCACCGCAGCGGCGGCCTGCGTGCAGCGATCCGGCGTGATGCATATGCATCGGCGTCTTGCTCCGTTCTCGCATATTTCTAGTCCACTCGCGTGTCAGGTATTTCACGGACCGCGCGCAAAGCTACGGCTGGCTTGCGCACTCGTGGCGCGAAACCGGCTCGTGGCAGTCGCTGTGGAAACCACCTTCCAGACGAGTTTCTTCCAATCAATGATCTAGTGCAGAGCGGCTCATAGCCTATGGGTTGGGCCAGTGACTTTTCGCGTAAAAATCGGAGCACACAGTAGACTTCAATACTATATAAACACCTCAGCTATGGTTATGTCTCCATTGGCTGCTGGTGACGTGTCCGTCTTTGACAAAGCCACTCAGAACTAAGTAACGCCAACACTGAATCTTCGTGATTCGTACGCAAACGGTTAACACTGGTCAGAACATTTTTCAACCAATCAAAGAAGCTGGACGACCCTACAGTGTTTTGGCCTGTATCTTGTCTCAAAATCTTTTCGCGAAATATCAGTACCCCTACTTATGAGTATGTTTTTTTGAGAAAAGATTTATGCGCACGCTATATTTCAACTTCGTACGTGCATACTAGCAAATTTCCTTTGGCCATTGTCCGCGTTGTTGTGTGAGAAGAAATTTACTTACTCGACTGGGCCAATCGGAATTGAGTTACCCCGACACGGAACGTCGGTGATTGGCTGGCGGACACCTAAGTCACGTGCGAGTTAAAAATCTTCCAACCACGAAATACGTTCTGAACCAGCATGTTTTGCAGTACTAGTTGTTTTTATGTTAACATGAAAGTACGTTATTTCTGGTTAAATTGAACTTTTATTTATATTTTATGCATAAATTATTATATTTAATTTACAATTAATTTGAATAAAAACAGAGAGGTTTGTTGGTAATGCCTAGTAAGAAATAGTTCTTATGCAAAAAANAATTTACAATTAATTTGAATAAAAACAGAGAGGTTTGTTGGTAATGCCTAGTAAGAAATAGTTCTTATGCAAAAAAATTATTAAAATGAATGCGCACGAATGCGAAATATTGTCCCTTTGGTGTAATTTTTTAGACATAGTTAAGCTTTGTTTATATGAGGCCGTGGAATATCCTGGAAGTAGAACTTAAGCAGCGCTTCAGAAAAGCTGTAAGTAACAGTGAATGGACTAAATAAACTTTTGACCACATATCAAAAACATTAACGTAAATTTGGTAATGATCAGCTCATTCTCNATGATAAGCTCATTCTTACACCTACGCTCATAAACAAATAGAAACTGAGATTAGTTCCGACCCAGACTTTCAAAATGACGTTAATACATGGAACTGCTTTTTCTACACTGCTGCCAACTTTATTGGAAGCATGCCTGTCAGTAAGTGTGCCCATTAACTATTTTAGGCACATATAAAAAATAATTTTAAGTGTATAAAAGGACAATTGTTTTTGGAAGTATGCTAGTATTATTATAAGGCTCTGTCGTAAGTTGGGATGAATAAAAATGTTTTTATGCCATGTTATTGGCACCAGCTTTCCCTTATTTGGATGCCGTTTCCTGCCGTGTACAGTGAAATTCATTAAATCCACTTCCTCTGCAACGTCCAACACATAGACAACCACGCCTGAGAGTGTTAAAGTATCTGCAGTTACCGAAAGATATTTTTTTCAAAGGCTGAGTGCGTAAGTGCTCAATTAAACGCAAATAAGTATACAGCGTTATTTTGGCCAGTCACGCATACATTTTAGACCTGGGTTCCTTCAGATATGTCTATGGATGCTCAGGCTATAAACTGTTAACTATCGGACTGAGGTAAAACGTTTCTTTGGTGATTTTAAGTGTGTCTTTATAACATACTTTCCGAAGGAAAGAAAAACTTATGAGTTCACTTTCCTCTCTGTGTGTGTGTGTGTGTGTGTGTGTGNAGAAAAACTTATGAGTTCACTTTCCTCTGTGTGTGTGTGTGTGTGTGCGCGCGCGCGCGCGTATGTCTGTCACCCCATTTCAATTTTAGAATACGTCAACTGAATTTCACCATACTCGGTACACTTATAGTACTTAGTAAGGAAACCTGACTTTTATAGTTTGCAACCATGCTGGGCACTAACTTATAAAATGGCGGGCATTATAATATTAAGGTGATATGTAATATCTCGCGAATCATTCAACCTATTTAAACCAAATTTTGTATGCTAGCAGATAATAGTGTAAGCATTAAATTTTAAGATGGATGGTACTAAAAATATTGATTTTTGTCTGCCATTTTGAAAGATAGCGCCAAATTAATACATAAATTTGTACATTATTTCTCGAAACTATTAAACCTATTCTCATCCAATTTGGCACGTAAGTAATACTATGACATGCCAGGTAAACGTAAGTTATTGAACTTGATTAGGTACTTATTTTAGGTTTATTTGGTATATCTCCCAAATAAACCATCTAACCGATTTTGACCTAATTTTGTACTAAACGACAAGTAATACTTACAAACTCAGCTTTTAAGAACTTATTTAAAAATTAATTGCACCCATATTGAGAAAAGTAGGTTCATCAGTTATATCAGTAACTTCTTGTTCAATTTAACAGCAGTAATTCACAAGAATAAAATCTTGAAGTATTAAAACAGCATAATTTTGATTCGATAGAGAAACAAAAAAAAATAGCCTAAGGAGCAATCTTTACTTCCCAAAAACTCGGAGAATTTAGTGGGACCGCACATGCTGAGATACTTCCATTTATTTCGGCAGCGAACTAGTTGAAATGTTTCCTTGTTTTGCATTTTTATTGAGTGTGTAATCTTTAAATAATATTCTTTTTGGCTCCTTGCTAATAAGGAGTATAGTATTAGTGATGCATTTATTTTCTAACAATTTCACTGGTTCACTTGCCCTACCAATGGATAGCAGCCATGTCCAAATAAGCTTAATTTTTACATATGGCGGAAAGATACAAGAAAACCTAGAAGAAGGAAATAACTTTTTTTTTTCAAAATCATTGAATTGTATCCAAACTAACAGTTAATTTTCCATCTCAAACTTTCCCAAGGAACTATCCTATTTTTTTTTAAGTACTTTGAGAAATCGATATTGTAAATATTCCAGATTTGTTCGTTCGCCAACCGAATACGTTCGTGGTGTTCAGTGTGCAGGCCGTTCGGATTTGGGGTAATAGGGCAGTATTATTATATTTATGACATTAACTATTCTGTAATTATTATTTCGCTTGAAATTTCCCGCAAAACAGACTATTATTTATAGAATACGTCGTCGCGACCGACAGACAAATAAATTTGGGGACGAGTTATTTTCGTGCAGAGGCTGTGCTACTCTGCATTCTATGGTTCCGTGAACGTGGCTGGTGTAGGTGGGCGCTGCCAGACTACATTAGTTACGGGTCGACTCACGCATGCGGAAGACATTAGAGACGTGTTTATACGGTGCGCGGTCGCAACGGAAGGAACCAGCAGCTTCTCATCTCACGCGGTTAACGAACTGGCGTGCTGCAGTACGACAACGATGAAGGCGAACTCGGTAAAAAAAAAAAACCTTTCTGGGTAATGCAGGGGTATAGGTAGATCCTTTCGCTGATCACTCTGTTATCTATTTTATGACATGCCATCCTTCGGCTCTCTCAGGCCACGTAACACTTACTTTATGTTTTGTTTTTATTACTTTGCGTACCATTACCCTTTCATTGATTATTGTTGTATATAACTGTAAACCATACATTTTTTTACTGCCAAGTTGCCTGGAGGATGGGTGTAACGCAGTTGATCCTGCCATCCACTCTGGCTCTCTCAGATACCTGCTGGGGGTTGTTCTCTATATTCCAATGTACATATGTCTTCTATACTCTTCTGAGTCATGCACAGCGGCTCTACAATACATAACCTATATCAGCCCCACGTTAGGCAGCAACTGGGAAGGAGCATGTGGACCATCTTCGATCCCCCTCCTTCCGCACAAACCAACCCATCAGTCTGGATTCTCGTCATTTTATCCTCATGTTCCATGTTCCGTTGCCAAGTACGTATATTTCCAGTGCCATTTACCCTGGCTTCTTGCCTAAGTCACTGTATCTCCGTTGTACATATTCCTCGTACGTTGCCAGGTCTGCATGATGTCTTCTAGCTTTTCCAGGGTGAAGGCAAAGTCCTTCTAATGAATCCTTTGAAAGTTCTGCCTATTGGCACTGGCATTGCCCAGGCTATGTAGTAAGTCCGCTTCCACTAGAAAATTAATATAACCATTCAGCATTTGTCCAATTTAGTTGAGCGGGTCCGCTACCATCATCAAAGTTTTTATAGCGGTTTTAATAGTCAATATTAGGTTGTGGTATCATTTTCAGGGAGGAGTATCATTAAATTCTTGTTGATTGTTTTGTATCTACAAATCAAATTTCTAATCTTAACAGACGTTTTCCTTACATATACTTTATATTCATTTCCTTCTATATGAAGTATTCTGCAGTATTCAAATCTTAAGTCCTCAATACGGGGCGGCGGTGTCTGAGCGGTTAGACTGCTCGGCTCCCACCAAGATGAACTGGGTTAAATCCCCGGCCGGGTTGCTCCCGGATTTTCTCAAGTGGGAATCGTGCTTGACGATGCCGCTGGTAGGCGGGTTTTCTCGGGGATCTCCCGTTTCCCCAGGCTTTGTATTCCATCGCTGCTCCATTCTCACCTCATTTCACCCTCATCGGCTCTCAACTCAACTCAACTTAAGTCCTCAATCTTAGAATAATCTTGTAGTAAGTACATGTAACGTGGTGTCTTGAGTGTTGCATACCCTACAGAGACGGGAGTCTACCGCACTAAATATAACAGAATAGATAAGTACACGGAGGTGAAATGGCCTGGGCGGTTCCTTTGATTTGGAATATCGAATCTCTGATTGCCTATGCGAGTCTCTGGGAATGGGTCTTTGCGTCTGATTGGCTACTGCGTGCTGCGAAAGTTTCCCTAATGGTCGTGCTGCCGGCTGGCGAGTAGTTTACCAGGCGCTGATTGGCGAACGGTGTTCCAACATGCTGCTGGCCAGTGACTCATCCCCCCCCCCTTCCCTACTCTAACTATCACGCTGTTAGGCACAGACCATAACCGCTCAACGTTTGGTAAAACAGATTCAAATTATGCAAAGGCGGTATCAGTTGTGTTACAGGTGTGTTTAGTCGACCAACTCTGCCGGTGACTAAAAAAAACTAGCCTGAATGTAAAACTAGCATGAGTTCTTGTGACTGGCATTATGACATACGTTGCTTTTCGCCGGTGTGTTTACTCAGGATACTCCCGTTTCTTCCCTCCGCTGCATTCTGATGCTGGTCCATCTAAGGGCTTCAGTCCATTTCACATTTTTAAGGCTAACGGACACATACATATTCCTCCTTGAAAGCCTGGCACGCGGTACATATTACTGCTAGCGCTACAAGTGCTGGTGGGTGAATTTACCAGGAGCGAGGTGTGACCGGCGAAGGGAGCGGTAGCTGCGTGCGTAGCTTGCCGTAGCCAGGTGCCGTACCAAAAACATTAGTCTATGTATTATCAGCTGCGCATTTAACGATGCGCGCCGAGTGTTTTTGTAACAGTTTGTAGACGGCCGGGCCGTTACTAATATAATCTGCTGCAGGCTGGGTCATGCCGTTAGCCCAAGCGCAAGTTTCTAGGGAGTGTACAGGTTCGTTATTGGTCGAAAGTCACCCAGGGCGTGTCTAAGAAGCCGTGGTCCAACAGAAGCGAAACTTCATGGTACATGTGGATAAAGTTTAACTTGTCCTTAAATGAACTCGCGAAATTTCTGGGTCTCTAACTACAATTGCCATTACATTCGTTCCCTTAATGGTATTTACTTATTTTCGATTGGCACTAATAAGTAAGGGACTTAAAAACTTCATAAATTGAATTAGATATAAGCTAGGCTTCAGTCGATGTTATATTTTCAATGGCTGCCGCCATTGTGAAAAGCCGTTGTTAACCATGACTGAGAGTAATGTGTGATGCATTTATATTGTTACTGCGGGTTTCCATTGACTCGGAGTCTACCAGGGCGTGGTAAATATTCTCTGTTCTAATTACAAAAATTATCATATTGTGTAAATCTATTGAAACCTAACTTGTCAGCAACCGAAATCGCTAAAATTTCCNAATGTGTGATGCATTTATATTGTTACTGCGGGTTTCCATTGACTCGGAGTCTACCAGGGCGTGGTAAATATTCTCTGGTCTAATTACAAAAATTATCATATTGTGTAAATCTATTGAAACCTAACTTGTCAGCAACCGAAATCGCTAAAATTTCCTTTTTTTTTATATATATATTACAATTATGGACACTTGAATTTTGCGAAAAATATCTCCATTCGCGTTAAACTTTAATATCCTGTTTGCACACTTACATGTCTCCTTCGATTATGCGTATATTTTTGAGAATACATTTTGGTATTTGACTGGGCCAATCAGATTTGAGTTACTCCGGTACTGAACATCTGCATTTCGCGGGCAAACACCTAAGACGCGTAGCAAGTAAGAACACTCAATCGCGAAAAAATGTATCTGACCTATAGTGGTTGAAATACAATTAAAGCCTATTCACGGTTACTTCCAACTTTTCTGAAGGCCTGCTAAAGTTCTACTTCCAGGATATTCCTCCGCCTCATGGAAACGAAGCTTAACCGAGTCTAGAAAACCACAACAAACGGACAGCGCACCGCATTCGTGCGCGCTCACTTTAATTATATTTTGAATGGGAATTACTACTTCCTAAGACATTACCAACGCACCTTTTTCTCCCCGTTTTAATTTATATTAATTCTAAATTAAATGTAATAATTTATACATAAGTGAAATTTCAATTTAACCAAAAATTAGATACTTTCATGTTAACATAAAAATATAAAGCTTGTGATACATTGGTTGATTTTTCAGAAGTTTGATTCAAAGTGTGAAGAAACCGCGGATTATATACAGAAANAAAGCTTGTGATACATTGGTTGATTTTTCAGAAGTTTGATTCAAAGTGTGAAGAAACCGCGGATTATATACAGAAACACTTTTTGCGAAAATCGAGTATCCTTGTTTCTAAGATACGCGTGTTAGTGAGTCAGCCCGTTTACACTCCTACTTTATTCCGTGTTTCTTCATCCACCAAGGTAGTTAGTAAGACAGTCACTTAGAGAAGGGGGAAGGTAAGGCAAAATTACTGTTCCTCCGATGATCGTGCGGGAAGATTAAAACGACTTCATTTGGATAAACGACTCTCATTTAGAANCAAAATTACTGTTCCTCCGATGATCGTGCGGGAAGATTAAAACGACTTCATTTGGATAAACGACTCTCATTTAGAAGGTAAATTGCCAGGTGTCGTTTGCAATGTTTCATACGCAGTTAAGAAAGAGGTTATCGCGATAAGGAGAGTAAAACTTTTAACATACTCGAACGATCTTATTAAGAATTATGAGATGGTGTAAAATATATCTAAATTTAAAATAAGCATTTTGGTTTTAATAAACGAATGTTACGAAAGCGATCCCTCATGTAATCGGGAAATTCTTTTGCTTAGAAAGTCGAGAAAATATTCGCACTATAAGAGTAATCAACTCACGCTTAAATGCGGCAACAGCGTGTGTGGCTGTAGTATTCTGAAGATGAATGACATGATTACTGAACTTCACAGCTGAGAGTTCTCTTTAGTAACCGGTTTTAGACAGTAGGTGTAATTGTTCGAGTGGATTTGTTCATTTCAGAAAGATGATCAGACGAAAATAACATCGCCACTACTTTTTTTAATTCTTTTTTGCTCTTCCCAGTTCTAGCCAGAACCAAATGCCAATTTCACATTTCAAATCGCCCCTAATTAGTTGGTAACACTTGAAGAGCTCGTTATCATTAGCAATTACAAAGCGGGAAGCGGTAAATAATTGGCTTCATTTCATAGATAATTCGAAGAAAAACGCGAGGAATTAATTGCAGAAGATGTACTAGAAGTGAAACTACCAGTAAAAAAAATGCATTGTATGTGAGCATAGTACTGGTTAAAGAAAATTTTCTATTCTGAAAAGTACATTTTTGCACAGTTCAACAGTAATAAAATTGGTCGAGTATTTAATTACAAATACATCAGTGACTTTTGTCAACGGCGTGTGGTTTAACGGTTATAAGCTGATTCCCTATCGTCACTGTCATTGAGTAAATAAACAAGCAGAGACGACGTGGCGGTTACTTTTATGTGGACGTACTCATTCTCTGATTGGTTGTGCGAAGGTCTGATAGTCTGGTTGGCTACTGCATGCTGCGAATGTTTCCCTAATGGCCGTGCTGCCGGTGGACGAGTAGGTTACCAGGCGTTGGTTNATTGGCTACTGCATGCTGCGAATGTTTCCCTAATGGCCGTGCTGCCGGTGGACGAGTAGGTTACCAGGCGTTGGTTGGCGAACGGCGTTCCGACATGTTTCTGGCTAGTGACGCCATTTTGGTGGTTCGCGGAATAAGTGGCTTTTCCAACTCTGTATTCTTAAGTACTATGTGCTTGCATATTGAGTACAACGTGCGAATAAATTTTTTGTTTACAACTCAACCCGTTTTACACCGCTACGCTAATCGTGAACTTACGCGCTAAATTAAACGTAAGATCAAAAACTAACTAAGGCACATGTGTCCATGGCGTGCCGAAGATTCGAACCCATGAACACTTACTTACTAGGGTAGTCCCCGACCTAGTTGTCATAAGGGTCTCATTGTAAACATTTGTCTCTGTTCTAATTTTTTTTACTACTATGGAATTTTTCAATTTAAGTTTTTTTTCAGGACGGAAATTAATATCGATATTTTTTTGGCAATTTATAAACTGTTGGCTATTGAAACATAAATGTACTAATTGAAAAAGAGCAAATTCAGTTNGATATTTTTTTGGCAATTTATAAACTGTTGGCTATTGAAACATAAATGTACTAATTGAAAAAGAGCAAATTCAGTTCAAATCGCTGTAAGTAGCCCTCTGTTTACGATATTCATTGTTAAATAAAACCGTTTTTTTTTTTAACTATAGCGGCNCGTAGCAAGTAAGAACACTCAATCGCGAAAAAATGTATCTGACCTATAGTGGTTGAAATACAATTAAAGCCTATTCTCGGTTACTTCCAACTTTTCTGAAGGCCTGCTAAAATTCTACTTCCAGCATATTCCTCCGCCTCATGGAAACGAAGCTTAACCGAGTCTAGAAAACCACAACAAACGGACAGCGCACCGCATTCGTGCGCGCTCACTTTAATTATATTTTGAATGGGGAATTACTACTTCCTAAGACATTACCAACGCACCTTTTTCTCCCCGTTTTAATTTATATTAATTCTAAATTAAATGTAATAATTTATACATAAGTGAAATTTCAATTTAACCAAAAATCAGATACTTTTATGTTAACATAAATATAAAAAGCTTGTGATACATTGGTTGATTTTTCAGAAGTTTGATTCAAAGTGTGAAGAAACCGCGGATTATATACAGAAACACTTTTTGCGAAAATCGAGTATCCTTGTTTCTAAGATACGCGTGTTAGTGAGTCAGCCCGTTTACACTCCTACTTTATTCCGTGTTTCTTCATCCACCAAGGTAGTTAGTAAGACAGTCACTTAGAGAAGGGGGAAGGTAAGGCAAAATTACTGTTCCTCCGATGATCGTGCGGGAAGATTAAAACGACTTCATTTGGATAAACGACTCTCATTTAGAACGTAAATTGCCAGGTGTCGTTTGCAATGTTTCATACGCAGTTAAGAAGAGGTTATCGCGATAAGGAGAGTAAAACTTTTAACATACTCGAACGATCTTATTAAGAATTATGAGATGGTGTAAAATATATCTAAATTTAAAATAAGCATTTTGGTTTTAATAAACGAATGTTACGAAAGCGATCCCTCGTGTAATCGGGAAATTCTTTTGCTTAGAAAGTCGAGAAAATATTCGCACTATAAGAGTAATCAACTCACGCTTAAATGCGGCAACAGCGTCTGTGGCTGTAGTATTCTGAAGATGAATGACATGATTACTGAACTTCACAGCTGAGAGTTCTCTTTAGTAACCGGTTTTAGACAGTAGGTGTAATTGTTCGAATGGATTTGTTCATTTCAGAAAGATGATCAGACGAAAATAACATCGCCACTACTTTTTTAAATTCTTTTTTGCTCTTCCCAGTTCTAGCCAGAACCAAATGCCAATTCCACATTTCAAATCGCCCCTAATTAGTTGGTAACACGTGAAGAGCTCGTTATCATTAGCAATTACCAAGCGGGAAGCGGTAAATAATTGGCTTCATTTCATAGCTAATTCGAAGAAAAACGCGAGGAATTAATTGCAGAAGATGCACTAGAAGTGAAACTACCCGTAAAAAAAATGCATTGTATGTGAGCATAGTACTGGTTAAAGAAAATTTCGCGTCTGAAAAGTACATTTTTGCACAGTTCAACAGTAATAAAATTGGTCGAGTATTTAATTACAAATACATCAGTGACTTTTGTCAACGGCGTGTGGTTTAACGGTTATGAGCTGATTCCCTATCGTCACTGTCATGGAGTAAATAAACAAGCAGAGACGACGTGGCGGTTACTTTTATGTGGACGTACTCATTCTCTGATTGGTTGTGCGAAGGTCTGATAGTCTGATTGGCTACTGCATGCTGCGAATGTTTCCCTAATGGCCGTGCTGCCGGTGGACGAGTAGGTTACCAGGCGTTGGTTGGCGAACGGCGTTCCGACATGTTTCTGGCTAGTGACGCCATTTTGGTGGTTCGCGGAATAAGTGGCTTTTCCAACTCTGTATTCTTAAGTACTATGTGCTTGCATATTGAGTACAACGTGCGAATAAATTTTTTGTTTACAACTCAACCCGTTTTACACCGCTACGCTAATCGTGAACTTACGCGCTAAATTAAACGTAAGATCAAAAACTAACTAAGGCACATGTGTCCATGGCGTGCCGAAGATTCGAACCCATGAACACTTACTTACTAGGGTAGTCCCCGACCTAGTTGTCATAAGGGTCTCATTGTAAACATTTGTCTCTGTTCTAATTTTTTTTACTACTATGGAATTTTTCAATTTAAGTTTTTTTTCAGGACGGAAATTAATATCGATATTTTTTTGGCAATTTATAAACTGTTGGCTATTGAAACATAAATGTACTAATTGAAAAAGAGCAAATTCAGTTAAAATCGCTGTAAGTAGCCCTCTGTTTACGATATTCATTGTTAAATAAAACCGTTTTTTTTTTAACTATAGCGGCAATGCTGCATATTTCCTAAACAGATCGCTGTATTAAAACCTATAATTCTGAGGAATCAGAAGACACGTGAAGCTCGTTTATGATTTTTTTCCTTCGCCGTCGTAATACAACTTTACGGCCGGGAGTAACTTTGTGGCGTTTAAAATGTTATACTTAAGATTGATAATGATTAACAATGCAGTGGATGTTTGGTGACGGAATACGCAAAAAAAAAANGGAGTAACTTTGTGGCGTTTAAAATGTTATACTTAAGATTGATAATGATTAACAATGCAGTGGATGTTTGGTGACGGGATACGCAAAAAAAATAACTGGGTAACGTAAATTAGAATCGATGTTAGTCATAAGCAACATTCTTTGTCAAATTCAACCAAATTAATTTCTTCCGTATCCTTCGCCATATTTCGTTATGAACGCATAATTCAAAATATTCGGATGAAGTATCTTAACGATGCTGAACTGAACGTAAAACAGGCAAGTTAGTTTTCTTATTATTCTTGCTTTAGATTAAACACTACCCTACGACGTCACGTACTCGGTGAAATGTTCACACTCACATAACAAAAAAACAAAGTGTATTGGCTAACACCTCTAAGAACCTCCAAGGCACGTCGCTGTAACTAAAACTAAAACTCTGCTGTTGCACAGTCCTTCCCGCTAATTAAAGCTATAAAGCATTCCTTCTGTCACGTTATTAGCGATTTAAAATGAAACATTGCATAGTATATTGACGTAATTTCGCTCTTTGCGTAATAAAAATTTCAGAAAGTTGAACTACAGTTTGAGAAATGGCATACTTTATGACAGCGCCTAAGCTGTTAACTTGTGCATTCCCAGCCACAGTTTAATAATAATTTTCCTTTCTGTTACTAGAAATTTCTGAAATAATTTTTTTTAAGAACTAGACATAAAATTGTGGATATCATTTGTATCATAGTGCTTATTCGAGTTTTCTACAAACATCACTTGACAAAAACAATTTTGTTTTAGTTTCTAATACAAAATCTGCAGAATGTATTGATGAACTACTATATTACTTTTCGTTCCGAGTTATTTTTACCTGATGTAATAAAAATCTAGATAAATTCTGTATGTTTGAATAGCCAACAGTATAGGTATAGGGGAGTGTTAAATATTCCTTGTATATACCATCCACGCATTCGCCATGCCAAGAAAAATATTATCCTGCTAAATAAGTAAGGAAAAAATTAACTATACAGGAATTTTATGAAAAATATTGTGTTTTGTCAATGCATTGCAAGTTGTCTTATCAAGATAATTTGAAAAAATATTGGAAGATGCCTGTCTAATATGATTCAAGAAAAAATATAAAAATATATTTATATCATTTATTTTCTCCCAACTCGTCGTAATACTCAACACCTTGACGTATTTTACACTAAATAGCGTTGGGTCCCACGTCCGGGCGCCAAATTAACTTGAGGTATACTGCAGCCTTATCTAGGCCCCACGTTGTGGAAGCCAACTTAACTTGACGCTACGTACTGTTACACTGATGCTACTGCTGGGCCCCACAGTTGGTCGCCAAATAACAATGACGTTATACCGCCACTGTGGAAGACAGTGTGGCTTATAGTGTCGTTGTTAATGCCCCCAGGCACAGACTATATGATGCCTGAAGGTTAAGGGGTTTGCAATAATGTAGTCTTTTACTGTTTTATTTTGAAGGACGAATATATTGTCTGGAGTTTACACAAGAACTACATACATCAGCACTTCCGAGGTGTGGTACCTAATTTGACTACTCGTATTAACTGGGCGACTTCGTGGTTGAGTGGGGCTTCTCTGGGCGCCGATTTTTATACTTAACTCAGTGGTGAGTGTTGGTAGGCTGTCATCTGGGGATGAGTTCTGGCGAAGTGGTAGGCCTTGGAAAAAGGCCCGCAGGTGCTGCCGTCTCCCTGGACTGCAGTTCGGACTCGTGCTCACGTCTTTTCGCGATTCCTTGATGNTGGCGAAGTGGTAGGCCTTGGAAAAAGGCCCGCAGGTGCTGCTGTCTCCCTGGACTGCAGTTCGGACTCGTGCTCACGTCTTTTCGCGATTCCTTGATGCAACTCTTCCCTTGGCGCGGTGATAATGAACTGTCTTACCGTGCCTACTGACGTACTGCTGTACTGAGGTACTATTGTGACCGGGAGTCCGATCTCCCGGCCTCTCGACCGACTGACTGACTCTCTGTGCGGTAATAATCAACTGTCTCCCACTTCTCACAAAAAGGGGTTTTTATGCTCGCCAGCCTCCCCCTTAATTGTCGGCACGTGCCGCCTTGTGGTGGGAGGGGATGAGGGGGTAGGACGCAGAACAATGCCTTCCAAAACACGTGNGAATTTAGGCAAAATACACATGATTATTTGGTGATATCTCGGCCCTCACTGATCTCACGGGCTTGCTAGAGGCGTAGGAGGGTGAAGGGGGGTGGCAGGGAGGCCTACACCTCAGCGACACGTGTACTGCGATCCGCCACCTGCCTCGTGGCGCGTGTCGACTGAAATGCGCTCGCAAAGTGGGTCAGCGAGGTTTCTATTCCAAAAGACGTCACTCGTCAACCTATAGATCTAGTGGTTCGGAGCCCACCATAGTCCCTTGCCCCATTATCATCAACTTTTACGTGCATAACCGTGCAACGCAAAACAAAAACTTCCTTTCTTTATTTAATTTTTAACTGCCATTTAAAAAAGTAGTGGAGGGATTCTGCTGCCTACAGAATATGTTTGAGGTTTTCATGAAGCCAACTTTTCTCCAGAAATTCAAAACGACATGGAATAATTAGTGGGGAGGGATGGAGTCTGAATAAAATGAAGTACGCTTGTAACATGCATATACATCATGCTGTAAGTTAAACCTGTATTGAAAATCTCCGGTGATGCAGTGCCGATGAAAATGTCGGTTTGAATTATACCCGAGGATAAAATTCTTATACATGCTACAAAGTTTGTTTCTTACAATAAATTGGCACAAGTCCTTACACCTCATTGTAAATCAGAAAAACAAGAATAATTCCCAGACATTTTCTTGCAGTTCTTGCAGTAAAAACTCTGAATGCCTTACCTCCCGCCCACACTTCTGCTGTTGTAGAACCGAAAAGGAATTATGCAATTTCTGCATTTGTCGGCCCCTTTGTTACACACTATGTATGCTACATGATACGTAAACAGTAGGTAGCGGATCCCTCTGAATATTTACCACCAAATAACTGTGTGCGTGCTTGGTAGAAACGAAAATGAGAGCCAAAAGTTGCAGAATTTATTGAAGCGGCCTTTTGTATTCCGCGAAAGAATGGCGCTGATGAGTAAGTGAGTGAAAATATTTGGGCGGCTCTTAACATAGAGGTTTTGAGAGCCAATGAGGGTGATTGAGGTGAGTATGAAGCAGCGCCGGAATGAAAGGGCCGGGAGAAACGGGAGATCTCCGAGAAAATCCGCCAACCACTTGCGAAAATCTGGGAGTGACCTGGCTGGGAATCGAGCCCGGTTCGCCTAGTTGGGAGGCAAGTGGTCTAACCACTACCTTCGTTGGCTCTCAAGACCTCGATGTTAAGAGCAGCTCAAATTTCTTGACTCAACTTTTCACTCGTTTACCATCAGCATTACGACGCAGTCCAATATTACTTCTTCTGGAGTACCGCAGTTCATGTACCTATGCAGGCTTCAAGTTTGAGCATTGCAATTTCCATTACATTTTCCACGTGAATGTGCGAGCTTGCACACGTTCCACACAGCTCTCAGCAAAATATAATTAAGAGGTATCAGTCCCCACCATTTTGGATTTACAGAATTTTCGCCATAACTTACGTCACAGATATCGTATTTTATTTTGGGCATCGACCGGCCATAGGACATTGCTTTGCACATATTATAAAATATTTATTGTTTGAGTACTCTTGCCAGTATCATTTCTGTAACGCCCGCAAGAAAAAACGAATTATTTATTGCCGGCAGTCACTTGTCACAAATTAATAAAGACAGTAGAGATGTATTAGTTTATAAATCTTTAGAAGCTATTATTTATGCTGCGTCGTGCAAAANCAAATTAATAAAGACAGTAGAGATGTATTAGTTTATAAATCTTTAGAAGCTATTATTTATGCTGCGTCGTGCAAAAAAAAATTTCGTTTAACGTTCTTAAATGGAACTTCTGGCAAAAATAATAAAAATCCAATATATTGGGGACTGATTCCCCTTAAGGTGTCCACCTGGGTGAAGGCATTTCGTGTGTTTGAGGCCTACAAGTAGGCCAACACGGACACAGAGTAGATAAGAACAGAGAAACGAAATGGTGTGGAGGTTCCTTTGACGTNGAGGCCTACAAGTAGGCCAACACGGACACAGAGTAGATAAGAACAGAGAAACGAAATGGTGTGGAGGTTCCTTTGACGTGAACGTCTGAGGCTGCGTGAGGCTGTGGGGAATGTTACCGATTGGCAGGGCTGCCGCGCCGGCTGGCTAGGAGGTCACCAGGCGCTGATTGGCGAACGGCGTGCGAGCATGTTGCCGGCATGCGCTGCTGGAGTCCACGGAATAAGCGACTCTTCCCATCTCTGCGACACACGCTTGCGAGTCGTGTGGCTCGTCGCCTCTTCACGCAAAGTCCACCAGCATCGCGTCTTCGTGGGACTTTCAACGATACCCAATAAATTTAGCTGGTGGTAATATCTTACAGTCAAAATTGTGTTGAACGACCTTTTACTACTTTCAATATTCCCGTAAGACTACGCATTAGAGATAAGGAAGTTAATAAACAATGGTGCAAAGTTTCTTAAGTGATATTTGTAAGTAAATACCATTCAAAATATCGAGCAGCAGTTTTTTAAACAAAAAATTTTATTGAAGTCGTGTGCACCGTTTGTTATCCTCATTAGACGACCACAACGGCGTTGTCAGAAATGTCTACGGTAAAATTTGATACTGAGTAATTGTAATATTTTGTGGATATGCGCAGTCCTATGTTAGTGTACAACTAGGAACATTTTAAAGGTGGCTTATTGAGTAAAGCTTAATTAGGCGTCTGAAATGGTTGTAAAATGCGTATAAAATGGCATTGAGATAACCAGACCCCCCTGAAAAGATTTAAATTGCAGTAATTTATCCCTATGGCTTGGAAGAGAAAACTTGTGCAAGAATTTGTCGATCACTATCAGCCTTACAGAATGCTAATCCATGCCATATTTTGTGTATCAATTCCATATGACTTCTTATAAGTGTACAGGAACATTACTAGTAATAGTAATTATAAAAACGCTCGTGATATGTCGTTTCATTTACAAACCGTTACAGTAGCAACATGGAATAAATATCTTCTGCCCCCCCCCCCTAGAAACTTGGATCGAGAAACATAAATTGCTGCTTTTGCTCTCGATTTGATTGTCTTAATTAACCCTGCCAAGTCCACTTAATTGATTCATGTGTCACACGAAAATGTTTGATGCGTGCTGTGCTNATTGTCTTAATTAACCCTGCCAAGTCCACTTAATTGATTCATGTGTCACACGAAAATGTTTGATGCGTGCTGTGCTTAAAGCTGCTAACAGAGCTTGTTTCATCCACGTCCGATGAGCTGTAGACTTTGCAATCGTCTGTTGTAATTCGAACCATACATAACGTACAGCAGTAGCAGGATTTACGAAACAGTTACCCACAAGANTGCAATCGTCTGTTGTAATTCGAACCATACATAACGTACAGCAGTAGCAGGATTTACGAAACAGTTACCCACAAGAAACATCATTGAGCACTGGGCCTCGCAGTGTACAGTGCCGGAGAAAAATAACATTCATGTGCATTATCCATGCACAATTGTGTAAAATGGAACTCAATGGGTACGCTTACACGACTATCGTTGGTTACTTGCACATTGCAAGAATAAAAAGTTTATCTGGTAATTTATTCGCATCTGTCTGGCAATGCCTCAGGTAGCCCGAATCTACTAAACAACTCCACGTATATGTATATGGCGATGCCTGAGAAGAACAGGCACAAGCTCGCAGGAGAATAACAGTTGTTAAGTGGATCGTGCATGGTCGCACACGACCTGTCAGTACCCGCACTGATCATGATAACCTTCCCATCTCTTGCGACCATTCATCTGTAATATAAACAAATACATTGACGATGGTTTTTTTTTTTTTTCTATTTTTTAGGAACATCCTTGCGTAGTAATACAAGCGGCCGGGAATTACCAATAGAAAAATCTGAATTTCAGACTATTTTACACAAAGTTAATTAAGTCAGCTTTCAGGTAATGTGCAGCTTATAGGTTTTCCTGATTTTACAAAGCGAAATAGCAATAAAGCTCAGGGAGGATGTAAGCAAACCGGGTTTTTCGTATTTTGTGTTTGCGTTTCGTTCATAATCTGAGTGATTACATATCTGGTTCGCCTTTCAGCTGCCAAGCCTAGTTGACTATGTAGTATCTCATATGTGGAAGAAACAGCCATGGTTCAGGCGCTTATCTGCGTGGCCGATGTGCGTGACGCGCATGCGGAATGGTGCACGCACGCGACTGTCGGTGCCTCAGGAGGCGGTGCTTGGACAGGAAGCAGGCGCATGTCTGCTCGGTTGTCCATGCGCTGTTTCTTGGAACACCTCTGCCTCGAGAGCACTCCTGAATGCACACGCATCGGCGNTCTGCTCGGTTGTCCATGCGCTGTTTCTTGGAACACCTCTGCCTCGAGAGCACTCCTGAATGCACACGCATCGGCGTTAAATTATCAAACGTTAAAAAAAAGTCACTTTCTTTCTGATAAAATAAGACACGAGTATAATTAAGATGTTATTGATGTCAGTTGCCGTTTATCGTATCTTACCCATCAAAAGCGTTTAAAATGCATGCAGACTTATAGTCTTGTGAAGTTGTATCGAAGATTATTTAATATTTTATTCACGCCAATATTGAAAAAAAAACATTTAAAAAAGAAAATAACTACCAAAAACAAAAAATTTTTAAAGCTTTAATTTTTAGTGCAGTTTATTCTTTATATGTACAGACCAGAGCAAATCCGTGGTTCAGTGACTCTTAAAGAGTATTCTTCACAGTTATACGCACATTAGAACCATTGCAATTAAATCTATTTTGGTGCAGTTTACGTGAGATTTTGTTATACATAATTCGATCGATCTTTAACTGCGAATTTATTACAATTACATATTTGTTTCCCACCTTGACGAACCGGATTCGATTCCCGGCGGCGTCACTCCCGGATTTTAGTTTCGTATGCGGGAATCGTGCCGGACGATGTCACTGGTCAGCGGGTTTTCTCGAGGGTCTCCCGCTTCACCCGCCCTTGCATTCCGGCGTTGTTATATACTCACCTCACTTCACCCTCATCGGCTCTCAAGACCTCGATGTTAAGAGCCGCCCAAATCACTCCACTCCACGTAGTTCATGTTTCCTTAATTCTAGCCTGTCACAAATTGAATTCGTGTACTTTTCGGAGTCTCTAATTACATTACATAAAAAGCATAAATTCGTTTTATTTTAACGAAGGCGCATAAGAGAATTAATCGCGACGAGATAAACAGTGTTATATAACCACAAACACCATAATGTTTGATCTGATGGCGACGCGAATTTTGTCTGGAAAGTCATTTGACAGAAAACTTGTCTTTCAGTGATCTTGCGGCGTTGGTAGCCAAGTTTGTAAAATAATACGCTTACGTAACAAATTGAGTTCAAAGGTTTCGTGTCGGGCATTCAGGTACCTTCCAACAAATAAATAAGCTTTCCTATATCTCCACTCTCGCCGAATCTGTAGGCAATAAAGTCATGATTGGCCGAATAACAGTGAAGAAATGAACGCGATCTTAATATAAAATAGTACTGTGTAACGTGAGTACTCTAAGCAGGTCTTGTGGAGTGAATCTGTCTTCAATGTGCGCCTAAAGTGCAGTGCGCACTATTGTAAACTAAAGCAACTGGTTTCAATTATTGACGTCAAGACTGTTTGCAAATTAAGCTATATTGCGTTCGCTGTGTGGAGAGCATCTGTTTGTTTTTAGAACATGTTCTCGCTGTTGTTTGCTTTTTCCTTTACATATCCGCGTTTTGGCGAGGCGCTTATGGGAGTATGGCTTACACGCTTTAGTAACATGAACTTGCATCTAAATTGGCACGCACACGCTCACACGCCAACACACTCATCCACCAACAGTAAATAAGGATAAATTATCTAATACCCTCAACATATCCAGTTGTTGAAACAATGAACATGTTTTCGCTGGTTGCCTATTTGCTTTTAGTATGTGGCATGTAAAGTTCGTTCGGAACTTCCGGAGTGCGACGCCAGGCTTGCATGCACGCACGCACGCATGTAAAATATGGTGCTCGGATAGGATGCAAGTACGTGCGTGCGTGCTGTATCGACGTGCTCCGTCACGAGCGCACGTACGCGCATTACGTGTCCGGCGAGCGTCAAGTGTGGTGCTCAGCGCTCTAGGCGCGTAGCCATCTGCTCCGTCGCATTGCGTCTACTCAAGTTCAAGTTCAACATTGTCCGTTCACGGTACACGTGTATTTTTTTTCCGGGGTGATTATTGCCTATGCTATGAAAATTCTTTCTCGTACTCGCTCGCTGGACAAAAGTGTACTTCATTATTAGATGACTCTGCGGTGAAGATAAATTTTCTCGGCACGTTATTTTAAACCATCAATCTTTTTTTCTACCANCATTATTAGATGACTCTGCGGTGAAGATAAATTTTCTCGGCACGTTATTTTAAACCATCAATCTTTTTTTCTACCAGCGACACAAAACTGTCAGCATGTTGCAATGTGATAAAAACTATACAATGAGTGTTTTACTCGTGTGTAACAACACTCACTTCTGTCTCAGTAACAATTTAAAAATTCAGTGGTTCAAGGTAACATGGCAGAAGCATGTAATAGCGCCAACAGCTACGGTATCACGTCACCCAACAGATATGGTCAGACAGTGAGCTTCTATAGTACTTATCTTGTGATAGTTTCTTGCCTTGTACAGCAGACATCCTAACTTTGATGACTCTGTAACATATGCAAGCACCGAAAGAGTTCACGGAGACAGCAATTCATGTCGAACTTCTTTTGCTGCAGGATATTTTTCAAAACACCGTGGCTTCGTGATATATTTACTATAGGCGAACTCGTTCAGTGTAAGAAACAGCCGATAATTCACTACACTAGTCAAATAAGTTATCACATGCTCGATAACTAATAACGAAATTAAAAACGTAGACACGAGCATAATTCTCTGGAATGTAATAAGTCCGACACAGGAAGTTTTATAAAAGTTTGAGGGATTAACTTATAAAATAACCTTACAACTAGGAACAGGTGTTTTTCGTGAAAATATGTATGGCCGTGCTAGACTTCAATATCCTACGCCCACATCGACAACTTCCTTTGGTTATTGGCCGCGTGTCTACGTGAGAAGACATGTTCTTATTTGACTGGGCCAATCGTAATAAAGTACTCCGATACTGAACGTCCATCATTAGCGGACAGACACTTGAGGCACGTGACATTTAAAATCATCCAACCACGAAAGTGCATATGAAGTAAAGTGTTTTGGAGTACAACTGGTCTTTAAATCTTTTCGCGAAAAAACACCTGTCTCTACTTACAACGTATTTGAAAAGTACCCAACATGTTATTGTTCGTCATCTGCTTTCCGCAATAATAAGTTACAAAATGTATGCAAAAAAAAAACATTTAAAAGTGACGCATTGTGGTTTTGTCACAACATTTGGGTTAAATAATTCCGTTGGCATACAGGACAATGCGAGGATGCGCTGTCTTAGAAGGCGTTCGGAGTAGAGAGATTTGGGCGGCTCGTAACAGCGAGGTCTTACAAGCCGATGAGGGTGAAGCGAGGTGATTATGGACAAGCACAGTAATGTACAGGTGGGGGGGGGGAGATCCCCGGGAAAACTCGCCTACCAGTGGCATCATCCGGCATGATTCCCACTTGCGAAGATCCGGGAGTGACCCCGCCGGAAATCGAACCCGGTTTGCCTTGGTGGAAGGCGAGTCGTCTGACCACTACACCACTGTAGCCACGAGGCCTCTTGGATATTACATTGAAGGAGTGTACGATGCTGTTTTCACGTCATATGAAGGTCAATGAATATATGCTTTTGGAAGAATCACTGCTGCTGTAATTTCAAGAAACTATTAAACCTTAAATTAATTTGTTGCTTAATAACTTGGAACCACATCCTATTTAAAGTCAGTCTCGTCAGCAAACTTCTTCAAAAAGTCTCTCTGGATCTGCAGAATGCCATTGGCCTTCTTCGCATTGTTAAGACATTCCTTGAAAGCATCTGAACTACTGAAGTGTTAAACAGCATCATCACTGACGCCAAAGAGAGTTTGACGTACCTATATAATCTGGTAAAGAGCGATTTAATTTGAAGTACTTTTTGTCGTCTTGGACACAACTATTGGATCACTGGCACAACGATTTGAGCTAATGGAAAGTCATAGTACAACTTTTAGTTTCTTGTATGACATTTGTCGATTTCAAGATTCGGATGGTAATGAACTCAAGGCCAAATGCTTGCAACTAGTAAATATGTCGATCGATGGTGAAAAATACGATGTAGATGGCAAGGAACTTTAACAACAATGCTTGTCTTGTAATTTATGTTACCCTTTTGAAGTTATACAGCACATAATTTAAGAAACATCACGAAGAACTGTTTCATGTATATCTTTCCAATTATTTTTTATTTCCCTTCGTGTTCTGAAGACCTGACCAATCTCTGTTGGATTGGAAATGATCAATGAAGTATTTTAAACTTAAAGTAATTAAAAGTTATTTAAGGTGAAACATGTCGCAAGAACGATTGTGTGGTCTAGCCACAATGGCAAGTGAAAATGACGTAATTGACACTCTTGACACACAAACATTTTTGAAATAATTTGTTAAGGTAAAAGCTAGAAAAATTACCTTTACAATGAGCATCAGACCCAGTTTTTTTTACTTTTTAAACATATTTATGCTTACCTGCTACCTTATTATGTTATTGCATACTGTTATTTTATTAACATGGTGAATAAAATCACTTAGTTGCAGTTTCTAAAATAGTTTCAATACGTGCTGATGTACACCTTTATGGCTGAATGAATACTGAAAATAAGCATGGTCTATTTATGGATTTAGGCTACTAAATGTGTATCTATTTATGGTAACACAAATATCTCCTTCCTTTCAAAAACTTTATATCGTAAGAAAATTTTCAAATTTTGTTTGTTTTATAGATTTCGTCCTCCATTGTATTTAAGATATTGTGCCCTATTAGTTGTTAAAATAAATTTTATGCCAAATTTAGTAGCGTGCAGAAGACTACAATACTACTTCATCTCAAACTTGCCATTGCTTCTGTATAAGGTGATTTGAGTGGGACTGGGAGTCGAGTCGTGGCAGGTGGGGGGAGGGAAGTTGTCGGGGCACAAAATCAGACATCACTTGAAGCCAAATTCTTTCACCGTCCGGCCCTACATACATATGGACATGTATGTCCATATGTAACTACTATCCCGTTTTAATGGGGCCGCGGTGGTGTAGTGGTTACACTACTCGCCTCCCACCTAGACAAACCGGGTTCAATTCCAGGTGGGGTCGGCCTCGGAGTTTCACATGTGGGAATCTTGCTGGACGATGCCGCTGGTCGGCGGGTTTTCTTGGGGATTTCCCTTTTCCACGGCCCTTTCATTCCTGCGCATATCGATACTCACCTCGCTTCACCATCGTCGGCTCGTAAGACCCCGAGGCCTAATGACAAACGTGTAACTAACATATACTCGCGGGCTCTCTTCCTTGGTACTGAATTATTACGGAAATGATAGGGTCTCTAATAATAAGTGAACGGTATTTCTTCACTCACTCACTGACTATCCATTTTTATTGACTAGTAAGAATTCTGATACTCTAAACCAGAAATTTTGTTATTGGCCTGCAAATAGCTTAGCGGAGTCAGAATCATGACCGTCCAACTATAAAATGATCTAAGTCTCATATCGAAGGTATGTTGGCTCGAAATATTTCCGCGATCTCCCAGTGGCTACGTATCGTGTGTGGTATGCTGCTGCGATTAGAAGCAGACGCGTGCCATGGCGGTGTTAGGTGGCCGTACCTGCAGGTCGCACCAGCAGGTGCGTGGCGAGGTGGTGTATGGGGCGCCGAAGGTACCGCCTCCAGTAGACCTCGCGCCGCTCCTCCGCTCTCCGCCGCCGCCGTGCCGCCTCTCCTGCCACCCCCGGCCGTTGCCTCGCCCTGTGGACAACAACCAGCAACTCCTTCACTTCTTTCCTTCACTGACGGAAGGCGAACTGTTGCGACATACACTGCTGGTTTTTACTTTAACACTTTGAAGACTATGCCAGAGTGTATCCCGGGCATTACTTGTGTGGAAATTTATCTGCCGATGAAAAACAAAACTGGTACGGATATAGTTTAATTCTTTCCCTAATTTTNTCCGGATATAGTTTAATTCTTTCCCTAATTTTTTCGAGTTTTCATTATAAAACAACATAATAATAGTAACAATTTTTGTATGTTAAAGGCAAATTTTTATATAATTACTGGGGGAAAACACTGTGTTTGTACATTTCGTTGCATAAGAAACCGCATTTGGTCACACAGTATATAAGAACACAGACGAAATGGCATGATGGTTCCTTCGATGCGGACGTACCCATTCANAGCATTTGGTCACACAGTATATAAGAACACAGACGAAATGGCATGATGGTTCCTTCGATGCGGACGTACCCATTCACTGATTGTCTGTGCAGGGCCCTGGCCTTGTGTCTGTGCTGCGAAATTTAGCTAACCTGTCGGCTGAGCTGCCGGTTGGCAAGTTAGTTATCAGGCGCTGATTAGCGAACGGCGTTACATGTTGCTCTCTGGTGTGCGACTAGAGTTCGCAGAATGAGCGGTTATTTCATCGCTGTATTCGTAAGGGCGCCGCCTAGTTGGAGCATCTAAGCGCGTTTGAGGCTCAGGAGCAAGCAAGCGATAAGGGCGACAATTACACGCGCGTCTAGTGCCCCATCACTCCTACGCGCAAGGCTCTGAACTGGCGTGCAGTGTTNATAAGGGCGACAATTACACGCGCGTCTAGTGCCCCATCACTCCTACGCGCAAGGCTCTGAACTGGCGTGCAGTGTTTCCGTCGTGCTGCGTGTACCTATGGGACTTCAAGCGGTGACCCTATAATGTTATTACTGGAATAACCAATCTGATGNTCCGTCGTGCTGCGTGTACCTATGGGACTTCAAGCGGTGACCCTATAATGTTATTACTGGAATAACCAATCTGATGCAAAGTTCAGTACAGGTCCCTATAATTGTTTCGCATGTTTCCAACCAGTATATTGTGAGATACAGCAGTGTGAAGAAGCCGTTTTTTGCTATGTTGGAGAGCTCGGAAATTGCATTTATAATGTGCTTGATGAATTGAGAGTATTAGTCGTACCTCGTCTGAAGTGTGGTTTCGTGAAGAAACATGGTGTTCTTGCATTGGTGGATATAGGCGACCGACTTCTATATTGTGTCTAGTGCTAGTAAACGTTTGCCGACCTGGAAGTGTTGATGTGCGTGTTTTCTTTTACGTGTTTACACACCAGTCTCTAGAGCGGAATCCTGTATCTGAGGTCACCACGACTGTGCAATGGTTGCCNGTATCTGAGGTCACCACGACTGTGCAATGGTTGCCTCGCTGCTCGCTCCTGAGTGGTTGTAACACGCCTCAGTTCGCTCCGGCTCTGCTGTGGTTATTGGTCTCTACTGCAAGCACAAAGAGTGCGCAGCAGCCAACAAGCACCGTTATAACCTGCAACGGCTCATAACACAATCCGCCAGTGTCTCTTAGGCACCGAGACTGACCAGAACGTGAACTTAACGAGCTAGGTGCAAAGAAGGTTCACGTTCAACACTTTTAGTGTTTGCAAATTTAATGATAAATAAGACAAGCTATAAAGGTTTCGCTCACACTCACGATTGCTTGACTATCAACTATGTTGGTCTCTGTATAACCATTTACAACCGTGCTATTGGTATAGACTCAACACAGATCACACATCACGCTCGTTTTTCTGTACGAAGTTCATTACTGGCTGGCTCTCTGCCAATATAATTCCGAAATGAAAATGTCCCAGTCAGTTGTTCTTTCCTACGTACGATAATATACAATCCCTTGTTTTTCATTTGGGTACTTTACACTTTAAATGTCGTTGAAGTAATATTACATTGCAGAGGACCTTACAGTAACCAGCTGGCGGAGTAATATTTGTTCGTACGCTTTCTTCAAAGAATGCGGATGTCGTAAGGTTACGGCAAACTCCATACAAAACCCAGTTAAACTCAGGCGACGTAACATTACGTCAGCAGCGCCCAAAGTGTCAAGGAACCGCATCGGCATTCGCCTGGAACTAGGAACGGGAAAAATTCGTGGGAAGAAACATTCCAGTGCTGCCGGCCGGAATAGGACCTGTTATCTCTCGAATGCGAGTCAGGCATGCTACCACGCCAAGAACACTCGGAGATACCACATAGGAGTTAGCATGGCGTCACTCACTGGCACCTGTGGCATTTTATTTACTTATTAAAACTGTGGCTTACTTTAAATTTCGCTGTATGCTAAGTAGGTCAATTGGCGATCCTTTACGTTCTAGATATCCTTGAATTAATTATATAAACGGTGAACACATCTATGGCTGGAGCCCCTAGATTTTTTTTAAAATTGATTTTATAGCAGGTTATACTTCACATTTCTCTATTTATTCGAGCAGCTAACGCTTGTTTATTAGCCTTTTTATTGTTTTGTTTATGCGACTCGGTCACATTGTAGCTTCTTTATCATTATTTTCTGACAGTTATACGCTGTTCACGGTTACCTGATGTCAACCTTAGAAAAATGTCACTGCCCCTACGTGCATATATTTTAACGGGCACTCTAACTGACAAGCGCCTAGCAAAGTTGGTAACCACGGAGGGAAAGTAGTTTCATATCTTAACATTGAACTAAAAGGGTCAGGTAAGCATTTGTGAATACTTAAATTATTTAATTGGTTCTCTGTTTCCTAAATGCATATCATTTGTAAAAATGTTTATTTTTCTGATAACTCCACGTGTTTACTTGACCGACACATGAATACAGAGACCAGACTCATGCCGATGCTAACTTTNGTTTTTCTGATAACTCCACGTGTTTACTTGACCGACACATGAATACAGAGACCAGACTCATGCCGATGCTAACTTTAAGTATGGTCGAAGAGCACACAATGTGCACACAACTTCCAGAAACGCTTAGTTTACCGTCAACAGCCTTTATACACAAGTATATCAAAATAATAAGAATTTGACGTCTACAGTCCACCGAATTGATTCGTGAAATACTGTGGTCTGCATCCGCGGTCTACTTGAGTATCGAACCCGGCCCTTCGTGACTATAAAATAGCGAATTTGAGATCCCGGCAACTGTATTCGCATAGCCGTGGAAAACGAGAACCTTCATATAACAGATTCAAATAGGAAAAATTCCCATGTTAATTTCGTGATGTGCTAGACTTCAAAGGCCTGCACGTTTGTGTTATTCTTACGACTGCATCTAGTTTTTTTCTGAAACGCCCAAAAGGTTTTGGGGCCAATAACAAACAAGTTGTATAAAGGACAGCGTCATGTTCAACCAAACGATCAGCTTTTATGTGTGTAAGTGTGCGCACGCAGCGAATTTTTATTTTTTTATTATTTTTTCAACCCATTCATACCAAGTTTATATAATTGTGTACATAACGCCCGGTAAGAATATTTTTTGGGTAATATTGCACACTTCGAGACTCGGTGATTAATTACCTTCCTTGTGGGTAAATGGTTTGTAACAGTGTTGTTCCAGGATATGAATGGTGCATGTGTCTATAGGCGAACACGAAGCCTAAAGCTCATTAATTGTGACAACAAATTAAGTGTTTTGTCGACTTAAGTATAGCACGCTTCAGCTACTTCTTGTTTGCAACACCCGAAGCAGTAAATTAAAGTGGGTATTAAAGGAGCTTAACTGGTTGACACATGGGTTTTATTGTAAGCAGTTGTTTCGATGCTAACTAAAAAAACAATGGAATATAATATTAAAATACAAATTTTTTTTCGGGGTAAAAATAAACGTCGATATTTTATTTCCAATTCATAAATTCAGTTATTGAAACACAATTGTGCTCTTTCAAAAGTTTCAAAGTAATAAAAATTTGCTGTAAACAACCATCTCTGTTTACGATATTTATTATTCTGTAAAACTGTGTTTATAACTATAGCGAAAATGATGTATCTATTCTGAACAGATCGCTGTATTAAAACCATATAGTCGCCGCTCGAAATTCTGTGGAAACAGAATATGCGCATGATTTGTTTATGCTATTTTCCATTGTCGCGCATTGTTTCCTTATGGCCGGACGTGACCTTGACACTTATAAAATGATTTGATATTAAGGCCCCTTAACAGGTTAGTTATAAATCGGTATATTCATTTATACGAAAATAAGGAAAGAAGTATAAAAAATTGTCATGCACTTTCTTCCGTCGTTCATCAATTTTATTGCATGTTTTTACAATAATTATTTTTGCGTTGTTTGCACTGCTGTTAAAAAATAAAATATTGTTAGAAAATTATTACCGTAATATATGCTACCGGAACTAAAGTGGTAAAGTTATTCGAAGTGATATTTTACTNTATTGTTAGAAAATTATTACCGTAATATATGCTACCGGAACTAAAGTGGTAAAGTTATTCGAAGTGATATTTTACTCCCACAGAAATATAATCTTGGCATCCTGAAAAGAGCTGTTCAATGCTGTCCTCATTCGATAGCGTAGGAAGCCGAAGGTGGGTCTATTTTGATAGCAAAACCGCAACACATCCGCTCCGCAGTAATCGAATTGGCCTCATTCGATAATTTACCAAAAATATATAGTTGTTTCCGCAATGTGGAATGCTGTAATTTGGCACGTGGTTCCCGCCTCCGGGCAGGGCCATAATGGTTGAAAAGAGGCTGGCGCCAAATGTTACCAGCTGTCCTACTCAGGGAGACACACCTGTCGTTCCGGCAAATGTGAAGATAATATGATATTAGATATGGACGGGAAAACTGCAGAATAAGACGAGGAGGAAACGGGAGAACTTCGAGAGAGAGAGAGAAAAAAAACACTATATAGTCCATTCATGGTTACTCCCAACTTTTCTAAAGCCCGGCTGAAGTTCTACTTTCAGGATATTCCTCCGCGTAAAACAAAGCTTAACTGTGTCTGGAGAATTACACCAAAGGAACAACACGCCGCATTCGTGCGCACTAAGTTTAATAATATTTTATCATGAGAACTATTTCTTACTAGGCGTTGCCTAAACAAATATTTTCTCTCCGTTTCTATTAATATAAATCACAAATGAGATATTATGGTTTATAAGTAAAAGTTAAATTTAACCAAAAATAAGATATTCTTATATTGACGGAAATATAAAACCCTTAAATTCATGAAACAACCAAACACGCCATACATGAAGTGATTTTTCAAATATTTAGAAGCAACCTATACTTTTGATTGGTCAAATTATCAGCCTGAAACAAAGTAATTGGTTGAATAAAATTTGCACGTGTGTTCACTTATGTGTCTCAAACATTTCTCTCGGTGCCCTTTGTTGTATCTATTCACTGTGTATCAGTTACACCACTTTCATAATATCGTACCTAAAGATTTACTCCTAGGGATAGAACAACTGTTGTATTATCAAATTTTCAAACAATTTTAAATTGTTATTTGATTCAAAAAGGTGTGAAAATACTGCGAATACAATATATTCAAATATAGCCTAAATGTCAAATAATGATAAAGGCAAGAGGAACTCCTATGTTATCCCTCTGTAATTCATTCATTTTTCCCCCTTCCTGGATTCAAAACTGCAAAAAATGAACGGAAATATTTATTAAATCACTATCACTTTTATTGAAGTGCCACAGTGTGACCATTCCTAAACTAGTGTACCTAAATAAGTTTCTTAACTTAACGAATACAACCCTTCTCCAATGTCAAAATACCAAAAATAACTTTATCGTTATCTTTATCGTTATAATATTTTCTGGAATTCGTAATGTTTTGCGCAAGTTGAATTAAATGATTGCCGACTGTATTACCTTACACGCAGAGATATTTTTTTTAGAAAATATTTCCGTGTAGGTTAGACTTCAATATCATATACGCATTATTGNGCCTTACACGCAGAGATATTTTTTTTAGAAAATATTTCCGTGTAGGTTAGACTTCAATATCATATACGCATTATTGAAGGTTTCCTTTGGTTATTGGGTACGTGTTACTACGAGAAAAGGGTTTTCTTTGCTGGACCAATCAGTATTGGCCCAGCGAATACAGAAAACAGGTTACGGTAATGTTGGCCTTCTACTTACAGCCGCATCTTATACAACAACCGTAGATAAACAAGTACGTGTATTACGTCAATGCGAACGGGTATCTAAGGTTAATACCTGTAACTCGCTTTGGCAACTAATCAGTTTGACGTCAGCAGCTACCGGGAGTTTCAAAATTTGTTACAGCTAGCTCACAGGTGGCTAAACATTATCGTAAACGACAGTTTTAAACAATGTCTTTTAACGTAATAACTATTTGGCGTACTCACAATTATGTTGGCAGCGAGATTGTATGCCTGCACGTCCCATTGAAAATGTATTGTTTAGTTTCGGGGCTACGGAAGTTGTTGCACCGTGTTTGTGAGTAGCCAATGAGTAGATGACGCCTGAGTTGGGTATTCGAACAGCTGCGAGAAGTCTAGCCTACAGGTCTGTGAATTCGCCGATTTTCTCGATGTTTACGCACTAGTGAGAGCAAACAGGTCGATAATACCGACATATGAAATATAGTTATCAGAAATAGCAAGAAGTTACCGAAATTATAACTAATTAGCCTACTTTCCTCAACATGCATGCAAATAATTTTGAGTAAGTTCTTAAAAAGTTATATGGAAGGTGTGTCTTGACGTCTCGTTGACAGCGATATGATTAAAGTTAAAACCAGAAACTAATACAACACTACTGAGACAATTACAAATATAAACGTGTCGTATCCAGGACTCGAACCCAGAACACCTTGTTCCTTAAGANCTACTGAGACAATTACAAATATAAACGTGTCGTATCCAGGACTCGAACCCAGAACACCTTGTTCCTTAAGAAGGTGCGCAACCAACTACGTTACGGAGGTAGAATTCGGAGATTCTACTTCGGTTGTAATCAGTTTGAAGTTTTGGGAGACTGGGATTACCAACCTCAAACATTTACAAGAACATAATTTTGAAAACAAGTGTGTGTCACTTACGTCATGACAGGCATAGCTGATATNGAAGGTGCGCAACCAACTACGTTACGGAGGTAGAATTCGGAGATTCTACTTCGGTTGTAATCAGTTTGAAGTTTTGGTAGACTGGGATTACCAACCTCAAACATTTACAAGAACACAATTTTGAAAACAAGTGTGTGTCACTTACGTCATGACAGGCATAGCTGATATAGGCATAGCTGATATAGGCATAGCTGATGCTCATTATAGATACGGTCAGCATACTGAGTTTAATTAAATTTTTGTCAAATTATTTAATAGGTACAGCGAACTTATGATACGATTTATATTGTCGCCATTTTAAAAATAATATCGACCCATTTAAATCACGTAAGTTTACATGGCCTACTGTAGTACTACTTATGTGAAGCAGTTGGTGAGAATTAGTTGGTTGGTTCCCGAGGTATGGCATACGTGAAACAGACTATCCCAGGCACTATCTTCCAAAACTGCGGCCAAAAGAGGGTCTCTATACGAATATTTTATGCTCCGAATGGATACGCTAAGCATACAAAATTGAATTGGAATTGTTTACGTGTTTTAATAGATATGACTGACTTTTCTAAATTATTTATATGGGAGTCTTATTGTAATTAAAGCCAAGCACACTTAGAGCATGTAAAAATACGTCACCTATTGTAGCTCTACGTGTGTGTAAAATTTGGCGGGAATCGGTTGCTTGGTCCCCGACAAACGAAATAAAAGCACAATTTTCCCATGTGGTGCTATATTCATTAATGGAGAACAAAATGTTTATGTATTGGCACATTCTATATAAGTACTAAATTTAAATATTTGCATGTTCATTCTTTTGAAGATGAGTGTCATACCCACATAAATCATGCCCGTTTACATGGCATACCATAGTAGTATTTCTTTGCCAAATTAAATACAAACCGGTTAATTGTTTCCCGTGATATGACAAAACATTATTTATTCAAGTAGCATTATTTTACAACATTATTGAACAAATGAGGTTCTGTGTAGACACACTAGATTATTGTAAAAAGGTACTGCCAGCCCACTAAGTTAAATTGATATTCTAAAAAATAAGGTAATGCATACATTGCATACCATAGTACTATTTCTTTGTCAAATTAAATACAAATCGGTTGATTGTTTCCCGAGATATGACAAAACATATTTATTCGTGTTTCATTATCTTTCAAAATGGTGGACAAAAGAGGCTCTGGGAAGACACATTTGTTGGTTATAATAAATACTTTTAGCATACGAAGTTAAGTTGAAATTTGGTACATGGTTTCGTAGATATACCATAGCAATCTAAAATTTTTGTGTGGTCGCCATTTTGAAAATAAGAGCCTGGCCTATTTAAACATGTGAGTTTACATTACCTACTGTAGTATTACTTGATTGCAAAGCTTTGAATGAATCGGTGGACATTTTTCGCAAGATATGGCATAAAAGGTTCATTTTTATGTTGTGCTATCTTACAAAATGGCGGACAAACCCGTTAAAATTGACACTTTTGGTATTACTAATAGATCATTTTAGCATAATAAGTTTGGTTGAAATTGGTTAGACGGCGTGGTAGATATAGCGGATAAACTCTAGACTCTTCATATGGCCGTAAATTTAAAAACAAGTGTTTCATAAATTTAAATTTTATGTATTAACACGGCATACAATATCATTACCTATATAACTAATTTGGCATGAATCGGTCAAGTAGTTCCCGAGATATAATATAAAGCTTTATTTTTCATGTGGCACTATCTTCTTACAAAATGGAATACCATTAATTTGATCGCATTCTGTATTCAATGATTACGTTATGCACTATCGACGTCACAAATTTGGTATAAATCGATAGGATGGTTCCCGAGACATAACGTAATCAGCTTTATTTATTAATGCTGCACTATCTTCCAAAATAAAGGACTAATAGCATTATCGCTTCATAAATTTAATGATAACTTTATGCATTTACAACTTACCAAATTCGGTTTAAATCGGTTGAATTGTTCCGAAGATGTAATACAATGCTCAAAATTTTACAAAATGCCACCATTTTGAAAATAAGTACCCGACGTGATCGAAAACTATAAAAGTCGGGTGTACCTACTAAATACTACATGTTGACCAAGTTGTTGGAAATCGGTTAACGGGTTTAAAAACTATTAAGGCTGGACATACATTCCAGACAGACATCCAGGTGATTACAAAAGCCTACCCTTCCTTCAGAATGTAGTTTGAAAAGTATAATTACAAATATCTCAAATTTTGAATACATTGCAGTATAGTAAATATCGTTTTACCTCAAATGCTGCTAAAGGCTCGTCGAGGTAAAGTGAGCACTTCTGAAACAAATTTTTGAATCAAAATTCACTTCTCATAACTGTATGTGCATATATAATCAATTCACGGTTACTTCCAACTTTTCTGAAGACCTGCTGAAGTGCTACTTCCAGAATATTCCTCCACCTCATGCAAACTAAACTTAACCGAGTCTAGGAAATTACACCAAAAGGACAACGCACCGCATTCGTGCGCACTCAGTGTAATGATATTTTGCATAAGAACTATTTCTTACTAGGCATAACCAAAACGCCTATTTTTTCTCACTGTTTTATTCATATTAGTTGTAAATTAAATATAATAATTAATAGATAAATATAAATAAAAGCTAAGTTTAACAAAAAAATTGGGCACTTTTATGTTGGCTCAAGTATAAAACGCTTGTAATACATAGCATATTTAGGACAGAAACCAGCAAGTCATACATGGGGTGATTTTTCAAAGGTTTGATTCAAAAAGTGTGAAGAAACTGCGAATATAGTGTAGCTACTAATCTGCACACTGGTATACAGGTTGTTAGTTAAGTTGGCAGAGAATTAATAAGAATAGTTCTTAACTTCGTGTTGTGAGAGTAATTTTTACTGAAAAATAATGTTTCTAGTTTATAACACGTTGTAGTACCAACTTGCTTGCTAGTAACACATTTACCTTCGTATCAGTTCCATAGTTTCACTCGGATGGGGCAAAATTATTGTGATCGGTATTTTGGAAATATTCCATTTACATGAGACGTAAGCACAGAGTACTTAAGAATACAGAGGTGAAAGAGCCTCTTATGCCACGAACTCCATTCCCACACGTCAGCTAAATGACGTCACTGGCCAGAAAAATGTTGGAACGCCGTTCGCCAATCAGCGCCTGGTAACATACTTGCCAGCCGCCGACCAGCCAATGGGAAACCTGCTGCAGCCAGCAGTAACCAATCAGACACAAGTCCCGTTACTATAGCTCCGCGCAGCCAATCAAATAATAAATACGCCTACATCATATCGTCTCTGTGTACTTATATACTGTGTGATATTGCTACACTAGTTGTTGCAAAGCATATCACATTTTCTGCATTTCAAAATATTCTTACGTGCCAAGTATGCCGGCGCAACGCTCGTCCCTACCGTTCGACCACCAAAGACGAAATGACGTGGCTGTTCCTTTGATGTGGGCGTACCCATTCTCTGGTTGGCTGCGCGAATGTCTGGACGTGGTCCTTGTGTCGCATTAATTACTGCGTACTGTGAAAGTTTCCCTATTGGCTGGTCTGCCGCCTGGCAACTAAGCTACCAGGCTTTGATTGGCGAACGGCGTTCCGACATGTTGGTGACTGGTGACGCCATTTTGCTGGAGTGTGCAGTTGGGTGCAGACTAAACGGCATTATTTTTATTTACTCTGTGGTCCGGCGTACAATGCCTCTATTGTCGAAAGATGAGCGGGGCATTAAAATACCATTATGATAACGTGAAATGGCTGTTCTGCCCCAACTGGCGTGCAGAGTGCGGCCTCCGAAGGGGGAAGTTCAATAATGAAAAGCTAAACTGGATTCGGCAATACCAATGACCCTTAGTATAGTTCATAGCTCATAGCGTAGCGTCGCAACTCCAGTGATGGCTCTGCAGCTGGGAACTGGAGCACTATAAGCCTTGTTGTTGTTGATGTTCTTGTTGTTGTTTTTGGGGTCTCACGTGATCACAGCGGAGATTCGCTACTGTCTACGACAGCGAGTTGGACATTTTTGAGCCCGCCTTAGGAATACTTGCCAGCAGTGAAAGGGACCGAGAAAATAAACCCCTCATACGACCTCGCCGGAGCCCGGTTTTAATCTTCTACGCAATTCGCCAACCTTGACTCGCCCATCGCCAGTAAAACTGATAAAGTCATGGTCAGCAGCGATAAACGTGTTTGTTAAATTTGGAATTTTCCAAAGACACGCCCTCTCAAAACATGAATAAAACACTCTGACTAACTTTATACTCTAGAGTTGCATTAAAACTAGGCCAGAGGAAGTGAACAAGTATTTCAAAACCCTACCTACATAAACAGTCTTCTAACCTCAAATCCTATTCCGCGTTGTTTTAGATAATGCTATTGGCAGGAAAGCAGTCCAGCTTCGGAACGCGGAGAATGGCGACTGCGGAGCTTATATGAGGACTCTACCCCATTTCCCTGGTACGGCTGCAGGTCGCGGACTGGTGCGACGTACTCGGTGGACAGATTATCGACGACGTTGTTGCACCGGGCTGCATGCGGGCGCCGACCTTGCCCGCGTCGACGGCTACCGGGTAGATCCGCGCCTTGCCCCGGCCGCGATGGGGGTCGCCCGTCAGTCAGAGCAACGGGACAGAGAGAATAATGTGTCGACGCCCGCCTACACCCATGCTTGATATCCGTGACCTCCCTTTGTTCCAGTAAGGGTCATTGCTGCGTACAAAATGCCCCTGTGATTGTAACCCGGGAAATTTAACAGACTGACCTGGTGCCAGGCTAAAAAAAATAATCTAAAGGCTGTTCACTGTAAACTGAGCATTTTTGGAAGCTCTGTTAAGATACACTTGTGTGTACATTGTGTATTCTTCCACCATGCGTAATATTAACATTGCCATGAGCTTGCTCACTTTAATCATGCATCGATCAAGTGAAACTGTAAAGTTATTAGAAAAAAATNAATATTAACATTGCCATGAGCTTGCTCACTTTAATCATGCATCGATCAAGTGAAACTGTAAAGTTATTAGGAAAAAATTGATTTTTCCAAATTTGTTCATTCTTTCATTTATATGGGTTCAAAAAATCAGAAAGCAAAATAAAACATTTCAGTATTCACAAATATTTACCTAGCACCTTTAATTCAATCTTAAAATATGAACTACTTTCCTTCCTTCTTAACCAACTTTACTGGGCACATGCCAGTCAAGAGCACTCGTTGAAATACAACAGTGTATATGAATATTTTCTCATTAAGCAGTGATAATTCCGTACGTCTTGCAGGACACTGCGGCACCAACAATGTTTCCCGGCCAGAGCCGAACGTTTCCTCTCTCCACCACCTCGCAGAATCAATCCCCAATTGAGGTATACTGGGAGCACTACTTTGATTCTTTTTAACCATACTTATTGGACCCTGTAGATTTATTAGGCATCGTGGCTTCCCCATAAGGCATCGTCCAGTACCGAACCATCCCGTTACTCATAACCGCAGACATCCTCCTTCCTCAAAGTAAGTCCGTTTTTTTTAATCATTCCAACCAAATTCTGAATATTTCTATCGAAGCTGGGGTTCTCATATAACCCCAAATTACACTACACCATGGCTACTGCCACCTCCAACATCCAAACCAAACTTTTTTTTCCGTCCTCTTTTGTCTTAATTAGTGTGAACACGAGACCATGTCACCATCAGTGGTTGGTGATTAGTCTTAACTTGGAAATCATGTGTCATTGTAGGTGATTCGTCCAGCTGGGCGACAAGAGGAGATCGGATACATGTGAATATGACTCCCTGCACTCACTACCTTTCACCGACCACCATTCTACAGTGGTGATGTCTTCACAATTTGGCGTGCCTTGCGACACATGGTAGTTCCACCCAGGTCCTGCACTACATATGTTACACTGTTACAGTATCATCTTCGCCAAAGTCAACCTGACTGGGTCTTCATGCCATCCACGAGTAACTCACAGGATAAACTATTGCCATAGTACCCCGCAACACTCGTTTGCCGTAGACAGGCCCGGCGTCTTGGGCCAGCTCTCTCTAGCGGCTGGTAGAAGGGCCCAAACTTAACACCCCAGGCTCTCTCTTCTCAAACCTGCCGGTCAATGACCGGCCCACACCTCTCATTCCACCTCCGACAATAGCGGACATCCATACCAGTACCACCTTGTGAACCAGCCCTTCTGCCATCAAGCGGAGAGACACGACAGCTATGATATCTAGCACGCGCAGTTTAACTGCCCGGCTGACGTTCAATCAACGGGAACATTGTATAACATACGGGCTCTCGCACATTCTGACCCTGTGTCTCCCTTTTGCCATTGAAATTAATTCGTGATTCTCCTAGCCTTTAAATAGAAGCAGTGGCTTGTAAATATAATAACAGTAATAGAATAAATTGTGCAGTACTCATTATTAGAGACCTGCAAAATTCGCGTTGTTATTTAAGGACAGACTTAACTCCAAGCTACTGTGCGTTTCACCTACGTCAACCATTGGTTGGAAATACGTCTGGCACGCCTCGAAGAACTCTTGAGCCAATAATATAAGCTCAGCAGTAGAGTGTCCAATCTCCTTTAAAGGAATCAAGCAGGTAGTTGATGTTGATTCATGTACAGCGGCCAATGAAACCACGGACTGTGCAGTGGAGTCTCATGTTACCGAAACATAACGCGAATTTTGCACGTCTCTACTCATTACTACACTACAAAATAGTACAATACAAAACTGACAGGATAGTACAATACATAGCAAACACGGTGCATTAAATATAGTAATAATTATTTTTAAATCATAATTATGACTATTTGTCAGCCCGCGCCTCCCTGACAGGTTGGCAACACACCAAGGCATCGCGACGCACACTTTGGAAAGTGCTGTATTGCGTACTTTCATGCCATCACTGTCTGAGCGTCCAGTCAGCATGTATCAGACCTTTGAAGAGATGCCACCTTTCCGTCATGCCCCACACACGATAGCACCATAACTCTCACGGAGACCATCTCAGAATACGTGACCATCATTGTCTTCAGACGGCATTTTCATCAATAACGGTCTCAGACCAAGTTGAATACTATTCATCAGACTCCTCAAGACGCCGCCCAAGCTGAACGACATTGTCCGCGCATATTCGGTAACCTAACCTGGAACAGACTATGGAGGACCCTTCGAATGGGGTAATTCTCATTTCACCCATTCTGTGCTGCTATGCTGTGCGTATGCCATTTACCTTCGCATTCTTTGCCAAAATATGACCAGCAGTATCCTCCACCCAACACACCGGGCATGGTGGTGCGCCAGTCAATGCAAAGTTGAAGAGTTTTTATTTGAAATTGCCATGCCTTGTTGGGTACTGAGCTCGGTAGTTGCCCACCTCTCGCCACTTGTTCCCAAGACTTTCCCTGAAATTGCGAAATACTCCATACTTATGCTTATACTTCCCAGAGACTTGCTGCCATTCCTGCAATTTGCGCAGTGTCTCTTCACGCGCTGTTCTTAGCTCTTCACTGGTAGGCTTCCTACCTCTGCATCCAACCCACAGGAGTTCACTCTCGCGGATCAGCAGGTCAATGGGAATTGCCGCAGTCAGGACATGCAACGCATCATGTGAGATTGTTCTATATGTTCGGGCTACTACCAAAGGTAGTAGCCCGAATAGTGTTCTTTTCATGTGGGACTTAGAAGCAACATTAAACCATAAAACTGCGCTATGTGATGCTATAGCAATAATCAAATAGTTTTATATCGCTGTTTAGGGGCTTCCATAGTAAAAAATATTAAAACACTTCAATGTTACGTCCGTTCATAAGGAAGCATTGCGACGGCGATGGAAAATAGTACAAAAAAGTTTCGCGTGTATTCTATTTCCTCAGAATTTAAACGGTGATTTTAGGGTTTTAATAAAGCAATCCGTTCGGAAAATATACAGCATTGTTGTTACAGTAAAAAATACTGTTTTACAGAAGAATAAATGTCATAAATAGAGGGTTCCTTACAGCGATTTTCGCTGCCTTTGATATTTTTCATCGACAGCATTTCATTTATGTTTCAATAACCAAATTTATGAATTGGCAACTAAATTTCCACTTTAGTTCTTGTCCTTGAAAAAATATCGACTCTGAAATATTCCATATTTAAAAAAAAATGATATTTCACTTAAGTTCTTAGAGTGAGGCCCGTATGATCTATATCGTGAGACCCCTTAACGTTGGACATATGTACGTCAGAGTCGAGAGGATAAAAATAATATTCCTTACTGTGACAGCAGCTAGTTGACGGCTGTACTTCGTTCGAGTCAAAGCAGTACCAAATGTACTCTATTGTTAGAACGTCGAGTATGTTGCATATTGATTTGGCAACAAGCTATACTTTGGCTGTTGCTGTAGTGCGAAGACTTTGTAATTGGATGTTCGTGACTGCGAGACTACTGCTTCTGTATATTACTGGCTCGCTGTTACAGAGCGGTGAATTTTCAAAGGCTCGATTCAAAAAGTGTGAATAAACCACGAATAGAATCTACTTACTAGGTCAATTTAGTAATAACCATTCCTATATTTTNTTTAGTAATAACCATTATTATATTTAAATAGTTAAAACAACTAGAATATATTTTAATCTATTGAAAGTATTTTACTTATATAAAAGGGTGGGTGCGTTGAAAGTTTAAATATAAGCCAGCACGTTCATCACTGCTGATAATGTGACTTGGAGTGTGTCACTGGCGCTGGACGAGTCAATGTTAGGTTTATGCGCAGAAGACTAAAATCGGTCTATAGTCTATTCGCGGTTTCTTCCCACTTTTGGAATCAAAACTTAGAAAATTTACCCCATGCAAGAAGTGTTCGGTCGTTTCCCAAATACCCCATGTATAACAAGCGTTTTATACTCATGGTAACTTAAAAGTACTTTATTTTTGTTTAAATTTAAATTTTACTTCTATTTTATCTATAAATTGCAATATATTATTGATTGACATTATTTGAGAGGCCTACCAGTAATTTCAGATGAAAGAAAGTCAACTTCAGAAAAAATATCGGGATACATTGGCAGTATGCCACATGCCTGAAAGCCTTTGGCTGCAATTCCAATCGTAGCTACCTTTTCATAAGCCAGTCGAAACAAATTGGCAACCTTAAATTGCATTTTGCATCTATCAGGATGTGCTGAAATCCATTTACTACATTCATTTGCATAATACCTTTTTCAGTTTGGTGTACTATTTCACTAAAATTACTGTTTCATTATTTTTGTTGTAGAAAACTATTGCTAACAGACANGTACTCTATTGTTAGAACGTCGAGTATGTTGCATATTGATTTGGCAACAAGCTATACTTTGGCTGTTGCTGTAGTGTGAAGACTTTGTAATTGGATGTTCCTGACTGCGAGACTACTGCTTCTGTATATTACTGGCTCGCTGTTACAGAACGGTGAATTTTCAAAGGCTCGATTCAAAAAGTGTGAATAAACCACGAATAGAATCTACTTACTAGGTCAATTTAGNTCAAAGGCTCGATTCAAAAAGTGTGAATAAACCACGAATAGAATCTACTTACTAGGTCAATTTAGTAATAACCATTCCTATATTTTAATAGTTAAAACAACTAGAATATATTTTAATCTATTGAAAGTATTTTACTTATATAAAAGGGTGGGTGCGTTGAAAGTTTAAATATAAGCCAGCACGTTCATCACTGCTGACCATGTGACTTGGAGTGTGTCACTGGCGCTGGACGAGTCAATGTTAGGTTTATGCGCAGAAGACTAAAATCGGTCTATAGTCTATTCGCGGTTTCTTCCCACTTTTGGAATCAAAACTTAGAAAATTTACCCCATGCATGAAGTGTTCGGTCGTTTCCCAAATATCCCATGTATAACAAGCGTTTTATACTCATGGTAACTTAAAAGTACTTTATTTTTGTTTAAATTTAAATTTTACTTCTATTTTATCTATAAATTGCAATATTTCATTTATTATTAATACAAATAAAAACAAAGATAAAATATTAATGCTGGCAATACCTAGTACGAAATAGTTTGCACTCTTGAGTGCGCACGAATGCGGTGCGTTGTCTTTTTAGTGTAATTTTCTAGACTCGGTAGAGCTTAGTTTGCATGAGGTGGAGGAATATCCTGGAAGTAGAACTTAAGGACGGCTTCCGAAAAGTGTAAAGTAACCGAGAATGGACTATATCTTGGTTTAGCCCAAGTAGTATTCGACTATTCTGATGCGGACGTCTCTGAATCGCTTGTTAATAGTCTCGCTATGTCAAAAAAAATGCACCAAATAACAATAAACCTATAAATCAACTAGGAAGTTCTGAAAAATATCCCGGTACGGAAGATTTTCATAATAAATTGCTGTTTCCCCCTTCAATGTCTTATATATATATATTTTATTTTACGTCTCCCAGTTTGAAACTAAATAACAAAAACGTCCGCCAGTTTCGTTGATTGAGACAATTTGCTCCGGTATGCTTGTGACATTTGCATGTCACTGGTAATGAAAGAAGGCTAATTGGGAAGAACAATACCAGCAAGAGATTGTTATTCAGCGACCTTCAATGAATTGATTACAAAATTATTAGTTACAGAGTTCCGAGGCAGTAAAAAGGTAGGCTAAAGGTTAAGCAGTGTTGATGGGTTATATATAATGTGAACAATAAAGGTAGTGATGCTTCAATAATTTTATCGCATCATACTGTTAAATGAACGTTTGCGATGTGCTATGTACGCAGTACTGAAGGGGCGTCATCATGTCTTAATATTATAAAATGTAACAAGCATTATTTGTACTTCGCTGGCGAAGCTGTAGTCCGCAATGAAATGTTTTCATTTTTGCAACTGTCATAAGTCCGATCTTGTGGTGGCTAGAGACACTGCCCAACTTTGGTGGGTCAGGATTTGAGCACCGAGATGTTGTCAACTGATTTCCGGAACAGCTGCAATCAGAAGGTATCATACATAACCTTTAATTGTTATAAGTATACCCATACAACGTTAAGCATAATCAGGTATAATCAGGTGTAATTTTCACCACATCACTGCTCAGTCGTCCCAGAACGTTCATTAGCACTTTCCAGCTGCACTTCGCAACATTAAAATCATGGCATATTCATGGCTGAGGTCGTTACAGCCACAACATGTCTAAGAAAACAGAAGTTAATCAGCCGATTGTACCGCGAACTCTAGCTGCACACGCCAGCAAAATGGCGAATACCGTTCGGCAATCAGCACCTGGTAACTTACTCATTAGCCGGCAGCCCAGCTGATAGGAAAGAAATGAAAGGCATTTGCATCGGTTTTAAAGTCTAGCTTGTTCTTTAACAAAACGCAAAATTGCAGAATACCCATGTATGCGGGCTGCGGTGGTATAGTGGTTATACGACTTATCTCCCACCTAGGCGTACCGGGTTCGATTCCCGGTGGAGCCACTCCCGGATTTTCGCATGTGGGAATCGTGCCGGACGATGCCGGTTTTCTCGGGGATCTCCCGTTACCCCCGCCCCTGCATTGCGGCGCTACTCCATACCTCGCTTCACCCTCATTGGCTCTCGAGACCCTGATGTTAAGAGCCACCCACCTCTTCACTCCACTCCACTCTCCATCAATGTGTGCAGAAGCGAAACTGCTGTGTGTACCCCGAACTCCAACCGCACACCCCTACAAAATGTCTTCACGTGCTCGTAACATGGTGAGGGTTCATCTGCCAATCAGTGACGAGATAGAAGAGCCAGTGACCTAATAGGATGACGTACACCAAGCCCTCGGCCATACACAGCTCGACGGAGCCAATCAAACACAAAGCCAAGACAGTCTGCTCACATCAAGGGTAGCACTACGCCACTTTGCTCCACTTTCCTGCCCATTCTACGAATAAAAAAAAATATTGTTCCTTAAGTCAGGTTTATACTTCAGAATTCTCCACTTATTACGCACTTAAGCTCTTATTAGTAGTACTACGACCGTGTGAGCACCAACTGTCATAATAACACCGAAAAAGCCTTATTTTAATTGATAGATAGCTTAACCATCTTGTTTTCATCGAAACTTCTGTACGTGCATATGCACACTACGCTAAAAGTGCTGCTACATGGGCTTCGAAACGAAAGAAAATTCATGTTTGTTACTATGTGTCGATGCCACCAAATAACAAACATGACGGGGAGCTCAGTACATAAAACCGCAATGGCACATACATATATATATATATATATATTATATTTTTTAAAGAGCTTAAATTATTTCGCTATACGTCTTCGTACGAGATGGTAGGCAACATCACAAATACACTTTTTACCCCATTTCTGCTCTGGAAATTGTATGAAAACCATGATTATATGTAAGTACATTTATGTGAGGTAACTGTAAATTGTATTGGTTGAAGTCAATGTCGAGGGTCCTAATTCCCAGAATATTCTTGTGCATCCTCTAAACTCATAGCCTTCTCCAGCAGGGGGAGGAGGAGTGGCTGAGATGCAAGTCAGATGACCGCCGCTGTCTATCCCCCTCCCCCCTCCACCTTCCGGGAGAGCGACGGAGCAATGAAGGGGTCTCCCTGGGAGAGGGTCGAGATGGGTCACCCCCCACAGAGCCGGACAGCGCATGGAGCTCGCGTAAGCGCGTAACTCTACCCCCACCTTAAATCTGTTCGTACCGAACAGACTCTCCAACATTAGGTTCTTCGTACAGCGCCAGTCGGTTGATGTGAACAACCTTAGACTTTTCCTCCAGGGAGTCCCGACGACAGATCTGGAAGGAGGTATCACTCACTTGCTTCAAAATTTTGTAAGGGCCTTCCCAGCATCCTTGTCACTGGGATGTACTGCCCCCAAGGTGTTTCCTTTTATACAGCCACACTATCCACCCTTCCCTGAATGCATCTCCTGCGACTCTCGGATCATGTCGAGTGTTCCACTTGATGTCAGTAGGCACTGGGATATGCTCGTCTCCTGCCCCCTGTCTGTCTTCCTTCTCCCAAAGACGCATTTATGCAACTTCGTCTGTCAACTGAACTTCTCTCGTTGTCTCGCTTGTGTTAATTGCGGGATGGCTTCTCAGACGGTCTGACTCCATTATCCTTGTTATTCTTACCACCATATAGCGATCTTTCTTCGTTCCCTCAGATAGGATTCTGCCAGTAGTTTTGATGGGCCTGTGGTTTAGATTGGCATTACTGTGGCTGTTAGTTCCAATTGTTGGTGTAGCTGTTCTTTGGCCCATTCCCCGATGAATAGTCTCTGGTGGCATACCTGGACACCTAACTTGTAAGTGTTCCTCCTTTCCACAGTTGCAACATTCTCGGCGCCTCCCTTGACGAGGGACAAGTGTCGCTGCCTCTACAGAGTTCAGAAGTTCCGCTACTGCCACCTCCGGTTTCTTCAACAAGTTCTCGGTCGTACTCACGTCTGGCTGCCGGGTCCTGCAGTCCCTCTGCGGGCACTGGATTCTCAAGTGTCCAGTCCGGCCACACTCCCAACATTCCCGACGCTTAGGTGGACAAAAACTGGATTTCCTAGCACAGACTCTGACAGTAATGTCTTTCATTATGTCCTCCAACTTTCTCTAGACGTCCAGGATGCTATCTCCATCGTCGTCATTGCACATTGCCTTTTCTGCATGCCGGAACGTCGGCTCCTGTTTCGCTGATTCTACCTCCAATGCTCGGGCCAGGGCACCCTGCATGCTGTGTGGCGATGCTAGGTGTACAACTCGGCGCAAATCTGTATCAGAAATAAAATTCATGAAAACGTCGACTGCGATGACGTCTCGTGCTTCCTCAGAGCACCCTTCTAGAGACAGGTGTGTGAGTCGCATGATGTTCTGCCACAGCTCCTGTAGTGGTTCCTCTGGTAGCTGGATGCGGCTTCGTAGTTGGGCATGATGGGCATGACGCAGGTATTGGTCGCCAAACCGCAGCTCTAAAGCCGACACCAATGTGGAGTATTCCAGTCGATGTCTTTCTGGCAGGGACTGCAGTATGCTCAGTGCAGGTCCCCTCAGTACAGCCGCCAGGTAGTACGCCTGCTGTTCTTTATTCCAGTCATTCAGAGCAGCAACGATCTCGAAATGGTGCCGGTATTCGCGCCAAGGTGTCTGTCCATCGTAGAGGGCGGGTTTTATTGTGACGCCACCTTTATCCACCTCTGGCTGTGGCGTACCCACACTGCAGAACTGCTGGGCTTCTCCTGAGATGGCTGTTTTGGCGGCGACCACTACCTTTTCCTCGCTGCTGTCTACATTCGCTGGTCCGCGGGGGTCGAACTCGGTTCCTCCTCAGCCGGTGCATGTAATCTCCCCTGCTGCTGCAGGGATTACTGCCATTCCATCTCGAGGGCGCTTACTTCTTATTTTATTTCCTGCTCAACATTGTCCATCCTTTCATTCACACTGTCCGTTTTCTTGTCCACATAGTCTATTTTATTTTTCACTAACTCGCTTACACCTTCTTTCTTTCGGTCTACATTCTCGTTTATAATCCATTCACGGTATCTTCGATACTTTTGAAAAGAACCTTTGAAAAATCACCCTAGCCGTTAGCCACANTGAAAAATATTAAACACGTTAGAACGCACTATGAGTAATCTCTTATACAGATTTCCAAAGCAAAAGGAATCTGTACGAGAAGGTTAGCACAAATTAAAGTCATACGTTATGAAAAATCAAATAATAAAGAGCTGATATTAGTATAAAAAAACCGATAAATGAAATATTAGGTTAAACAAGAATCGCACAAATTCTCTACAGTACTGCCATCCGGGGGCTTGTGAGAGATTGGCGTTGCCATGTTAATGTTGTTGGATGGACTCCTTGAATGTTGACACATTTCATTGCAAAGTATTGTGTCTATAATATGTAATCAAAGTGAAAGTTTTTCTCCCCCACCCAATCCCCCAGTCAAAATCAAACCTATATATACACACACACACACACACACAGAGAGAGAGAGAGAGAGAGAGAGAGAGAGAGAGAGAGAGAGAGACAGACACGCACACGAAACATCTCATTTTTAATACTCACATTTTGGGTTTATATAATGAAATGTTTTTCGTTTGCATCACATATTCTTTTGTGTGAAATCCTCAAGATTAAAAACTTTACGCTTGTGGAATATCCATTAATAATATATACATTACTTTTATGATGGGTACGTGCATGTACGAACACATGTACTCACAAACAGTGGAATGTAAACATTGCCATGTGACTGCCACATGGCAATGTTTGTTTACCCTTTGGCAGAAGGATACGAAATGGGCTGGAAAGTAGATCTTTAGCAGGGCTTCAGAAAATCTTGAAGTTACCGTGAATACATTATACCCTGTCTATTTTTCTATCCACACTTTCGTTTATACTGTCTATTTTTATATCCACATTTTCTTTTACACTGTCTATTTTTCTATCCACAATTTCGTTTACACTGTCTATTTTCTTATCTACCAGTTCACTAACACTACTTATTTGGTTATTTACAGATTCGCTAACAGTACTAACTTGGCTATTTACATTTTCATTAACACTATCTACAACACTAGTAATTCGGCTACCCAATTCTTCTATCAAAGCACGGAGGGTTTCTATCTCCGCCGACATTTCCCTAGTTAGCTTTCACAAATAAATGTCTAAATAATTCTTGGACCTATTATTAAAACATTATACTACCAGTTAATATCCTTCTGTAATCTCATTTACAATTTTTTAAATGAAATGTCTCCGTCCCACTTCTGACAACGGTGTTACAATTTTATACAAAGTCAGTTGGGCTAAACCAGGTTCGTTAAGGCATGGAGGTTTTAATTAAATAAAAAAGTAATTATAATTTAGTAATTTTATTTATAATAACTACAAACAAAATTCTCTCGACCCAAATCCTCACAATAAATAGATATCACTTGCGGTTCACAATAATGAATCCAATCACTACAATTTACAATTACTTTAAAAAAAAATAATGTAATTAAGTAATTTAAAATTAGTTCCAATAGACAGTATCAAAACTTTTTCAATTATTTTTAATCAATTACTTCTATATTTGACAGTTTCAGTATTTACAATAAAATCCGTATCACATGTTCATTCAGTCCCACCTCAGTTTAGCCCAGGTCCAACCAGACCGCAATGTTCTGGAGTTCTCCGAACGCCCTCATGCACAGTAGCCTTCACAGTAGCCTCTCGTCCATTCACATCGCCAACACCTCACCCGCCGTCGTCTCGCAGTCTCCCGTCGTCGTCCGTCCACTTCACCAATGTCCCTCGTCGACTTCGACCTGTTAGTGCACTCAGTCAGAAGGCTCCTGCCAAGACTCCCGACCATGGGCCAGCTGCAATATTTAAAGAGTAGTAGGCCACCGAGGGTCTTAATTCCCAGAATATTCATGCGCACATCCTCTAAACTCATCGCCTTCTCCAGCAGGGGGAAGAGGAGGGATTGAGACGCCAGCCAGGTCGCCGCCGCTGTCAGTCAATTTCCCCCGTCCCGGGCGAGCGACGTGGCAACGAGTGGGTCTGCCTAGGGGGAGGGGAGGGTCAAGGTGGATCACATCCCACCCCCCTCACANCCCCCTCCGAGCCGGACAGCGCACGGAGCTCACGTCAGCGCGTAAGATTACGAAAGCACAATAATTGTGGTCTTATAACAGATTTCCGTGATTAAAATTACACCTCAGCTTAAGTACTCAGTGAACTGCTGGGTTAAGCAGGGAACTTTGTGTAGTTTGTAGTTGGCATTACTGAAGGACGCTGGGTATTAACTGCTACGGACTTCACATGACAAGATCCCGGCGGCTGCCTCCAAATACGAAATTGCGGCCGCCCGGTGAATCAACAGGTTGTGGAAGGGGGGGAAGAGAGCTGGAACCAGTTCAACCACCACAGTCCAATTCTCGGAGTGAACGTGGAGTGCATGACGCATAGGAAAACTTGTTAGCCTTTCCGAATCTGTTAGGACGGTCGGCAGACAGGAACTGGCAAACTTCCCCTGACCGACCGGGACGAAACAGCTGCCTTCTGGCGCCGTCGAGTACTATAGTACTCTCACGCACAGAGTTCACGGCCAACGCTCGTCGCCGACAGGAGACGTCCGCGACATTTGTGGCGACCGCGAGACTTACCCTCGTCGTCCCCTGCTTACCTCCTTTTACAATTCTGTGATTTGGTTGAGATTAAGGGCGCCGTCTACCTGCCGCTTGAACTGCTTTGCGGTGTGTTTGAAATCCGTGTTTTTTTACACCACCATCAGACGTGTCTCCCTGATACGAAAAGAAAACACACTTAATGTGAGATACGTATAATACTCTCAATGCGTAATGCACATTATAAATGCTATTCCCGAGCTGTATCTCACAATATACCGGTCGGAAATATGGGAAACTATTATAGGGACCTGCATTGAACTTTGCTACAGACGTTCCACCGATAAAATGGTAGGGTCGCTGCTTGAAGTCGCATAGGTACACGCAGCACGACAAGAACACTGCACGCCATTTCAGCGGCTTGCGCGTAGGAGGGAAGGGGCATCATGATCACGTGTCAGTGTCATCCTTATCGCTCCCGCGCTTCTCTGCTTCAAACGCGCTGAAAACGTCCAGGTTGACGGCGCCCTTAATATCGAGAATACGACGTCACTGGCCAACTCGAATTCCAAGTGGTTCAACCACTGAGTAGATAATCGCACAGAGACGAAATGGCCTGACGGTTCCTTTGATGTAGGCGTGCCGATTATAGTCCATTCATGCTTACTTCCAACTTTTCTGAAGCTCTGATTAAAATATACTTCCAGGATATTCATCCGCCTCATGCAAACAAAGCTTAACCAGAAAATTACACCAAAGGCATAACGCACCGCATTCGTGCGCACTCAGTGTAATAATATTTTGCGTAAGAACTATTACCATCACACATCTTTTCTTCCTGGTTTTTATTCTCATAATTAGAAATTAAATATTATAATTCATACGTCGAATATAAGTAAATGTTCGGTTTAATAAAAAAATAAGGTAGTTTTTATGTAAACACAAGTATAAAACTTTTCAGATACATGGCATATTTCGGAAACAACCAAACATGTAATACATGGGGTGATTTTCCAAATGTTTGTCTTGAAAAAAAGTGAAGAAACCGCAAATAAACTATATCTGGCTGGTCGCTGTAGCCTCTGTAGCCCTTGTGTTTGATTGGCTACTGGCTACAGAGTGTTGCGGAAGATTCTCCATTCGATGGGCTACCTGCTGGTGGGGAAGTTATAAGACACTGATTGGTAAACGGCGTTACATGTTACCGGCTAGTGGCGCCATTTTACCGGCGTGTTCCTGCTGGAGTTTACGGTACAAGCGGCTGTTTCGCCTCTGTATTTTTAAGTACTCTGTGGTTGAGCTGGGGATAACTGAATGCAATGCAGTAACTGTGAAGCGTCCGTTACACGTGTGATGTGACGTCATCTCCAGGACAGGCGGCTTGACCAGGCGCATTCGCGCACTATTCCTGGGTGCCATCAGATGATTTCGAACAAACAATACTGAGAGACGTATTTGTTAACACAGTTTCACGAGTTGGCATGTTTTGACTATCGTCTATTTAACAAATCTGGACTTGATAAACGACTGTATTTGTACGCACGACTTGTAGATATTCCGTAACTGTATGTTTCATTGATATCTCGTGAGCTTGATAAAAATGGCTGTGATATTAACTAGAGCTCTGTATACAGAGCTTTAATATGAAAAGGTATTTTTTTCCCTGCATACTAGATAACATTTATGATATAAGCTAATTCGCATTTTCTTGTTTCGTGACCAAGGCTCGCCGACGGAATGACTGCCGAACTTGAAATATATTTTCTCCCTACACACCACACATTTCTGGATATGTCGAATGGCTTAGCCAGTTTCACGACAAACGTAGCACAACTGAAGTGAAATACCATAACTTTAAATATATCGTAATAAAACTTCTAGTTAAATATAGGTAAATATTGAATGTTTACAGTGTTAACAACATGAGTTCTTCATTTCATTTAACGTTATTAAATTTGACTTCTCTGCCTATTGAAACACTAGATGCGATCATTAAAGAATCACCCACGAAATAACTAAATACGCAAGCTATATCTACAGAATCACTCCAAATTTAGGCGGCATTCTAGTTTTAATTAAAATCTGGTTGAAAACCCTTGCACGCACAATTTTTGCGTCATATAAATGCAAAGCAGATGTTGTTTGTGCCCATTTTTATAAGAAAAAACAATTTGCTGGTAAAATTTGGAAGCGTGTACAAATACGCATGTAATTTAACCAGAATAAATCAATGTGGAACATACGCCGATGAAAAGCTATCAAATTTCATGCATTAAAACGTAGTACCAGGCGTCGGTAACATTTAGCAACACTTAAAATACACTTACTTAAGTAGAAACTGAAAGTGTTTCATACATGACTGTACTTGTAATACTAAAGTTACACCACGATCATAAGTACGTAAGAGTTGTAGGAAAGTGGTAAGATTCGTAGATTTTTGATGCCATGACACGAGTTCAATTCATGCTCAAAAATAAAATACTTTTACTTTTTTTAATGTCTTTTTTATAAACAGTAGAACACCCTCATAACGAAAATTAAAGAATTCTTATTGTATATTTTTGTTTTAAACTGGAAGTACACAAAACTAACTAGGAAATTAACGGAGAGGTTCCGTGAATTCAGTGAAAGTATTGTAAAATTTACCAAAAGTTGTTTATATATATATATGTGTGTGTGTGTGTGTGTGTGTGTGTGTGTGTGTGTGTGTGTCCGTAATTTTACTGAGAGCTTACGGACACCTCTGGATAATTTTTTACCAGCACTTTGCCGTAAAATGAAGGATTTTTTTTTTAACACTGGCACATTACCTAGGTTACTGGGCCCCTACCAATAAATACTTGCTCCCGTTGGCTCGAATTCAATACACATAAAAAATAATGTGCACAAAACTATATTAGCCCGTCATAAATATTCAAATAATGATCCAGATAAGCTATCAATTCCTATGGAGGGATTATTTGTTCAAAACGTGTGATTTATATAGTACTATACTAGCAGTCAATATACTGCTGAAATGACTTGCTGCAATAAAAATACAAATCGATTTTAACTCCAGCTCATGCACCATCATAATACAAAGCTCTCAATTACATTTCCTTTGACATACGTGAAGATGTTAAAATAATGTGTCTACATGTTTTCCGCTAAATACCAAATAAACTGTCGTAGGTTCATTGTCTTCCTTTCTTTTAAATTATTCGGCTCGCTGCTTTGATAGTGACTCAAATGTCGTTTCATAAATATTGATTTCTTTGTTATTTGTATGCTTAAGTTTGTGTCCACATTAGCTACATTTGCTGTGTTGTGAGACGGGCGTTTTTTAACGGAAAGTTGGTGAGTGGCAACATAATCTAAGCGGTATCTTGTGTTTCACTTCATGTAACTGAGATTTAAGCTCTGCGAACCGTGAGTCACAGCATTATTATGGCATACTTTTAAGGTTTTGGTACATGTATCTCAAATCACCACGATTAGGTACTAAACCTTTTCGGTCTGTTTCGCCTTCCCACGTGTTCCGTCTATTTTAGGTTTACGATATTTTAACTCGTTGGTTTCAATTCGCAGTTCAGCAGTATATATTAGAGTCTGCTGACGTCTATTCGCACTAGATAGGCATTCCCTCCATCTCTCCTTGCATAACGGCTGTTGAGCAGACCTTTGTTGCAACTTTGAAGGTGTAGTGGAAACCACGGACTCTCGACGCTATGTTGCTTAGAGAGAGGCTCCACGACATCTGGACTTTAGAACGCGTAGTTCATTAAGTGTATGTCAGACGGTAGAGATTGCCTGATAAAATTTAGGGTAATGTGGTGCAAGAGCCCGCACTTAAGGAAACAGTAGTCGATTGTGTCTGTTGCAATTATGTATTTCACATAAAACTACACGCATTGTGTATGATTATATACAATTAAATTTTAATTAATTTGTGAGAACTTACAATGCAAATAGAACACATGAATGCATAATAGGCAACTTGCCCCACGTGTGGGGCAAGAATCCTATTACAGTGGGGTAAGAATCCTATTGGCATATATTACATTTGAAAAATCCCTTTCCCATGTAATGAGTACAGGGCTTCTCCCACCATGATCTGCATTCGCTGCAAATATTCTAGTACACAGATGGAGGCTCTTCGTACATTTCATTACATCCACCGCAAAAATAGTCCACCTTACCAGAGCTTGCAATGTCTTTCTCGCCATCTAATGTCGATTTGCGTTGTGCTCCAACGTCTTTCGTCTTCAAGCTTACTGATTTTGATGTTACGGTCGTTTTCTTAAGGTTAGGACTATTTTCGCTTTGTAATGACAGCATTTTAGCATATAGTGACGATGTAAGTATTGGAGACCGTTTTGGATTTCTGCGCCCCTTTTGTGGAAGACTAGTTTTTGGGGAGGGCCTGATTATTTCTGGCGAAACTGAACACTTTACAGGAGTAGACACATTCCTAAGACTAGCATTGGAGGAGACGTCTGTAGAGCTACCTATAGCACATTCTTTACAAACATTTTTGTGACAATTTTCAGTAGGCTTTACCGGAACGTTTGTGACAGTGGTGTCCTCAAATTTTGAAACATGCTGTGAAGTAGAAGCAAGCTGTACTTCTGCACTCATATTATTAGTACTGTCATCGACAGGATGTTATTGATTGACATTATTTGAGAGGCCTACCAGTAATTTCAGATGAAAGAAAGTCAACTTCAGAAAAAATATCGGGATACATTGGCAGTATGCCACATGCCTGAAAGCCTTTGGCTGCAATTCCAATCGTAGCTACCTTCTCATAAGCCAGTCGAAACAAATTGGCAACCTTAAATTGCATTTTGCATCTATCAGGATGTGCTGACATCCATTTACTACATTCATTTGCATAATACACTTTCAGTTTGGTGTACTATTTCACTAAAATTACTGTTTCATTATTTTTGTTGTAGAAAACTATTGCTAACAGACANACACTTTCAGTTTGGTGTACTATTTCACTAAAATTACTGTTTCATTATTTTTGTTGTAGAAAACTATTGCTAACAGACAACTTCTAGGCTGATAATTTTAATTTAACTAACATCTTTGTTTCCTTCCGTAAATCATGGTATTTGATTTTACTTATAACATAACGTATATCTAACTTTTATTTCCGTCAGACAATCAAACTGTATAAGTTCAGCGCATATTAAGAAAGGGTTTTAAAAAGTTTTAATAATGATTGATATTGTGCGGACCCTTGCCCCAACAAACCAGTGAAATGTAATTCGCCAGCTAAATTTCACAGATGCATAACTGAAATTACACCCTCATATGAATACAAGGAAAAAACACACCTGTTCCGTAAATATACATATTCTTCGACAACATTAATTCGTTGCAGTTCTGAAGGCACTTCTCTAACACAAAAAGAAATAACATCAAACGTCACTCCAAACAGATAGTTGAGACCTTACTGCCATTAATGGCGGCAGCGGGTAACCAGCCGTGTCCAGTGCGTGAAAGCATTTCGAAAACTCCCTATATGAACGTTGATGCTATCTAACGGCGACTGCGAGAACTACGACGTCATAGGACTCTTGCGCCATGCAGACTCTTGCCCCACATTACTATATGCTCTCTGTGTGTTTTGCTACACCTTCAAGTTTGTAATTCAGGTCTAGTAAGTTTTTGTATAATAATCTTCCCTGCGCTCTAGAATCTAAACAATTTAAACTATGCTCCGAATCAGCGAATTTGACTGCAGGTTTGTTGAAACTGCTCCACTTGAATCAGAAAAATTGTAGTGATCAATTTTGTTGCTGGTATTCACTGAATAAACAGAGATTTCTACTGATTCCTGACAGTAAAACTTCAATACATTCCACTGATTCGCTAGCAGACAACAACTCATTAACTGAACATTAACTGAAGATTTAGTAAAATAATTCTACTAATTGAAATCTCTGATTCAGATTCATAGTGTATTTGCTGATTTTCCCGACCAATAATATATATCTTGTCACTGTCTTTAAATCTNTCTCTGATTCAGATTCATAGTGTATTTGCTGATTTTCCCGACCAATAATATATATCTTGTCACTGTCTTTAAATCTGATGTAACTATCTATACAGAATGTGGGCATTTTATCATGTCTGCTATATTTCACGTTTATTTTGATTCCATTACGATACCAGCATCATATTAATATTTGTGAAATTCGGGAAGCAAATTTATCAATATTGCAAACTTTGTCCTTCCGCTAGTAGTGTACACTTACATGCGGATAATGAAAGGTTAGCATTTTTAAAATATTCGCCATACTACAGGAAATCACCATCAAATCGCAAAATAAGTCGAATCACAGAAACTAAATCGCCTTGTAGTCTCATTAATGCACGCCTACACTGAGAAAAAAATATTTTGTTGTAGAAACCATTTAAACTCTTAAAATAGGGACATACAGACATCTGATGGGTTGTCGNTGAGAAAAAAATATTTTGTTGTAGAAACCATTTAAACTCTTAAAATAGGGACATACAGACATCTGATGGGTTGTCGGTACTATCTAAATATAATTAATATAGATAGTAACACCAACAGAACTGTTTCTTGTATTCCTGTCTGTGATTGTATTTGCTACTGTGCATATGATCGCTACAGCATTATGCTGTGTTCCTACTACAAAACAAATAATATCCAACAGAACAACTTGAACAATATTATGAGTGTTCCCATAACAGTCAGTATTGTAGTAGCCAAACATAATGTTCTGTTGTTAGAACTGAGCAGTTTTGTAATCAGGTTTGAGGGTAGCCGCAACAAAATATTCTGTTAGGTTATAACAATACTGATTATTGTGGGAACAACGCAAATATTGTTGAAGTTGTTCTGTTGAAGGTGTTGTGCATTTCATGTAAGTGGGGTAAAATCTGACAGACAATGTGACCAACCTACACACTATGNTCTCTGATTCAGATTCATAGTGTATTTGCTGATTTTCCCGACCAATAATATATATCTTGTCACTGTCTTTAAATCTTATGTAACTATCTATACAGAATGTGGTCATTTTATCATGTCTGCTATATTTCACGTTTATTTTTATTCCATTACGATACCAGCATCATATTAATATTTGTGAAATTCGGGAAGCAAATTTATCAATATTGCAAACTTTGTCCTTCCGCTAGTAGTGTACACTTACATGCGGATAATGAAAGGTTAGCAGTTTTAAAATATTCGCCATACTACAGGAAATCACCATCAAATCGCAAAATAAGTCGAATCACAGAAACTAAATCGCCTTGTAGTCTCATTAATGCACGCCTACACTGAGAAAAAAATATTTTGTTGTAGAAACCATTTAAACTCTTAAAATAGGGACATACAGACATCTGATGGGTTGTCGGTACTATCTAAATATAATTAATATAGATAGTAACACCAACAGAACTGTTTCTTGTATTCCTGTCTGTGATTGTATTTGCTACTGTGCATATGATCGCTACAGCATTATGCTGTGTTCCTACTACAAAACAAATAATATCCAACAGAACAACTTGAACAATATTATGAGTGTTCCCATAACAGTCAGTATTGTAGTAACCAAACAGAATGTTCTGTTGTTAGAACTGAGCAGTTTTGTAATCAGGTTTGAGGGTAGCCGCAACAAAATATTCTGTTAGGTTATAACAATACTGATTATTGTGGGAACAACGCAAATATTGTTGAAGTTGTTCTGTTGAAGGTGTTGTGCATTTCATGTAAGTGGGGTAAAATCTGACAGACAATGTGACCAACCTACACACTATGTAAACAGTAAATGCTCTCTTTTGTAAAGTATTGTATCGGCTGATGAATTGTTGCGGAAAGCATGTTATTAAGTTGGCGATTTTGATGATGCTGACAGAACAGCTGAGGTGTAANAGCTGATGAATTGTTGCGGAAAGCATGTTATTAAGTTGGCGATTTTGATGATGCTGACAGAACAGCTGAGGTGTAAGGATACATTGTGGTCGCGCTACTGTTCTAGAACTGTCAAAATTTACCCCACTTACATGAAATGGACAATACTATCTGTTTTGTAGTAGATACAGCACTCTGCTGTAGCAACCATATGCAGTCACAGACAGGAATACAAGAAACAGTTCTGCTGGTGTCACTATCCATGTTAGCAATATTTAGATGTCGTCTACAACCCATCGGATGGCTATCCCTCTTTTGGCAGCCTAGATGGTTCCTACAAACATATTTTTTTCTCAGTGTATCCATCCGCTAGACATCTGCGGGATGCTCTGGAAGAAACCTTTAAACACCTGATTAGCATCACCGAGATGTGAAATATTCCCCACTTCTTCCGTTGGCGTCTGGCATTTTTACCTGTAAACCCTGATTGACTTATAACTTTCTACCATGTTGCTGGTAATTGNTCTTCCGTTGGCGTCTGGCATTTTTACCTGTAAACCCTGATTGACTTATAACTTTCTACCATGTTGCTGGTAATTGAAACAACATTCTGGCTCTTGCAGCTATAGTTCGAGATATTTGCGGTAATTTCACATCTGATGTCTGAGCTATTTTGTGACCAGAATAATTTATCAGCCTTACAGTGAGACCAAAAACATTAGTCTTGTATTTGTGTACCATACACTCTAAGAAATTATTCGTAAATTTACCACATCAGTGTATACGTAAAGTGAGAAAGTGCGAATGGTAAATTATTATCCCATACATCTATGGTAGCATTCCTACATTTGCTCAGGAATGAGTCAAATGCGTAGAAAAGTTCCCAACTTTCTACATATATAGCAATGCCAAACACTCCTATATCTGCAGCCTTATATGTGGTATTATTTCCAAACAATGCATAGGTTAAAAACATCCATTAGAGTTTAGGAAGTTTACAAGAAAAATTTGTCCAGTGTGCTTACGCCCCATCTCANTATAGGTTAAAAACATCCATTAGAGTTTAGGAAGTTTACAAGAAAAATTTGTCCAGTGTGCTTACGCCCCATCTCATCTTCGCTTTCGCTTATGTTCAATAATACCAGCATCACGACAGACCACGAGTGGTTCCGAAAATGAAAGTAATAGCCACTTACAAGTACACTATTGAATACTTAGTTAATCACTTTGCATAACGCCTACAATTGTTGGCTCTGGTAGTAAAACGCTGCCATACTTAAGCTAGCCTTGTCTCCGTCTTTTAGGGTGCCGGCCATTGCTCTGCCCTCTTTTCTTTGCGAAGCTTCCAATCACGGAGTCGCGAGATTTCCTGATGACTGACGTGCCGTAAATTTGTTCGTGTGAGCTACAGTGTTGGGATACAAAATGTGCGTGTCAATGCGCCAAGGCGTGTGCCGGCCAAGTGGCGAAGAGCTTGTGTAATGGGGGCTGCCCTTGCCGTAGCTGTAGCGTTGCGTAAGAACAGCGGTCGGCTACGCTCCCGTTAATGATTTTCTTACCAAATAAGGCAAAGTGATTTATTACGAAAAATTTCGCGCCAAGGTACTTACAAAACCCTGCAACTCCTTTATATGTTCATGACTGGGTGGTAAATTTGTGACACCGCCTGGCTGCTTCCAGGCCAATTACGTACGTTCAGTGCGAGAGTAGCTGAAATTCCACTGGGCCAGTCAGTGGAGGATGTAGTTTCACACCTGGGCGACAACCAGTAACAAAACTGAAACTGAAGTGAGCGTAGTAAGTTAAAAAGTAATAAACATTCCAAATGTATTGCGAAAATTAACGTATTTGTAAACACCGTTGCTGTTTAAATACCAATACACATTAATCACAGCTGTNCAAATGTATTGCGAAAATTAACGTATTTGTAAACACCGTTGCTGTTTAAATACCAATACACATTAATCACAGCTGTGAACATTCTTCCTTGAAGTTTGAAACGCATCACGAAGAAAAATTAATTTAGGAATTTCCCAAACTTGAACTTTTCACGTAACCTTGATCAAAAAATTTGTGCCAAAGTCAAGGTCTTCTTATAATATTACACAACAAACTTTCCAAATATGTTACATAATTTGAGAGAATAATTGTGCTGGACATTCCAANCTTCTTATAATATTACACAACAAACTTTCCAAATATGTTACATAATTTGAGAGAATAATTGTGCTGGACATTCCAAACGAGATTCTTCTAACAGAAAACTGAGTTAATAAGCAAGTAAACGCCTAGCCATGACTCACAGTATTTCCGTATCTGGCAACTGTTGCTCTGGGGATAAAACCGGGAACTACCCTCGTGGACTGCGGACTGAGATACGCTCAGTCAGAGAATGCATCGTCTAGTTGATTGGCCAGTGATCAGACAACAAACAGTGGCAGTAAAGGAAAGCGGAACTCGCGGTAAATAAACGCAAATCAACGTTGAATTCATATAATTTTTGACATTTAATTAATGAACTGAATCTCCGTAATTTAAGTACAATGGAGTGGAGTGGAGAGATTTGGGAGGCTCTTAACATCGATGTCTTGAGAGCCGATGGGGGTGAAGCGAGGTGAGTATGGAGCAGCACCGAAATGAAAGGGCGGGAGAAAAGGGAGATCCCCGAGAAAACCCGCCGACCAGCAACTTCGTCCGGCACGTTTCCCACATGCGAAAATCCGGGAGCGACACCGCCGGGAGTGGAACCTGGTTGGCCGAGGTGGGAGTAGAATAGTCTAACAACTACACCATCGCAGTCCCTTCAGTAGAGTGATTTACCCCCGGTTTGCTGTCATATTTTACTGTTACAAATTTCGTTTGCACGTGAGAGCGCCTGCAGAAAGGTGTCTTCAATCATCGACTTTCGTTGTTAGGCGTCACGTCACGTGATGTTTGCTTCCTAACAACGTGGTGGCATTATAAAACGTGTCTTTTTAACCTTGTGCTTCCCCCTCCCCCCGTGCGACAGGACGCTCGTTGCTCCACGCCGAAGCCTGGAATTCAGCGCAGATGTAATGGGCGCGGCACTGGCACGAGTCTTAC
>NQII01004086.1:45300-78087 GCA_002778355.1 Clitarchus hookeri | reverse complement strand
GCGGTGGCTGAGCGGTTGGCCTGCTCTCCTCCCACCAAGGCGAACCCGGTTCAACCCCCTGCCTGGTCCCTCCCGGATTTTCGCATGTGGGAATCGTGCCGGACGATGCCGCTGGTCGGCGGGTTTTCTCGGGGATCTTCCGTTCCCCCCGCCCTTGCATTCCGGCGCTGCTCCATTATCACTTCAATCACTCTCATCGGTTCTCAAGTTCTCGCTGTTAAGAGCCGCCTAAATCTTTTAACTCACGCTAACTTCTAAGTGGCTTTCGGTAGATCCGGGGTTTTATCCCAGCCCGCTGCACTCGGGAGTCGTTTTTACCCACAGGTTTCGCATCCCGTTTTTGTAGTGAATGCTAGTGCAGAGCCTTAATATGTACACTTCCTGATTACGTACCTCAAAAATGTTCTCGTCTGCAAGTGACCTAGTGCTGATAGGAAGCACGTTAATGGTGGCGTAGTGGAAGGTTTCCAATTAGGGACAATCAGTAGCGATGAACCTTTGCTTCATTTGCAAGATGGGTGTCCAGTGTTGTATCCCCCGAACATTTTCAGTCACGTATCAGCATATCGTTTTAACCTCTCATCATACTGAGCCAAGTATGCTCGTTCACGCCTGACGTGTTGCAGAATAGATCAAACCATGGTCGGTGCTGTACAATGTCTGGAGGTATCAGCAATGCGGGCAGCACCTTTCCCTGGCTAACGCTGCTGGTTACTGCTGACACATCAACTACTTTATAACTGGGTGCTTCCTGGGCCATGGATCCTCTGTGAACCATTTCATAGGTTCGTAAGTTCCAATTGTTACAGAAAATTCTTAAGTATTTTTCACACCAAAAATGTCCTCTGTTGCAACACCTGAAACGAAAAATTAATGCGTAGGCCTATGTTAAGAGATAAACATTTTCAAAGAACGATTTTCTTGTTCGGAACTGTACTAGTATTGGTATAACGCTCAGTTACAGAGTAAATAAATAGTACATAGAGACCAAACGGCGTGATGGTTCCTTTGATGTGGGCGCACTCACTCTGACTGGTTACACGAGGGTCTGGGAACGGGTCTTGTGTCTGATTGGCTACCGTGTGCTGCAAAATGTACTCTATTGGGTGGGCTACTGGCTGACAAGTAAGTTACCAAGCGCTGATTGGCGAACGGCGTTCCGACATTTTGCCGGCCAGTGACGCCATTTTGGTGACGTGTGCGGCTGGAGTTCGCGGAATAAGCAGCTATTGCACCTCTGTGACCTTATTTACTCTGTGGCTCTTGTCATACATCGAGGCCAGTAAAATGAGTTTGTGCCTCATTTTACTGTCTCTGCAAACAATGATATCTACCACACTCTAGGGACTTCTCTCACTCGGCGGTGGATTTTGGTGTGTACAGTTCAGGTCATTAAAGCTACCTATTGTGCAACATCCCAGATACAAGACACTGTGACTTAAAGGATGAATATGAAAATGTAAGATTAAAACGCGCGGTTGTGGACACAGCAGGGCAGAAACATTGTTTTTTTTTTTTTTTGGCATTGCGATATGACTTATGAAAACTAATATACTGAACACAGAAAACAGGTTAACCACAAAGGTGCAACCGCATGTCTTAAACAGCAACGTTACTGCGCTACATTTGGCAGCCTCATGATGGGTATGAGAGTGACACACACACACACGCACACAGAGAGAGAGAGAGAGAGAGAGAGCTATTATCGTGGAAGAAAGAAAGGTGATGCCTGGGTGGTAGTTATCTCCCAGTACGCTACGCGTCTTACGCATCTGCACAGCGCGAAGAAAAGCTGGTCTACCCGTAGCAGCACCTTATCTGCTTCCAGAACTTACTATGACCAAACGCCAGACTGACCGGGCGTCTCAACTGAAAATCGGAGAGGCACAAAGGATAGAGGCGAAAACCGGTTGCGGGTGTTCTGCACCGCACATACATGTTGCTAAATTTTACACGCTACTTGCAACTTTAATACGTATGCACATTTGCGAGTTCATTCGATTTCTCCTCGTAGAACGCCAAGTATCTCGGCGTCACATGCCTAGTATTACCTGTTTTACGCGAAAAGGATTTATGCTACGCACACACTTGAAACTTTCTTTTGGTTATTGGCCTTGTGTCCTTGTGAGAAGGCATTTTCGCACCTTGCTAGGCCGGTCAGAATTGTATTACTCCGACACGGAACGTCTGTGATTCGCGTGCAGAAACCTAATAAACGGTGATACTTGAAATCATCCAATCACGAAAGTGGATCTGCGCTAAACTGTTTTGCAGTACGAGTAGTCGTAGAATATTTTCGTGAAGAACAGGCGCGCCTGCCAACAGCACAATGCCACTGCGCAATAAAAGAATCGAAATTTAAAAAAATGTGGATATTAAAATACGATCTGAAAAGAAAATTAAGAGCACATTGAATTGTAATAACACGAGCTCGAAAAAAAAGTGCCGCAATTCTGAATCGTTGCTTCTCAGAATCTGAATTTTTCCGAGTTGCAATGTTGAAGGAAACTGATATCCAGAAGAGAGTTGTAACGTACACAAACATATACTAAAACATATTTAGCGATAATTTTTGTTCAGAGAAATGTTTGTTCCGTGGGACAGGCTAACACCTGCTTCGTTACACCTTCGCTCTTACAAACACGCCAGTCCATGCTCCAGGGTATGTATCGTGCATATAAAGTCATCTCGTGCTCATGTTTATCCCAATCCCGAGTTAGCGACTGACAGGAATTTTACTTCAATAAGTAAATCTGACCGTATTTCACACGACACACCGCTGTGTCTGCAAAAAAAAAAACTCGTCGAATTACCAACTGTAGGCCCTGCTGCAAACCTCAGACCCCCAGCGCCGACTCGTCGCGCTCCCAGAGTAACTCAATCGTGGTGTGACCATAGCGTGAGTTTCCTCAGGGATGTGAAGCTTGGAGGTTATCGTATTGTGTGCAATATTATAGTATGTTAACACGTCGAGTGCTGCTGGCGTAATATTACGTCGTCTGAATTTAACTGAGTTGCGTGGAGTTTGCCGTGATATTTCGACATCCGCATTCTTCACAGACACGGGCGAGGAAACATTACTTCGCCTGCACTTTACATAAGGTTCTATTCAAAGTAATATTACGTCAGGTACACTCAAAGTGTAAATTGCTGAATTTAACAGGGTGGGTTGTACATTATTTTACATAGGAAAGAAGGATTGATTGGGACACTTTAAATTCGGCATTATATTGGCAGAGAGCAATTCAGTAATGAAACTTGTTTAGTGTCTGGACCAATAGGATGGCTGTAAATGGGAACATAGAGAATAGCAGAACTGATGGCGATGCAGTAATGAATGTAGGGGACTCAGTTCTAGCTTGTCCTGAATGCCAGTAAATAAATACCGCACTCAAATTTTTTTACGAAAATCCTTTTGGCAGCTCTTTCNGTAAATAAATACCGCACTCAAATTTTTTTACGAAAATCCTTTTGGCAGCTCTTTCAGCTCTAGAGTTGTGTGTTGTATTATTAGTTGGTTTTTAAAATGCCTTATATTTTGTAGATTTAATTTGTTACACGAGTATGTATTTAAAAAAATGCCACTGTAGTTCACAAAAACGTATTAGCTAAGAGCAACCGTCGTGTAAAAAAAATATCGACATGCTACAGCAGCGCTTCAGTTGAATGTACCCTTCGTCTGGATGCATAAAACTTCTATGAAGGTGTTGTACGGTTCACATCCCCCAACCATCCCCTTTCACCCCGTCTACTTCACCTAGCGGTTCGGCGGGAGGGAAGGAGGGACCAATACGTAAGCTTTCCCTACTAGTCATTCGACACCTCGCCGGACCAGGCGGCCGAAGACACGTCCGTATCTCGTTACTGGCCGTCAACCAAGTCTGAGCGCTCACCGTGTGTTGGCAAAGCTCCACTTCTCTGCAACCTCCTGTAGTATTATCACGACGTAGGTAAGCACACACAGACAAAATGGCGCTGTGGTTCTTTCGATGGGGGCGTGCCCGTCCTTTGATTGGCTCCGCGAGGCTATGAAACGGGCCTTTGTGTTCGATTGGCATAATGCGTGCTTCAAAAAGTTCCCTATTGTCTAGACTGCTGGTTGGCGATTAGGTAACAAGGTGCCAAGAGCCCTTCATAACTTTTTTCGTTTCTCAACTTTTCATTACATTTTATATCAGGAGAATCATTTCTTCTCGCAATTTACTGCGAATTTTTGTTTATAAACAAATAATGAAAAACATGTTTAAGTATTCGTTTTAGATTATAACAAAAGCAAAATAACAAATGTATCGAGATTGCGCACTTTATCACAAAAGGTTTAAAGGGATTTAGGGAATTGTGTGTAAACGAAGAGATAATGAGCAAGTAAACAAGGGTGTGCGGCGACGAATTCGGGCACAGCTCCAGGCAGTTTTGATTACACTGCCGTGCGATTTCTTAGATATAGTTCAGCACTTGCCGCTAGATGACATTTCTGTCCAAAGAATCTATGAATGCACGAACATCATTTACCGGGTGTCTTTGAGCCGTATTGTGATCACACTAGCTGCGTAAAACCAGTGTCTGTGTCCCAACACTGAACTGCTTTTCTGCCAATACGAGTGCGTGGCTTTGTCAGAAAACATTTTCTAATGTGAATGGAATAATCATAATTAAATTACTTCAAATAATGAATTAAGTTAGTGCAATAGTGAACGCAGGCAGATAGCTGAGAAGCGTAAACTATTAAAATCATCGCACGTCTGAAAACATGAACTGAAGTGGGCCTTGAATGAGTAAATAGTTAGGGAACAAACAATTTCTCCTCGCTTAGTGCAGTCAGACTAGAGATGTTATATTAGTGTAATTTCTTAGTAATCATATTATTTAANACAATTTCTCCTCGCTTAGTGCAGTCAGACTAGAGATGTTATATTAGTGTAATTTCTTAGTAATCATATTATTTAATATAACGCTTTGCTGACAATATAATATCATAACTATTACTTTATAATAGGCAAATAATAGGGTAATATTAGTAATAGTACTCAATCAAACGAATATTTAATCGCACGAATAATAGCCCTAAACTATTAAAAATAACAACTTACGTGAAACGGTGATTAAATTTCCCTTCATACTTTAACAGGCTTAGGACTGTCAACGATTAATACATTGGCGTATTAAAAAAAGTTAATCACCTTATGTAAATTTGATTATTAAATTCTATTTACAAGATTTATAAATATTTTTTTTTTGTTTTGTCATGTTTTTTTTGTTTATATATATATTTTTTATTATCAAATTATTGTTATGTACATATTTACAGTTTTATTCACCTACAAATTTACATTTAAAAACATCAGTTGTTTTACTTTGTTTTCACTGCTCGTTTTCTTCCTACCTGTGTACACAGCTTCATACAAAGCGCGACGTGCATGCTTAATAATAGTGTGCATAATAGGCACATCACTCACTCATTCGCCGGCAGACGCGAACGACCAACCGACGACGATGCGAGACGGCCAGAACGAGAGATGGAGTGGCAAAGTGGCAACGCCGCGCGCGCGGCGTTGGCACTCCGATATGATTGAGCCTATTATTTGACTATTATATTTTATTATAATACCGTGGATTCGAATAACATATTATGAATTAACATAGTCCATATTAGGTTACCTGTAACTATTATGATTATATTAGTTACACCATTAAGTCAGACGAGGTTGCTCGCACGACATCCAGAATACGAATGGCGTTTGCTAACGGACGACCCCGAACAAACTCTAAAGAAACGATTTCTGTAATTATGTTTGTTTAGTCAAGTACACTGCAATTCTGTCGAAGGAAAGCGGTGTGTTTCTAGAATAACAGAATATTGTGAAGTCCAATCTCAAGGTTACTGAGATAACGCGCTTTCTAGTCGTTAGTTACCGCATAACCGCGTAGTAGATATGAGGCGACATGTTGCGGCAGTTCCTTCGGCTCTCAAAACCTCGTTTTTAAGGGCCAGCCAAATCTCTCACCACCTTTCGTGTAGGCGTACTCGTTCTCGGAATGGCAGCGCGAGGCTCTGGAAACGGGCACTGTGTCTGACTGACTATATAGTCCATTCTCGGTTACTTCCAAATATTCTGAAGGCCTGCTAATGTTCTACTTCCAGGATATTCCTCCGCCTCATGCAAACCAAGCTTAACCGAGTGTAGAGAATTTCACCAAAGTGACAGTGCACCGCATTCGTGCGCACTGAGTTACATAATATTTTGCATTAGAGCTGTTTATCACTAGGCATTGCCAACACACCGATTTTCTCCACGTTTTTATTTTTTCAATTTTAATTAAAATGCTATCAACTAAAACTATAATATAAGCAGAAGTTTCATTTAATAAAGTAATAATTTATTTTTATGTTGACACAAGTATAAAACGCTTGAGATACACGATATACTTAGGAAACAACTAAGCACTTCATACACGTGGTGGTTTTTTAAAAGGTTTGATTTAAAAATTGCGAAGAAACCGCGAAGAAACCGTAGTGCATGCTTCGAATTGTTTCATATTGCCTAGGTGCTGGCTGACGAGTAGTTTACCAGACGTTGATTGGCGAACGGCATTCCGACATTTTGCTGGCCGGTGACGCCATTTTGTTGACGTGTGCTGCTGGAGTTCGCGAAATAAGCGGGTGTGTTCACCTCTGTATTGCTAAGAACTTTGTGGTGCGACTCAAGCGAGCTAAAAAAAAAACGGGTTGTCTAATTACGAGCAATCAACTGTGCAGGGCAAACTAGACCAATGTCTAGTCTTCAGGCCACCCAAGCTCGCGAGGTTTTGTAGTCGTTAGCCAGTGCTTAACGTCGCTTTTGAAAAGAAAAAAAAATCAGTCCACGCAGGCGTGTGATATTTGACGCCCACAGTCACGTACCGGTCTCTCGCAACGCACGGGCATGCATCATTCATCGTCCCGCCAGGCGTCTTCCGTCGGCCACGTAACTCCGCAACACTAGCAGTTACAACAGGCGGACATGTGCTACCGCCTGGCAGAGTTTTCTTCGCCGTGCCTAGAGTGCAAACGGTTTGTTTGTTTCAAGGACTTTCGTGACGTCCGAGCCAGCGTCTGCAAGGACACGCCGCGACCTGGCGTCTCGTGGCGTAAGGACTCTTGCCGCGAAGCTGCGGGGACAGACAAGCGAGCAGTTGTGCAGAGCGCGTTTCGGTTGGCCTTCAGCATCAAAGCAAACATTACTCCCGCTCTTTAAACGATCGTAACACCGCCTGAGCGTTTTGCTGGGGTACGACATTAGCTAGCCCATGTTTAAACAATATCCTGTTGTAGAATTATGAAATTCTAACACCCATATTGTCTGAGTTAACAAGACAGCCGTGCGCTATGTGACTTAATAGTCTGGTATTTAAACATTTATATGTCTTTCGTTACTTTATAAATGTTGATTAATAACCTTTTTTAATATTAGTAACCGTAGATGAAAGGAAAACACGTAAAAGTAATAAATACCTGACCAGTTTTCTGAAGAAACAAAAACATCAATNGTAACCGTAGATGAAAGGAAAACACGTAAAAGTAATAAATACCTGACCAGTTTTCTGAAGAAACAAAAACATCAATTTTTTTTTTTTTTTTTCAAATTTTAGTAAATGTTATTTTAATTTTAAAAAATAGCATATTAACTGACGGGATTAAAATTTAGAGTTAAAATGTATGCAAATAAGTTTTTCTGTTTATGTTACTCAATCGCCATTATATAGTAGTTGGTTTTGTAAATCTTCATCTGCCAAACAAAGAGANGTTTTTCTGTTTATGTTACTCAATCGCCATTATATAGTAGTTGGTTTTGTAAATCTTCATCTGCCAAACAAAGAGATTACCCGGAGCACATGTGAGTTAGTGTAAGTGAAGATATTTGGACGGCTCTTAACAGCGAGGTCTTGAGAGCCGATAATGAAGTGAGGTGAGTATGGAGCAGTACCGGAATGAAAGAGCGGGGAAACGGGAGATCCCCGAGAAGACCAGCGGCTTCGTCCGTCACGATTTTCACTTGATAAAATCCGGAGTGAACCGGCCGGGGATTGAACCTGGTTCGCCTTAGTGGGAGGCGAGCAGTCTAACTGCTCAGCCACCGTGGCTCAATCAAAATCGGTCTGTAGGTAAGCTGTACCCTGGACGTTCAAATTATAATATATAACATTTGAAATCAATAAAAACAATGGGTTTTTTTAGAATTTTTTTTTTTGTTGGGACGCTAAACTGAGAACTGGCGTATTATTATTAACTCGTACAGCGAGAGAGACCGGGTAGGGTTACCAATTCTGTCAAGTACAAGTTTTGAGAGAAAAATGGTTAAAACTAACACTTTCAAGGTGATAGTATCTTGTAACAATTCAGGCATACTAAAGTACTATATTGTGATGTGTATTGAAATCAAAGGGTGTCCGTTTGAAGTTCAGGGTGTCCGTTTGAAGTCCACTGGTTTCTACTTAATACAACTGCAAGGTTTCACGCCAGTTTGGACATATGGGCAGCTGCACTTGAAGCTCGTCTTAGTGTGGTCCTGAGCGCAAAATACTCGTAAATCAACGTTGAGGTGAAAGGATTCTTTCAACATAAAATAATGAATGACGTAGAAGTATGTTCAACATGGTAATGTAATCAATGATCTCTCGGTTCGTAGTCCAGCACTCCTGACTGCCGTCACGCTGGATGTATTGCGTGACAACACTTAATCACGCTACAGTCAACACGAGTAACTGCATTTCACTCCGTGGATAGATAGCCACTGACTCCCCATCTNAACACTTAATCACGCTACAGTCAACACGAGTAACTGCATTTCACTCCGTGGATAGATAGCCACTGACTCCCCATCTTCAGGTCCCCGTAATCCCGAGAATCTTCATGGTTTAAGGGTTTTATAGGGGTACTGCCATTTCCTCCCTTGCATTCGCTCTATCGCTGTTTCGTCCCGTCTCATCACACGTTAACCATTCGTCAGTCTGGCCGGGAACAAGTCAGCCNTATTCGCTCTATCGCTGTTTCGTCCCGTCTCATCACACGTTAACCATTCGTCAGTCTGGCCGGGAACAAGTCAGCCCCTCGTTAGTTCAACCAGTTCCGCTTAGCGGTAACCTTTTCTCGTCTCATCCATTCCGCGCCAACCTTGGCGGCCGAAGCCGCAAACGCGTTGCCTTCGAATTGCGAGGTTCTTCATCGTGGAACAAACACAGGTGTGTGATTTTTCTATTGTCCTAACATGACAGCATTATATGACAACTAGGAACCCTGAACCCTTTTACAGGTTAGCAAAAGACGAAGGAATTAATGTTCAAACAACAATTAATTAATCATTAGCTCATGCATGCTGAGAATTCTTTAAAAGAAAGTAACAAGTGCGGGACAAACGACCTCAAGAAAAATTCTAAGAGTCGGTTTCGGGACTCGAACCCTGATCTATTGAGCCCGAGTCTGCAACGCTCTTTCTACNCAAGAAAAATTCTAAGAGTCGGTTTCGGGACTCGAACCCTGATCTATTGAGCCCGAGTCTGCAACGCTCTTTCTACCTCACGGAGAATGTCACCTGCGCCTGCAAGCATATGCAATACGCTATACAAAATAGCGGCGCACATTTCCAGCGCAGAACATCCCGTCGACTATTACCAACATTGCATTCATATATGCAAAAACTACGCNGAGCGGCGCACATTTCCAGCGCAGAACATCCCGTCGACTATTACCAACATTGCATTCATATATGCAAAAACTACGCGAACTGCGGACGCTCGTTTACTGGTCATTTCTTTCAGTGCGTTAAACGTGTATACAAATTTTGCGGCAGCAATTTCCCAACCAATTAATCCCCCTCCCTTCCCCCCGGGGTTAGCGTTTGTGTGAAAAAAGTCGGTGAGTTAGACATTCACGCCGGTATAGTCAACAAGGATCACAGTGTTAATGTGTCTACAGAAATTCATTTTCTGGGATTTCTTTGTGTTTATTAGATTTCAAGCTACTATGCGCAAATCCGTAATTTTTTTTTTATTTCCTGTCGTGGTTTTACCTGGGCCAGTAAGATTTCGGCCTCTCTGATAGTAAAGGCCCGGAAATAAATATGNTTATTTCCTGTCGTGGTTTTACCTGGGCCAGTAAGATTTCGGCCTCTCTGATAGTAAAGGCCCGGAAATAAATATGACGTATCAAAAAATACCTAATCAGATGCATTTATTTTTGTATTTAGACAAACCTAATTCTGTAAACCAATAACAAGCCCTCTTTACGTGGCAGCAGACAATGAACAATTGACATTGGCTCGAGTAAATGGAGAATTATAAGACCAATGAACTTTCACTAAAGACTTTGAACACATGTTAGTTTTGCAATACAGTATTGTATGTTCAACATACAGCTTCACTCTAGCCACTGGTCGTTGGCATGTTCGAGAAGCCATTTATTTCTTTAACCAGGTCATTCAGAATTCGACAAGTATACTGCTCAACGAGCATGGCTGGTGTAGAAAATGACAGTAGTTGGTAAAAAAAATTCGACCGGTCGTAAAAGGTAAACGTTGTTTCGTGAAAAAACTTTCCGCGAGTGATTAGACCCTACAGTTCCTAGAAATAATGAGGCTCTCCAGGACACCGAGGCACGCGAATTTGTCAGCGCTCTAGTCTTGGAAGAAATGATGTCACGGGTAGCTGACCGGCGATAATCAGCACTAATGGCGCGCCGGAGTTCTCGCCGCTGCGCCGGGCACAATTCGCTCACCTCGCGGCCGGCCTGAAGAATCGATCATGCCGCCTCGCGCACGCATTCTCCCNCCGCTACGCTGTCAGAGTACAGTCTGTTAGCGGCTTCTTCACACTTTTTGAATCAAACCTTTGAAAAGTCACCCCATGTGGTTGTTTCCTAAATACGTCATGTATTACAAGCACTTTATAAATACTTGTGTTAGTATAAAAAATACCTTATTTTTGGTTAAATTGAGGTTTTACGTGTATTTGGTTAATGAATAATAATATTAATAAAAACAGGGAGAAAATACGTGTGTTGATAATACCTAGTAAGAAATAGTTGTTATGCAAAATATCGTAACACTGAGTGCGCACGAATGCGGTGCACTGTCCATTTGGTGTAATTTTCCCAAACTCGGTTAAGCTTTGTTTGCTCGAGGCGGAGGATTATCCTGGAAGTAGTTCTTTAGCAGGGCTTCAGAAAAGTTGGAAGTAACCTTGAAGGGACTATATACGAAACATAGGGCACAGAGGCCGGTGTAAACTGCGAATGCATTTCGTTACAGCCTGGACTTCAAACNGGACTATATACGAAACATAGGGCACAGAGGCCGGTGTAAACTGCGAATGCATTTCGTTACAGCCTGGACTTCAAACAGTTTGTACGTTCACGTTTGTGTTACGTCAAGCGTAATTCCATCTCTATAAAAAATATGCATTTTTTTTTCTAAAACCACCTCGTCACTTCAACTAAAGGATTGTAATCTGNGGACTATATACGAAACATAGGGCACAGAGGCCGGTGTAAACTGCGAATGCATTTCGTTACAGCCTGGACTTCAAACCGTTTGTACGTTCACGTTTGTGTTACGTCAAGCGTGATTCCATCTCTATAAAAAATATGCATTTTTTTTTCTAAAACCACCTCGTCACTTCAACTAAAGGATTGTAATCTGCTTGCAGGGGAGCTGAGACAATTTTTTTTTTCCTCTACGCCCACTTTTCGAGCGATGTCTTGCAGCGTCGCAGCTGTATTGCATAAAACTGTAAGCGCTGCAGCATTTTGTCCACAAAACGCTTTCAGTGTCAAAATAGCTAGTAAGTTACCATGTGTTTCGGACCTCAATATAATCAGTTTCTGCCCTGAATTTAGAATTCATTATCACAAATCCACATGAACGCCAAAATCGGAACTTAACCAACACCTCAGTGTCTGGAATTTTTAGTATAATTTTCTAGAGAGATGAAACGCAGATAGATTCCACCAGGTTTTTTTTCCTTTGTCCTCCACGAGCACACGAAATCGCAATTAATTGTAAATAAACGCCGTATATGTAATTAGTTCCCTTCCGGATTACATTTCTTTTGCTGAGTTGCAAAATGCCGACTCCGAAAATTACGTTATGAATCTCGGTTTCACATACTGGTCGTCTTCTTTGAATGATTCTTGCAACTGGGGTAAGAAATTTAATAATTTGTTGCGTGGCTATGTTGAACTGTACGTCGTAGAAAACAGACAATATGGCATAAAATCGCGGAGACACAAAAAAGACAAGATTATCTCTTGTCAACAAATATGTTAAAAAAACACATATTTGTTGACAACAATAGATCTCGTGTTTTTTTTTTTTTCATACATGTGTTTTTATATTGCATTGTAGGTTTTACGTGATGTAAGCCAAAGATTTTCTGTGGCGTGAGTCCATCAGTAATAGCTCAATTATATATNATAAGATTAGCTCTTGTCAACAAATATGTTAAAAAAACACATATTTGTTGACAACAATAGATCTCGTGTTTATTTATTTTTTTTCATACATGTGTTTTTATATCGCATTGTAGGTTTTACGTGATGTAAGCCAAAGATTTTCTGTGGCGTGAGTCCATCAGTAATAGCTCAATTATATATATTTTTTTACCAGTGACGAATATTAAAGACAATTGTCGGTGAACGATGGTTGCTGTAGCGCTCGTGACTACCAGATGCTGTAAAATATACTGCTCTGTGTCAATATACGAGTGGTTTTTTTTTTTTACAACTCGTGGTGGGTCAGAAGAGATATTATACTAATGAAAAAAAACAAAATTCGTAAATCTGGTTTTTGGGCCCCTAAATACGAAGCAGTAATTCTGTAGCACAAAGCTATAAATTTCTAAGGAATTTTTAATCTTCTCCAAAGTTTCAAAAAATAATTAATTTTTTTATCTACGTAGAATGGAGAGGAATGTATCTCATTTACTCACGAAGATAGACTTCTCAACCCGGTGCAGATGGCCATTCTTCGTTTGGTTGGTCCCCCTCTCCCCCCTCCACGGCCTCCTCCATTTTACACTTTAACACTAGAGACAGCTATACCGAATGCACGAATTCGTAGAATACCACCCCCAAAATACAACAAAGAATCGCGGGGATGGCTCGTTTTCCCTCCGCTCGTCTCGGACGACTGTTCAAAGGGTAGATCAACTTTTGTGCTTGAAATAACCTCGCATTGTGGCCACCGAGTTGATTGCAGTCGCTCGGGGAAGTCGTTTTGCCATCCCGGAGTTCGTTTGTCCGTCCCTCTGCGCGTACACTGGAAAAAAAAAGCTAATCACCGTCGAAGGCCAAGACGATTTATCCACCTCGAGTTGTCGTCTGCGCCTTCTCCGCGAATCACGTACGCCACTGACGTTAGAATTTTTTGTGGACCTTTTTTTCTATTCAGCGTTCATGACGAAAATAGGTTCGACCTCATCAGCCGATGCCGATGAAGTCGCACTACGTGTCTGAGCGAAGTAACTGCCGCGGGATCGCCGAAACCAGCGGTAATAACTAGAGCCCCGGAAATGTCACGAATTCATTTGAGGGTATACCAGACTCCAAAGGCATGTGCATATTTGACTTCCTTTTTTCAATTGGATCGCATTTTGTAAGACACGCCCTAGTCGAATTTGAGCCAATAACTAACCTGGAACGATAAAACGACCAAATCCCGTACCACCGAGTCTGGGGTAAAACTGGAGCATCAGCAAATGAACAACTAACAGAGGCTCGAATACCCAAATAATTGTGGAGTCTAGCTTGCTGCCAAATGAATCCGCGAAATTTCCATGTCTCTAGTAATAATTCCCTTTCAAAATTTCTGAATTCAAAATTTAGGCTGTGTTTAACCTAGCCCATACGTTCTCTGATGTTCTTATATCTGAATCAGTCGTTGACATTTATTTGGTTACGCAGGAGAAGTATAATTAATTAGTATAATAATCTCTAAGGTAATATCACAAAAGTGGTATCATTTATTAATGTCAGTCATTGACGATTGCAGAGAAAGTTTTAACCTGTTTGCTGCGCCATACAATGCAAAATACTTTACACAAAATTTAAAATTGTGCGAACAATTGGAAAAACAAGCGATGTCTTAGATACTCGGATAACAAATACANTTGGATAACAAATACTCAACCAAACACTGGGTGAAAATACAAAATTTCGCCACCCACCCCCAGTAAAATAATGATAAACAGTTTTAACTATTATGCTCACAACATTATTCTATAGAAGGAAAACTTTATTTTATTATTGGTCGTTGCCTAGAGATCAGCTGCCATCAAAATATCGCAGTCTGCTCCCTGCAAGTAACTGTTTTGTACCGCTCATCAAAGAGATGATGTTATCCCAAATTTAAAAAAATGCAGTGAACTCATATTTGGAAAACTGATTCAGACGGAGAGTTCAAAGTAGGGCAAGCCCAAAAGTTACTTGTTGTAATCCATGTATTGATTATATGTGTATAAATGCATATATACGTGTGTGTGTATATATATATATATATATATAGACACACGCACACACACACACACAACGTGTTTCCAAACAACACCAACATACTCCGGCGGGTTATTCCTGACAACAAAATAACATGAAAACGTATATACCACTATTTCCCTAAAATGATTATTAAGGGAGCTACGCGCCCATAAATTCCACGGTTTTGAATGAAATCGAGTTTAAAATACCAGGAACCACTCATGATTAGGCGAGAAACTGGTGAATAGTGTTGTGTAGAATGTAGATCTTTCACCTGTGAAAATGCGGTTGGTAATATCATCCTCCATCATCTTGAAAAAAGGGTTTACCACCCTGTTTTTGCACGAATAATGTAAACAGTAAGCTGTAAGCGATTTGTTGGGATGATATAAGAATCAGCACATCTTAACCAACAAAAATGGTCGTCTTGTTGGAATACTCTCAGGTGAAACGTTTTCGCGAAATCCTTTCGGAAAGTACGTATGCAAAACAGAAGGGTGAGTGGCCTGCAAGGTTGGCAACACGCTGTACCCGGGGCGATGCAACACGACGTGGCATTTGACTTCCCGATGAGCATATATACCTTAAAAAGTTCTGTACCACTCGCAATTGGTCGCACATGAATGCTGTTCACTGGCACAGTAGGCGCATTACAAAAAAACATTCTCGTCAAGTCTGGCGTGGTATTCTGTATAAACAGTGTGAATTGCATCCCATACTTACTCATGGACCGTGAGCAAACTAGTAACTCAGAAATCCCGGCGGTGCAAAACTTTTCTAGGTGTCTACACATTACACATATTCACCAACAACTTGTTCATATTTAAAATAATGGGAAACACTATATTTAGTTTCCCTTCCATTCTCTCACTTTTTCATCCCTTGTGCACGATTTCGCCCTCTTTCAGCGATTCGTAGAGGGGAAAAAATAGGGGGGGGGGGCAAAGTTTCTCACCGCTCCCACTAATCATGACCCTGTCGGAGATGGGGCCGCGGTGGCTGAGAGGTTAGCCGGCACGCCTCCACAAAGGTGAATCGGGTTTAATCCCCGGCCAGGTCAATCACGGATCTTCGCATGTGGGAATCGTGCCGGACGATGCCGCTGCTCGGCAGGTTTTCTCGTGGATCTCCCGTTTCCCTCGCCCCTTCATTCCGGCGCTCCTCCATTGTCACTTAAATCACCCTCATTGGCTCTCAATACCTCGCTGTTAAGAGCCTACCAAATCTCTTCACTCACCCCTGTCGGAGACCATAAAAAAAATAGAACCCCATCGGAGACCATGAGAATCATAAAGCCCCATCGTTTTCAGTATTTTTGTTCATAATTGTGTGAATAGTAAACTCCAAATTTTAACTATAGCTGTAACTCAAGATGCACTAACTATCTGTAAGCTAACTTGCATTAACTCAAGCTGGAACTTAAGTTGTATTAGGGCCATTTTGAGTTACCAGAGCATGAGTTATTTTGTGTTATACTGTGGGTGTTAAGTGTTAAACGGTTATGTCCAGACAAACTGAATAATGGAAACGGTACCTCTTGAAGACAGTGGACTCCGAACCTTGTGATAACCAATTAGGTGCTCAAATTCTTAACCATGAAGTGGTTTGGCCTAGAACCGCCTGTGATTGGACCTTATTGCTGGCGACCGTGCTTTATCAAGAACATTTTTTGCGCCAAGTTGTATTATTTCCAAAACACTAGAGCTTCTTTATGTTGCAGTGTCAATGCTTTCTTGACAAAGCATAGATGTTTACAGACGAACCACGGACTTTCAGCATCGCAGAACGATCATTCTCATGATCCCTGCAAAACTCTCTAGTCAGAGAAATTTGTGAGTGATGTCGACAACTTACAGAAACATGCCTTCGTGTCTGCATCAGTCATTTTATACACAGGTCAGTGTGTATATACATTCACCGGGATTTTCAGACAATGATGTCTTGCAGCAACTAGAGACTTTTCATACGTGAAACGTCTCTTTCGGAAATGCCGTACGTAAGAGGACTTAGAACAAGATTACTAAAGGCTGCTCGCGGTAAACTGAGCACTTTTGAAAGCCCCGCTTAAGATCTACTTGTATGCACGTTGTGTATTCTTCCGCCTTCTCAAATTAACATTGCCATGGGCCTCATCACTTTATTCATGCATTCGTCAAGTAAAACATATTAATTAATAAAAATTTAAATATTTTACAAATCTGTTGATTTTTACACTTAGATGCATTAAAAAATAAGAAAGCTAAGGAAATAATTTAGGTTATCATAAACGGTTATCTAACACTTTTAATTCGATGTAAAGACATGGAACTACTTTTCTTCCATCGTTACCAACTTTACTGGTCGCATGTGTCTCGGTGCGCCGGGTAAAATATACGCAGGTAGAAGCCGTGACTTTTTTCTAAGGTTGATTTCAAAAGTGCTCACTTCATCGCGAACAGCCTTTGAAGCTGTGCATACCAGCGTTTGCGACCAGGGGCGGGCCCCTCGAGTGTTACCGAGACACTAGAAGAAGGCGTTTCTGCGACTGCAGAAAGGAAACTGGCTCGAGTGACTCGTCGCGCGTGTGGGCTTCGCTTTAGGACCGCGCGCGCCGAGTGGTTGGCCCTGTGGCGCTCCTTGAGAAGTCCAGCCGAGAGAAAGCCACAGCAGCGCTAGCAGGGTTTTGTAACTCGAGGGGTTCCCTCTGGGCACCAACAAGACCAGGGAAACGGTGGACTCATGATGAGGTGGAATGATTTACGTCTTCTGTAATTGTCGTCATCATTCAACTCGCTCACTGCTGGTAGCTCTGACAACCGGTCGTACAGCGATGCGGACATTAGTTTACATTTTAGTTTCACAAAATAGACATACGTATTTAAATAAAATTATAATGCTTAACTTGTATATGTTCAAGTTTAATTAATACTGAATCATCGTAAGTGTACTGACATATAAAATCGCAGATTTTTTATTAACAATATTACAACACTGGTTCCAAATCCTGTTGTTTTGATTGGCAAAACAAGTGGTGCAATGATGGAACACGGAGGTTTATAAATGCGCAGCTAGTATGTGCACTCGACCCCATATTCACTCTACTATAACCTCCTGGCAAAAACTCGACACTATCTCATCGAAAACATACGTCGGTAAGTGATTTCGCCTTTAAACAAGCTAAACATGAGTGGAGAGGATTCTCCTGGTATTCTAGAAAACGGTAAATTTCGCTTTAAAAAAAAATCTGCTCCGTAACATAATATAATGTAAAGGCATTGTTAAAAAGACTCGAAGACATATATTGCACTTCACGCTACCAAATGAATCTTCATGTTTATAATCTCGAAAATGGTAGTACCAGGGTAACGAATTCAGCGAAGACGTTCTTCTTTTGTTTCTGTGGCGCTCTTTGTCTAACTCGATCGGTGTATCTTATTCCATATATGTGCTTATTTATATGAATGTGATATAAATGTTCCAGCAGAATTCAAGAAATGTTAACGACTCGTTAAAACGCGAACCAAGAACGAAATCCACTTTTTATGAACATATGCACATCCGTAAATGAATAAAGTACCGAAAACACCTCGCGTTTGCTGGACTTCGAACAGTTGTTCATTTGTGAAGCTTTTGTCATTGGACGGCAGTAGTTACACTGGCGGAAAATGAAAAATGAACACCACCAAAGCGGTGACGTAGAAAAATCACATGCGCATGGGGCACTGACAGAGGGCAGTACATGCAATAATTAACAGTGCTGTGCTGTGGACAGAGTAGGAACTCCTTACTAGGCATAACACCGCTAAGCCAAATGCAACTATAATTGACTCGGTGAAAGAGTAGCCAGGTGTTTCAAGTATCGGCCTGTGTGTAGTAAGCATTGCAGACATGCCACGACAACATAGACGACCACACTTCGTGTAATTAAAGGATTTTGAACGAGGTCGTATTGTGGGTCTGAGGGAAGCTGGATGGACCTTTCAAAGAATTGCCCAGCGCGTACGACGTGAAGTGTCTGCTGTGCATCATTGGTAGTACCGGTGGTCCCACGATGATGCACATGCTCGTCAACCTGGTTCCGGACGACAGCGGCATACGGATTCCAGCCTGGACCGCCGCATCAGACGAGCAGCCATTGCTGATCGCACGGCGACCGCCGCACATATTAGGGCCACTGTTGCACCAAGGGTATCAGCTAGGACCATCGCCAAATATTTCTGGACGCTGACCTACGATCACGGGTGCTACTCGCCAGGCTTCCTTTCACACCTCATCACCGTGCAGCCCGCCTCGGATGGTGTCGCGAACGATGCAACTGGAGAAATGAATAGCGCGGAGTTGTGTTTAGTGATGAGAGAAGATTCTGCCTTAGCGTCAGTGACGGTCGTTTGCGAGTGCGGGGTCGACCAGGAGAGCGGCAACAACCAGAGTGTATACGGCAGCGACGTAAAGAACCAACTCCTGGCATCATGGTCTGGGGAGCAATAGCCTACAATGACCGTACGCCTCTGGTGTTTGTTGAGGGAACACTGGCCAGTGAACACTACATCCAGAACATCATCCAGCCCATTTTGTTGCCGTTCGTACAACGCCAAGAAGATATTCACAATCTCCGACGAAGGTCAACATGTTTTACTGTTCAGTAGAATAAATTGAGCATAACTTATGCGCAACTGGCTGTTATGTGTAGGAATCCGTCGGTTTAGTTGTCATCTCCACCTACACGAAATGTCATTAGTTGATGTATCTCTGGAGGCGGATAAATGATATGCCACAGTGATTATAGTTATGCGACTTCTCTGCATTTCTAATCTGCCATGTTGGTTGCGTGTGGGTAACTGTGAATTAATGACAATAATAATAGTTTATTCCGGTTTATACTCAACTTATCTATGATATTTCTTTGTTTTGTAGAAGAGGCATTTATTAACCCATTATGATTCACTGTCGACGACGGTTTATGAGTTGCGAAAGGAGGTCATGTACATATATGGTTAGCGCTGTACACAATAAAGTTAAATACTTACTGCAGTCGTTGCCTTCCTCGTTGGTGATATGATTTGTGAACGTCGACTATAGCTCTGTTTTGCGAACGCTTCACACATCTGTCATCGAACACCAAGCACAGTCTCAACATTGCTACGGTACAGACAACAATTTTTCTTTGGTTGCAACACCTGGAACCATCTGAACGATCACATTAATTTTTCATTTCAATTGTTGCAACAATATAAATTTTTGGTCTGAACGCCGAATTGTAACTTACAATGAAGCCAGCGAAAAGAGTTTATTTTGTTATGTTCTACAAACAGCAAACTTTTCTAAGTTATGTTTTGTAAGAAGTTATAAATAGTGTTTGTTAGCCACGGAAATACTATGCCAGTATTGGGGCTAGTTTCTGATCGCGAGCAGCTCCGGTCATGATTCTACAGCATAACGTAAATAAACAAGTTGTCTATGCTTGAGATAAATTGTTTTGGGTTTTTTTTGGGACTGCAAGTTTAACGGAACTCCGCCAGCTTGCCAGTAGGCTACTAACAGCGTTTCGAGAAGCATAGTGATAAGGCTCATTTCACGAATTTTATGGCACGAACTTGGTTGTACAACACAAAATGGAAGTGTCGCATTGCTGTTCCGCCAACAAGTCATTGACCAATGGCTTGGAGGAAGGCAAGGAGGAGAGTTAGCCATTGGATGGATACATTGCGCTACTTCCTCACTACCCAGCCAACCCAAGGCCAAGTACCAAGTCTCGCGAAATTAGTCCTTCGCGAAAACATTGAGATCCTATGGCCTTACAATTTCGTTCTATACAACTCTACAGCGTCACTAAGTAGGTAATAACACGAAAGTGAAATGGGGTCTGTTTGATGTAGGTCAACGAAGTCATTTATTGTCCACGCGGAATTCTGGGAAAGGTTTTGTCTGTGGTCGAGTGCTCCATGAAGTAAATGGTTGTCTACTCCGTCGGACCACTCGGTAAGTTTGTCTTACAGATTGGCTAATGGCGTTCCGCCACTTTGTTGACCAGTGAGCGTATCATGCTGGTGCGTGCGACTAGACTTTGCGTTAAATGTGACAGTTTGACAACTATATTCGTACTATTTTTGCGAACTCCACATTCTTCACTCTTCTAGCAGAGGTCATTACGTTGTGCCACAGTTGCAACACAGTCTCCTGTTCGACTCTGCCAAACTTAATTCAGAACCCTGCAGGGTGATTCCGATGAACGGAGTTTTAATTGCACGCAAAAACTTAAACATAATTTTATGCCGTATGGACTGTAACTGAATTACAAAAAGAAATTATTTGTAGACCGCGATATTACGTGAAAATGTCTGGGTGGGTGTCAGGTCTCAGTTATGCATATCTGTCTGCAACTCTACTTTCCTTATTCCCTGCTATGCGTGTGAGAAGCTGTTTCGCATTTATTCTGTTACTCGTATGTAAACAACTGCGTCACAAAGTAAATAAATACACAGAGATGAAATTGAGGGGTTGTTTTTTTTTATGTGGGAGTACCCATTCGCGGATTGGTTGTGCGAGGGTCTGGGAACAGTCCCTGTGTCTGATTGGCTACCGCGCTCTGCGAAACGTACCATATTGGCTGGGCTTCTGGTTAGCTAGTAAGTCACCAGGTGCTGATTAGCGAATGACGTTCCGACATGTTGCTGACTAGGGACGCCATTTTGGCGGCGTGTACGGTTGGAGTTCGCGAAATAAGCGGCTATTTCACGTCTGTATTTTTATTTATAGTCTATTCTCGGTTTCTTCGCACTTTTTCACTCGAATTTTTCAAAAATCGCTGCATGTACGACGTGTTTGCTTGTTTCCTATATATGCAATGTATCACAAGCATTTTATACTCGTGTGTACATTAAAATATTTTATTTTCATTCAATTGAACTTTTACTTATATTTTATTTATAAATTCTAATATTTCATTTATTATTAATACGAATATAAACGGAGAGAAAATATAAATGCTGGTAATGCCTAGTAAGAAATAATTTGCAAAATATTATTACTCTGAGTGCGCTCGAATGCGGTGCGTTGTCCTTTTGGTGTAAATTTCTATACTCGGTTAAATTTTGTTTGCATGAGGCAGAGGAATATCCTGTAAGTGAAACTTTAGCAGGACTTCAGAAAAGTTGGCAGTAACATTGAATGGACGTGATTGGGCTATGCCAAAAATGCATTAGTTATACACCCGGAGTGAAGTTACAATATTTTGTAAAATATCTTTGCGCATAAAATTTTCGCTAAAAATCACCGACACTAGTGACAGGACGTCTACGACAAAAACATCTCGAGAAGGTGGGGAATGATGAGCGGTGATGGAAGCTTGACACCGCTTCTTCTTAGGCTTTAGGGTCCCCTTCGTGGAAGGGGCTCGGTAGGGCGGACTTGAGCGAGATATTTCATTTGATTTTCTACGGAAGTGCTCGCCACGAGACGCCAGGCGGGGGAGTTGGGCCGTCGAAGAAAGGGGTGTCTGGAAGTCGAATGACCCGACTTTACGACCGGATCTCACGCGAGAATTTGTGACCCCGTGGGAATGAACGCACCGGGAGGTCAACAAACATTGACCCCGCCACTTCAGGTGACCGGTGAAGTGGCTTTTTAGTACACTTTCATTGTAAAGACACGTTTATGAGATAGTTCTGCTGTTTACATTACATCGTGACTGTACGTATGCATGAAGTCCTCCTAACAACCACCAAATAACGTATGAATACTTACACAGTAGGTGTCCAAATATTGCCTTGTGATGATACCAAATTTTCGTAATTACAACAGTACGAACTTCATACACATTTTGGAGTTTTAACCCTTCCAGGCATGGTGGTCTATATATTGAAAGAGATACACAACGTGGGTTTAATTATGTACACTGTACACAGCAGAAAACGACATCCATTTAGGGATGCACCTCATGTGTGAGAGGTATCTTTCGTAGTCTCATAAATAGCTGCTTAAAATAACATTAAATACAATCACATTTTTGTTGTTCCCAAGAAATGACAGAGCGTTATAGGCCTACTGGTACTAGTACAGTCTCTAACCAAACATGTGTACGTTGTACTATAAATCTGAATCAATAATTGCAATCAATAGAATTATTTTACTGTAGCTTAATTTAATGAGCTGGTATCTACTGGTGGACCAGTGGAATGCACTGAAGTTTTGCTATCAGCCAGTGCATTTCGTTAAGAATCAGTTGAAATCACTGTTTAATCAATGAATACCAGCAACTAAAATTATCAATAAAACTCTACTGTTTCAAGCGGAGCAGTTCCAACAAATCTGCAGTCAAATTCTGTAATTTTTTAGTTGTTTAAACTGTTTCGATTTTAGGGTGAGGAACACCTAAAATTATATTTTTGTACACTCCTGGCAAAGTTTAATATCTGGAATCATCGCACATATGAACCGTTTCAGACCCACGTTGTACACATTTATGTACATAAACCACAGGAATTTTATATTCGGCTGACGTGATAACTACGAGGCTCAGTGACCAACGATCTTCCTTGTGGGTAACTGATTGGTAAACCGTGCTACTGATTCTACATCATGATTGGTTCATACCACAGTTACCGAAAACAAAACCTGCTTCCCATATACGCAGTGATAATGAAACAAATGTTTTGTAAGCACGAGAACAGCATGCATTAAAAATTGTCTTATGCAACACCTAACACCATAAACTAAAGTGGGTCTGAAAGTGTTCAGACATGTATAAGGCAGTAAATAATTTTACGTTTTAATTAATTAAATAGTTTATTAATTATTGTGATTTCGCTTTCGCCATTTGTAGGAGACAGTGGTGTCTGAGAAATTAATGGTTAAATATCGTAATTAAAGAACTATTTAATAAATTCTCGCCAAGTTTCTTATGTTTTAAATGGCACCCTAAATATGAAGCTAACGCTTAATTTCAAAATGGCGAAATTTCAAACTGTAAAACCTTTTGCTCCAGCACCAGAAGTAGCTATTGGGAAATGGGTTGTACTTGCGTTAACGTCTCTTCAACCTCAGAACCAATCTAAAATTTCTGTGGTTCTAGGTAAGATTGACAGTAATTAATAACAAAGCCAACAACTTCGGCAAGACATCAGCCATCAAGAAATGCGAATGGTCACGCAACAGGCTTATGTAGTATTTGTGGTGACTTCCTGCCATGTACAGCAGTCTTCGGGCATCACAATACGTTGCATAATGTACAACAGCAGCGGACATGTTAATGTAATATTTAATCTCTAGGACAGATCAAGAGTTTCCAACCCACCTTTGCAGTAGAGGTGTAGAGCATAGTGGTCGACATCTTGTGGCAGATTCCCTAAACCGTGGAGTGGTGACAAAACACTCGACTTGATAAATCGTGGATGACGGAGGAAGAAATTTTGTGTCGGAAAATTACCAGTAGACGACGCTCTTAAGTTTTACTATGTAAAGTACTCATAAAATAATATTTCATTACAAAATATCGGCAAAAAAAGGTAGGAATTGTTGAAACAAGCTCACGAACCTCAAACTTTCACAAAATAAATTGCACTCTCGCATTAATAATAAGATAATTAAGCGTGCCTCGATTAAACTGCCTCTAGCCAGCATTTCAAGTTCATTGTGCATCGATATAATACACTAAGCAAGCTTTATTATCACCACAGCCATGGCAAAAGCAGTTTAGCAAGGAAAGGTAGGTTAGCCCTTAGACTCGCTTGTGCATGAGAAGTTCCCATTATAATTTTCAAAGCAAACCATAATTTTATTCTACGTGCAATTATAATGTAGCATACATTTTTAAAATATTTATAAGATATCACGGCTTGTTCAGATATTCTTAGTGATGTCTGCTTTCGAACAACAATCCTCTTCACACCTATTATACACAATCGTGTACATATCGCCGGTACTGGTCACTCCGAGGCTAAGTGTTCTGTAATATTCCCTGGAAATAACTTCTTCGTAAACCGTGCTTCTATTCTAGGTTACGTATGGTTCCTATCACTGTCGCTGAACACTAAACCTGCAGCTTGGTTGAGATAGTGGAAAAAGTATTATGTCAGCAAGGATTAAAAAGTTTCTCATTTGCAACACTTGAAATCATAAATTAAAGCGAGAGTGTAAAAGGTTAAAAACTTTTCAAATCAGAATTATAGTTCACGTTGTATTATTCCGTTTATGATGGGTATTTTTCGGAGGTGAACATGACTATAAACATACATTATTACAACTATTTTTATGTATAATATTTCCGGCACTTGATATTTAAAGTAGCGTAGGTATGTTCAGCACATGTTTGTCTTTGTTATTACGTAAATGAAACTATGAGGTCGGCGCTGAAAATTCCAATAAGGCGACTTGACGACGGAAAGACTGCCGCTTGTGCACAGAGACGATGAGTCACGTGACGCGAGTGCCTGTGGGTCGCCCTTAGCGCCCACGCGCTTCTAGGCCTCTGACATGCAAAATATCTGCAAGAGTACTGCGCCCGTAATACTTGCAACACCGTGTCCAACGGCCATACGGGCCATCATTTATTCACATCCCAGTGAATAGTCACATCCTAGGGCCAGTGACTTTTCGCGTAAAAATAGGAGCACACAGTTGACTTCAATACTATATACACGCCTCAGCTGTTGTTATATCTCCATTGGCTGCTGGTACCGTGTCCGTCTTTGACCAAGCCACTCAGGACTAAGTAACTACGACACTGAACCTTCGTGATTCGTGCGCAAATGGTTAACACGGGCCAGAACATTTATTTTAGCCAATCAAAGAAGCTGGACGACCCTACCAGTGCTTTGGACGGTATCTTATCTCGAAAAATTTTCGCGAAATATCACTGCCCCTACCCATGGTTATTAAAATCTCATTCATTCATATTTACAGTTGTTGGTAAACTAGGAGCAAAAGACTAAAAATTTGCCCCTCAAAAATATGGAGCTGAAAGACCGCTCGACGATAAAATACGCAAGTGAGCTTGAAAAACTTATAAACACTATTATTTCGGTCCGTTGTTGTCACAGGAGGACGTGAACATGCACACACCTTTGAAAATGGCGGCTCATTAACAACTATTAATCACTACACTTGTGAGTTCTGTGTGGACAAGTTAACAAAATACTTAGCGAAAGCAATGGGCAATTGTTAATGGAATGTCCAGCTGCTCACAGTTCGTATTAAAAATTCTCACCTAGCTGTAACAAGTGATAATTTCACTACATAATTTCGTCTAGGGTTGGAAGTGTGTTAACTAGCTGGTTGGACGTGTAAGGTCTCACCTGCGGGGTCGCAGTCGAGGTGGTGGCATCTCCTCCGGAGAAAGTATCTGGAAGCGGTTGGCGAAGTCGAAGAGGCACAGCGGCGTCGAGTGTCCTATTGGCGTGGGCTCTGGAGACGAGTCCTGCAACACACGGAGACCAAATATCATCTCTCCGCCGACCTCCATCACTGAGGACCCGAAGACGTCCCTCACTTCATTTGGCAATACAAATAAATACACTCTCTTCGTATTGGTTGCTGCCTCATCACGCGACTTTTTAGCTGGAAGCTCCTGAATTGTGCGTCGTTCAGTCACTCTATCATCGACAGTTGCATAAATAGCTGACATTTCTCCAGTGCGTATCAACTATTCTGCAATTATGTTACAAAAGTGGCCAGACTGTGCAATTTGCTTGAGCCACTCGTTTAATTTGCAATTTTTTTTCTATACATTATTTCTTGATTTTAGTTGTAGAAATGAAAAGTTTTTTTCTGGCATGAGATATTTTTTGAACAACGGTTTACTCCATTAAAGTTTTAAGCCTCTGTTGCTCGTCTGGTACATGACTCGCGATGCCCGTAAAAATGTGCGCCAAAAACACAGTACATTGGTTGCAAGGGCCAAGTATGTCGTGACTCACTGAAGATTCTGATCTGGCCTTAATGTTAGGGTTATTTACTTGAGCTGAAGCTCGTTTGATACGAACGGGAAAATTGTGCGATTTCGTTTACCTGTATGAGACTCTACTGTCCTATGCATTTTCGAGCCTGCAGATATTTGTTCATTGGCTGTTCCAGTCGGTAGACATTTTCACCTCAGACCAGGTGCACAGAAACGAAATGGCGTGGTCGTTCATTTAATGTGGGTGGTACTTCTTTTCTGATTGACTGCGCAAGGCTCTGGGAACGGGTCTTGTGTCTGATTGGTTACTGCATGCTGCGAAACTTTCCCTATTGACTGGGCTGCCGGCTAGTGAGTAGGTTACCAGGCTCTGATTGGCGAACGGCGCTCCAACATCTTGGTGGCCAGCGAAGCCATTTTGCTAGAGTGGAGAGATTTGGGCGGCTCTTAATAGCGTGGTCCTGAGAGCCGCTGAGGGTCAGGTGAGGTGAATACGGACCAGTGACGGAAAGGGCATGGGCACGGAAAACGGGAGATCCCCGAGAAAACCCGCCGACCAGCGGCATCGTCCGACACGATTCCCACTTGCGAAAATATGGGAGTGACCCGGTCGTGGATTGAACCCGGTTCGCCTTGGTGAGAGGTGAGTAGTCTAACTGCTCAGGCACCGCGGCCCCTGTTATAATTATTATAGAGCGTCCCACTCTTATATTTCAGTACATTGTGAATTGTGCGCACTGTTGCCAGACTACTTCAGCTTTGCGACGCGACGAACAGGCTGAGTAACAAATGGATGGCGAAGTAAATGGCCTAATTAAAAAAATTTGATCGGTTTACCTCCCTGACAACTAAGGGAATCCAATCCTGCTACACAAAGCTAAGTGTCTACTTCGAAACTGAAACCCCTTGAGAAACCCTATTATTGTGATTGCATGACACGCACAAAATGAAAATGACATTTTTTTTCATGTAGCAAAAATATTACTTATTAGGCAACAGTGCACGAAGGAATAAGGACAGTGTTAACGACAGAAATCGTGTATTGGAAAGACAGAGTGAATGTTCATTACACCGCACACTGCAATCTAAGAGTGAGACGCTCTATAGGAATCGGAAATACTGGGTCATTTTAAGATAAGTTTAACTTGCAAATTTCAGTACATTTTTCAATTACATCACAGGATATTAAAGAGGCCCTGTAGCAGTGGAGTAACAATAGGAAAAGGGGGAGGGGGCAACAGAGTATACAACGCCCCTTCCTATATTTAGTAAAGGGCGTCAGAACGAGAGTAAATGTACACGCAAACTGGCTTTGTTGACCGAGATGCGTTGATACATTGTATACCATCTGTAATGAATGATATAATCTACGTATTTCTGATACCTAACATGCAGTATTGCTTGTGACTTATGGACTTTTCTCTGCCTTTTATACAGTAGGCCTATGTAATTCAGCTTTTAATCGCGCCACAATGAAATTTATAAGATAAAAAAAATCTCTTAAAAAGGGTGCCTTAAATGTTGCCCCCCCCCTTCCCCTTCCCCACACAGAAGGGAGCGGAGGGCGCCTAAAGGTGTTCCCTCCTCCTAAGTTTGAGACGTGTTGTTTCGCCAATGCCCTGTAAGACTGTGAGCTAATGAAAACGAAGTGGCAAGAGAGCAAGCACCAGATTCCTATGTACTACTTGGTGAAAGGTAAAACAGTTTCCTTGTCACGACACCAGCTACAGAACTTCGTAATGTCAGAGGCTTGAGTATGTATACACTCTTGTCAACCAGCGATTTATCTTGCAGACTATTACCAGGCGCTCACAACTACACACTCGGTTTAAAATATTTGCATCTTAGTGGTGTGTTTGTCAGTTGATCGCAGTTACTTTGGCACGCTCTGACAGGACTCTGAGACAGTAATAACCAGCGGGAAGTTGTAACCAAATCCCTAAGGTGCAGGCAGAATAAAAAAAAAAAAATATATATATATATATTTATTTGACAGCTGCCAGTGTGCATTTTACGGACGTGCTGAAGCCCGCCCAAGAGGAGATGACCATTAGTGGCAGCCCCGAAGACTGGTAACCGACAGCACTTTAAAAGAAATGAAACGTGTTACACTATGCAGAACAAGTCAGTGGTGATTAATAAATGTAATCAAAAGGCCGTTTTTTTTCCGTAAAATTGTTACTGCATAAAACGAAGCGCCCGTAATTTTAAAATGTCAGGATAATTTTTAATTAAGACTTTTTGTGATTTTACTGAAATGTTTTCTAACGGAATACTCTGTCGCTGATTGACAGCACGATTTTGTCGGACGGACCTTGTGTCAGATTGCCTCCGCTGTGTTGTGTACGGCAGGACGACGTTCGCTAATCTATGCCTGGTGACGTACTCGCCAGCAGGCAGCGTAGCCGATAGTGAATATTTTGCCCCACGGAGTAGCGGCATTCTGTATACGCAGGGACCTGCAATATTCGCGTTATTTTGGAGCGGCAGACTAAACTCCAAGACGTTTTAGGCTAGTGAGGCTTCTGCCATTGGCCAACAACTTGTGCGGCACGCCCCAAGGACTCTTTTAGTCTATAGTAAAGCCTCAACGGTTGAGCGGCCAATCTCCAGTAAAGCGGTCACACGGGTAAATGACGTCGTGTAGATGCCAGTAGCCAATGAAATCACGAACTGCGCTCAAGCAGGCGTACCACAGTGAAGTATAGCATGTCACCAAATAATAACGCGAATTTTGCAGGTCTTTAAGTATACGTCACTATTCTGTGGCAGCGGTGAAAGGCCGAATAGCTAACACCACAACATCAAGGCCCTTCAGCACGAGAGCAGTTTATTTTTTGTTTTAAACTCCGTCAACGCAACCAGTGCTTGGCGATACCGTCTAGAGCAGCGACAGTCGAAGCGCTGCGAAATTTATGAACTGCATTACAATTGCATATTAACTACTGCATATTCATTAACTCTGATAAATCACTAGTCTTAATGAAGCAAAGAGAGGCGAAAAAAATCTAATAGTGCATGGTTAAATGTATTGCGTCCACGCTTTCTGATGTCCTTGTCAGCATCTCAAGAACACGACTTACTAGGGGCCGCGGTGGCTGAGCGGTTAGCCTGCTCGCCTCGCACCAAAGCGAACCGGGTTTTTTTGCATGTGGGAATCATGTCGGACGATGCAGCTGGTCGGCGGGTTTTCTCGGGGATCTCCCATTTCCCCCGCCTCCTTCATTCCGGCTCTGCTCCATACTCACCTCAGTCACCCTCATCGGCTCTCAAGACCTCGCTGTCAAAAGCCGCCCAAATCTCTTCACTCACTCACGATTTAGTATACGAAAATATTACCCAAGACCTTGGGCGCATACGGTTTAACCGTACGTAGAAATTGCCTATCCCTTTCACCCTTTCTCTTCAAAACTCTTAACTAATAGGCACTTTCAGACGTTGCACTGGTCGAATAGTTCAAGAGTTTAGGGCACAATTAAATAAATACACAAATAAATTTATCTCCCTTAATAAGGAATAACAGTCATGCTAGCAAGTTCTCAAATAAATAATTATTAGTTCGTTTGTAAGCACAAGGAAAGAATTTAAATTTGTGTTTACAATCCAGATAATGGCGAAGGTCAGTGCGTAGCTTTTCACTGAAAAATAACAGCTGTACGAGTTTCAATAAGAGAAACTCCCAAGGTCACATTTTTCTCTGGTGCTGTTATAACGTCTATTAAGATAAATTATAAAAGATTGATGGCCATGGTCTCTGAATATTTAACACTTTGGGACTTGCTTCGGTGTATAGCTCTGGAGATAAGCTATTATGAAAATTTCTTCGTCCTCTGTGAGGAATGTTATGCAAAAATGGTATTTAGATGTTTTGCTTGTATTTTTAATGAACTTACAATAATAAGACTACTACAGATCATAAACAATAAGTACCATCATAAAAAATGTTAATGTTTGCGTGATAATGTTAGCACAGAGTACTTAAGAGTGCAGAGTTTAAACAGCCGCTTATTTCATGAACTCGAGCCGCACACGCGAGCGGAATGGCGCCAATCAGGACGTGGTTAACTGCTTCACTTGCCAGTCGACAGCCCAGCCAATAGGCAACCTTTCACAGCATGTAGTAGCCAATAAGACGCAAGGCCCCTTCCCAGAGCCTCGCGGAGACAACTGGAGAATGGGCACGCGTGCATAAAAGGAACAGCCACGCCATTTCCTCTCTAGTCCTTGTACATACTGTACGTACACTCCAGCCGATGTCATTTGTTCATCAGTAGTTGCCTACACTTAAAACCAAATCCCTTGTGACTGACTTGCACACGATTTGGGCACACGAATATAAAATGCGTACTCATTGGATCAGGGACACCCGATTTTCGCGAAAAGAACACACGGCCAGTTGTATTTGACTAAACTTTAGCTCAGATCCAATTTCGTGATTGGATTGTTTCCGTGTTAAGCGTCTTAGGTGTCTACGCACAAATCACAGATGTACAGTGTTGAAGTTACCTAACTCTGATTGGCCAGTCAGGTTGAAAAAATGTCTCGTCACAAAGATACGCCGCCAATAAGCAAAAGAAAATTGCTGGAATTTCCGTAGAAAAATCTTTTCGCGAAATTCGGGGGTCACTACTCATGGAGTTTACCAGAGCGTGTTCAAAAAATATGGTTCAACGACAAAAGCCTTTCAAACGTACTCGTGTTTAAAGTAGTTCAGCGCCATTAAGTAACACATTATATTGGTGCTACCCGTACTGTTAAAAGGGGGAATTATTTTTTGCTGAGACAGCAGTCAATCAGCATACAAGGCCGGCTTGAGTTCATATACGACTGTGAATTCCATCCCGTTACAGAGTATATAAATACACAGAGATGAAATAGCGTGGCGGCGCCTTTGACAGGGACGTTCCCATTCGCTGATTGGTGACCAGCGTTCCGACAAGTTGCTGGACAGTAACGCCGTATTGCTGGCATTTACGACTGGAGTCTGCAGAATTAGCGGCTTTTCACCCCTGTATACTTACGTACTCTGTGGTATCGTGTCTGGAGTAAAACGTGAGCATTAGCCAATTAACAACTAACTAAGGCTCGAGTATACAGAGGATTGTGTAGACCAGTTTGTTGCCAAATTAACCTGCAAAATTTCCTGATCTCTGCTCATTGGTCAAATTAAATAGGAGGGTAGCTTCATTATGGCAGCCAATAACGAAAGGAAACTGTCGGTCGTGTGTAGGCCTACAAGATCTTTGAGACTTAGGAAACAGTCAACCTTTCTCGCGATAAAGAACGATCTTTAGATATGCAACAGGACTTGAGAAAAGTCTCCGAGTACGGACATGAGCGACTTCCTCTCGAGGTCGGTGCGAATGTCGCGAGGCCCTGGCAGGCAGGACTGGCGGACACCTTTGTGCCCCGACCTTCTAGGTTCTCGTATCGACGTGCCTCGGCCGTCCTTGGCGCCCAGCTCGCGAGATACGAGCCGCCTTAACAAAGCTCGCCCGCAGCGCTGCGAGGGCGGACACAAAAGAATGTCAGGGTGCTGATCGATACATCGATAACTCTCGATACCTGCATACAGTTGTTACGAGGTAAGCCTTTCAGACCAACATTAAGACAAAGAATAGATAGTACACAGAGGCAAAAAGGCGGGGAGGTCCTTTTGATGTGGGCGTGACTGTTCTCTGACTGGCTGCGCGAGGCTTTGGAACGAGACTAGTGTCCGATTGGCTACTGTGTGCTCTGAAAGGTTCCCTATTGGCTGCGCTGCTTGATGGCTAGTATGTCACCAGGCGGCGCTGACTGGTGAACGGCGTTCTGGTGTGTTTGTGGTCAGTGACGCCATTTCGCTGGCGTATGTGAATGAAGCTCGCCTTACTTACAGCAAATCTAAAAAAGTTGGTAACGCTAGTTTTAGTTTTTGCAAAGAAGTAAAACTTTGGTTCATACTGTACTTATGCAAAAAGTGGGCTTGTTTAACCATCACAACGAACTATGTGCTTCGTGCTCGATAAAAATGACACGCATAAAAGACCTTGATTCATCGCGGAAAGAGTTAACTGACTGCTTGCTTCCACTGTAGTGTCACAGCAGATACGTACACAAAGGCGAACTGGCGTGGCGGTTCCTTTGGTTCGGACGCATTCTCTGATATTAGCTAAGCTGGGCTATATATGAACGGGCCTCCTTTTCTTATTAGCTGCTGCTTTTGTTAAGATTACCTATTTGCTGGCAATTACGTTGCTGGCCAGTGAAGCCGTCTTGCTGGCGTGTGCTGCTGAAGTTCACGGAAAATGCGACTGTTTCGCCACGTTTTCTTAAGAGCAGTACTCCGTGGTGCTGTCTGTCTGATATTTTTCCTTCGCTGTTATATACTTTTCACGATCCTGTGGCGGGTACAAACGTGCTCCCCCCCCCC
>NQII01004086.1:0-45261 GCA_002778355.1 Clitarchus hookeri | reverse complement strand
GATTTTACACTGGATAAAGTATTATTCTTGAAACAATAGCATTTTTAATAGTGCAGTATTAATTAATACCTTATTTGTAAATATTTGTATAGAGCATCCACTTAGTAATAAAATTTATATGTAGCAAAAAGATCTTACTGCTTACTGGTAAGCACGTGGTTTGATCGTAAAGCACAGTGTCCCGCCCCCAGCGGCGAGTGGTGAACTGTTACAAGGTAAGCTGTGTTGTACCGTGTGCTATAACTAATCGCTCGCTAGTTTACACGTCTGCCACATAAACTTAGTAGGAATTTGACGTCACAGTACATGTGTAATGGGTAGGGCCACCTGTTTTTCGCCAAAAGATTTACGCGTAGGCTAGACTTCAATATCCTATGTACACATTTGCAGTCATCCTTCGGCTATTGGACGCCTGTCTTTGTGAACCAATCAGAATTAAGTTTCTCCATTACCGAATGTCCGTGATTCGCGGGTAGACAGATCAGATGCGTAACAATTCAAATGATCCAATAACGAAAGTGGTTCTGAACTTAAGTGCTTTGGAACACAACTTTTCCTGAAATATTTTCGCGACAAACAGGCGTCCCTATTAATGGGTGCTTCACCACTCTCTCGTGAGTGGCCGCAGTACACTCAGTTTCTCCCGGCTCCACTCTGGTTTCTTGTTCCTGCTGCGTGCGCCGAGTGTGTACAGCACTGAGCAAGCACCACACCACACGCCACTGCCCACCCCTCATGTAGTCCTCTCCATAGTGGGTTTCTAGATCCACCACTGCAGTAAATTGAGCACTTTAGAAAGCCCTGCTTATGTTGTACTTGTATGCACTTCGTGTATTCTTAATATACATGTAAAATTAGAATTGCCGTGGACTTTATCACGTTATTCATGTGTTGGTCAAGTGAAATCGTGAAATAATTAGAAAAGTAAATATTCTTACGAATCTGTTAATTCCCACACTTATATAAATCCAGAAAGCACATAGCGAAAAAAATGTAAGTAATTGTAAATGTGTACCAAACATTTTAAATTCAAATTAAAGACATGGGAGTACTTTCCTCTGTCGTTATCAACTTAACTGGGAGCAAGTCAGTAAGCCCGTTAAAATATTGTTACGCGCTCACTGCTTCGCATCCTGCGCGAGCGAGTGGAAGTGGAGGACAGCAGTTATATGATAGCGGCGGCAGCAAGTTAAAGGATTGTTTTGAATGAACAGGCGAGCGATAGCATGGTGGCCGCGTATCTGTTACAAAAAGCGAGCCATCACGATAATTTATTTTTCGGCGCATGCTGCTGACCCTGGTTGTATTAATATCTGCGTTGATCTGAAGAATGCTCTGGATTACTGACCTCGTTCTCTCAGAGCGACTCGGAGTGCGTTGAACCTTCCAGATGGTCAGGGCGAACGGTATAAATATTTCGACAGGCCTCCAGGCCGCGAGTTGAGTTGGAATTGATGAGTGAATGAGTGGCTGAGTTCCGAGCGATAGAAGACGAGCTAGTATCAAGCTGTGAAGAGTGCGGCTGGCAGCCTGGACTATTGGACTAGATGCGTGGGTGAAAAACATTAAAAATTGTGGCAACAGATAGACTGAATACGTGTTAATAATGAGTATGAGTTAATTGATTTTAACTAAAGAGACTATTAAGAAGCACATTAAGTAGCGTTGAAATAGATGCTAGATATTGCGCTCACTGTTAAATAAAAAGAGTAATAGTGGAGACAGATAATTTAATGCTGTAAATAATAGCTGTGTGAATAAATTATAAACCAAATTTAGTTGTATTATTTTTATTAAGACCTCCATCACTCATGAACTCAGATACTCCCCTCAACCGTCCCATGTAACAGCAGGTAGAGGCAGTAACATTTTCCATGGGTTAATTTTAAAAGTGCTCAATTAACCGTGAACGGTCTAAAACTAGAGACGTGAGAAATTCGCGCTTTTGCTTAGTAACATGCTATGCTTCACTGTTCTATACCTGCTTGAGCGCAGTTCGTGATTTCATTGGCCACTGGCAACTATACGACGTCATTTAGCTGTGTGGCTGGATATTGGTCGCTCAGCCGTTGAGGCTTTACTATAGGCTAAAAGCGTTCTTGGAGGGGGGGGGGCACACAAGTCGGCCATTGGCAGAAGTCACACGAGCCTACGACATCTTGTAGTTTATTCTATGACTCCAACAAACGAGGATTTCGCAGGTCCCTAGCTATAACTGTTCGTCTGTTTGAAGGCTTAGAGTCCCTCTCATTTCACNCAACAAACGAGGATTTCGCAGGTCCCTAGCTATAACTGTTCGTCTGTTTGAAGGCTTAGAGTCCCTCTCATTTCACGTCACAATTCTGCTACAGGAAAGACATCACACGATTATGTTTTAATCTATAGTGTGTCACTGGACCTCTATTCTTCNATCACAATTCTGCTACAGGAAAGACATCACACGATTATGTTTTAATCTATAGTGTGTCACTGGACCTCTATTCTTCTTACACGCCCTGCAGAGTCTTTGAACCAATGATAAAAATTTGCCACTTGGCTGGTCTGATTTTGTGTGACCGAGTGGGGCACGACTGTTTGATCTGTGGCGTGTACAAATGACCTCTGGTTGTTCATGTAGAGGCCTGTAATGTTTAGCATGTTACCATGTTTCCCCAAATCTCTGGTCAGTGAATATTCTGGTATTCTGGTACTTTACGTTTCGGTTTCATCTGTAAATAGTTCCGCAGTATTAAATGCACGTCATCGACAGGAACACCCGAATTTCGCGAAAAGATTTCACGACCAGTTGTATTTCGTAACACTTTAGCTCCACTTTCTTGACGTGGATGATCAAGGTGTTGCACGTCTTAGGTGCCTTCCCGCGAATCACAGACGTACAGTACCAGAGTAACCTAATTCTGATTGGCCAGTTAAGTAAGAAAAGTCTTGTCACATAGACATGCCGCGCCGCCAATAAGAAAAATAAAATTGCAGGTCTCCCGTAGGGTACTGAATTCTAGCAGATGCGGAAATCTTTTCGCGAAATTCGGGTGTCCCTAGTCATCCAATCATAAAATAAGCAAGTTTCTTGACTGCTTTGGAAGCTATGTTGGGAGATACCTTTTTTTACGATTCTTTACTGTCTGAATAGGAATGAACCTTTCACAAACCCAGAGCTGAAGCAATAGCCAACAGATTAAACTATTCTCATGTACGAATATAAAAAGTTGGTAGAAGTCGACTCTAAACATTGTATAAAGTGACGGCCATGATGCGAGAAGCACATCGGTAAGGAATTGTTAGGGGCACCTGTTTTCGCAAAAATATTTCAGAGCAAGTTGTGTTCCAACGCACTTTAGTTTAGAACCACTTTGGTGTTTGGATCATTCGAATTGCTACGCGTCTTATCTGTCAGCCGCGAATTAAGAGCGGTCAATATCGAAGCAACTTTATTCTGATTGGCTCACTCATGCAAGAGTCTGTCTTCACACAACGACAAGCGATCAATAGTCTAATGAAGACTGCAAGTATGCACAAAGGATATTGAAGTCAAACCTCCGCGTAAATGTTTTCGCGGAAAACAGGTAACCCTAGGAATGGTGTAACATGTCTGATCCTGCATTATTTCTTCTTTAAGCCCTCCGTACACACTTTCCACATGTGAACAATTTACATTTTCATGGACCTTTTACAAATATCCATGCAGTGATCAAAAGACTCTGTGATTTCATTACAAACACAAATATGATTACATTACGTTAATCTCCACTATTACTCTTGNAGTGATCAAAAGACTCTGTGATTTCATTACAAACACAAATATGATTACATTACGTTAATCTCCACTATTACTCTTGCTATTCTCAGTGAGCGCCATATTTAATGTCTATCTCAATCCTAATTAAATTCCTTATCAACGTCTCTTTATTGGTTATAAACGTTTAATTCACACTCATTATTAAGACATATTCAGTCTGTCTATTGCCATCATTCCAAATGTCTCACACTCACGCCCCATGTTCAGTGGTCCCGCCCGCCAGTCGCACTCTCCACTGTACCGATGCTCGCAGTCCGCAGACTTCACACCTGTGGTCACTGTCACCGTCGCTCGTCGCTTCGCTGTCTTCGTACACCTGACGCTTAAGGTCGCACAGCCCTACCAGAAACTAGATTGTCGGCTCGGAGGCCCGTCGCGGCTTAAATANAGTGATCAAAAGACTCTGTGATTTCATTACAAACACAAATATGATTACATTACGTTAATCTCCACTATTACTCTTGTTATTCTCAGTGAGCGCCATATTTAATGTCTATCTCAATCCTAATTAAATTCCTTATCAACGTCTCTTTATTGGTTATAACCGTTTAATTCACACTCATTATTAAGACATATTCAGTCTGTCTATTGCCATCATTCCAAATGTCTCACACTCACGCCCCATGTTCAGTGGTCCCGCCCGCCAGTCGCACTCTTCACTGTACCGATGCTCGCAGTCCGCAGACTTCACACCTGTGGTCACTGTCACCGTCGCTCGTCGCTTCGCTGTCTTCGCACACCTGACGCTTAAGGTCGCACAGCCCTACCAGAAACTAGATTGTCGGCTCGGAGGCCCGTCGCGGCTTAAATAATATCGCTGGCCCCATCTAGAAGGTTCCTCGCACCACGTGTCTCGCTGAGAAAGGTTAGGGCGATGACCAGGACATTATTTCAACGACAACCCTAGAAATTCGATCCGCTGAAGACTGGGAGCGCGCCAGTCCCGATAGGCTCATCTGNAATATCGCTGGCCCCATCTAGAAGGTTCCTCGCACCACGTGTCTCGCTGAGAAAGGTTAGGGCGATGACCAGGACATTATTTCAACGACAACCCTAGAAATTCGATCCGCTGAAGACTGGGAGCGCGCCAGTCCCGATAGGCTCATCTGGCACACGCGGAGGCCTTTGTAAATTGCCGCGCAGTCTTTGGATTACTAGTCTGCCCTTGGCAGAATTTTGCTCGCTCGAGAAGGACGGGGTAAGGTAAGCGATGCAGACCAGCAACCCATTATGTATAGGTTAAGAACGTCTATTACAGTTTAGGAATTTTAATATATTTTTTATAGCGTATGTACTATTTTATTATTATTATTATTATTATTTGGAAACAGGATAGACTTCAAACACAAGTGCTCTTTGACTGCTTTGGTCATTGGAATACATTTTTTTTGACAGGTCTCATATCACTCTGAGCCGGTAACGAAAAATTGACGGCGGAACGTTCTAATCACATGAAACCAAGTCAGCTGGGATGTCAGCTATAACAGATGCTAAATAAACCAATTACACTGAATTGAATCTATACACGTATGATTAGAAGGAACACCTAATTTTCAGTAAAAGAGTTACACGCAGAATAGAATTCAATAACCTATATGCACACTTGCATATTTCCTCCTGTTATTGGACCCGTATCTTTGTAAGAACATACTGTAGTAGCTTATTTAACCGGGCTATTCAGAATAATGGTTTCTAGAGTATTGAACGCGTGTGAATCGCAGAAAGGCATCCAAGACTCGCAGCAATTGAAAACTTCCAATGGTGAAAAATGGACCTGAGCAAATGAGTTTTGAAANAGAAAGGCATCCAAGACTCGCAGCAATTGAAAACTTCCAATGGTGAAAAATGGACCTGAGCAAATGAGTTTTGAAACACAACTACAGTCCATTCACGGTCACATTTCCAACTTTTATGAATCCCTGCCAATACTTTCAAGTTGTACCTCCGCCTCTTGCATACACAGCTCAACCTAAGTCCAGAAAATTACGCCAACGGGACAACGCACCGCATTTTTACGCCCTCAGTTTAGTAACATTTTGCGTGAAAACTATTTCTTACCAGGCATTATTAACATGCCTATTTTCTCTCTGTTTATTCGTTTTAATTATAAATAAAGTATTATAATTAATAGATAAAATGTATGTAAAAGTTCAACTTAAAAATAAATACTTCTGTGATAACAGAAGTATAACACGCTTGTGATGTATGACATTTTTAGAGNAAAAGTTCAACTTAAAAATAAATACTTCTGTGATAACAGAAGTATAACACGCTTGTGATGTATGACATTTTTAGAGAAAAAAAAATTAAACACTTAATTCATGGGGTAATTTTATGAAGGTTAGATTCAAAAAGGTGAAGATACCGTGAATAGACAATAAACAGAAACGATTTTCGCGAAAATCGAATATCCTTACTGACGAGTCTCGCGTGATGTCAAATAATAACGCGAACTCTGCAAAGCCCCTCAAATGCCGTATTGGTCCCGATGTGCAGAAAAACACTGAACTGGTTACAAGTGCAGCTCTAAAGTTAACCTTTGCAACACCTTGAATTATTTTTTAAATTTATGTTTCTAAAGTTTGATCAACTGTTCATATTGCCTTGGGATTTTTTGTTATTAATAAAGAATGCTCTTTTCTCCAATTGCTGTTGTCTGCCGCAAGAATGATTACGCATTGCCAGTTTATTTATGTACGACATCGGCCATTCTTCTAGCGTTCAGATGGATTTTTCATTCACAGAAGCATTTATTTACGTTAGCGACATACATTATTCAGTACACGCTTTTCAAGCCAAAAATTTTTTTTTTCGCTTTCTGACAGTTCTGTAGTTAGTAAGATCACATATGAACAAGAAAAGTGACAATATACTTGGTAGTTTTCTACGTTACTGTTGTACGAGTTTCAGAGAAAGTCTATTGTATACCAACCTGGTATCGTGTCGCTCATTCTAACTTATTACAATAAAAAATAACGTATAAAAGATGGTGGTAGCTTGTTTTTGAGTTCTCTTAAAAGTACCTCTTGTTTAAATGAGATAATTGTCTAAGGCCACTCAGACATCACTGTTTTAAATTTCTTTTGATTATTACATATAGTTGTCTCTCTGCTGTAGTTTTTGTCAAGTTAAAACTGTGGAAATATACAGATAATTTTAGTTTAAACTTTTGTTAGTCATAGAAAATATATACGAAATCTATAACATTATAGGTTATTCACGGTAAAGTGAGCACTTTTGAAAGCCCTCTCATTTGGAATAATAGTCAATAAATATATTTTATTTTAACCCTTAGACGTTAACTTTCGAGCGCGGTGGAATATACACACTGTGTTTATTACTTACATGGCAATATTTATTTTAAAATGTGGTTAAAGGATAAAAAAAATGGCTGAAATAAATAAGTAACTAGGGCCTCAAAAGTGCTCACATTATCGTGAACAGCCTATATCTTAGAACGACTTTGTTTGAAAATTAAAAAAAAATACTTATTATTGTTTGTGTAATACACTGATGAATTCTCAAGTCTCCATTTCTATCAATAATACGATTTGCTATAAAATATATTTAGAGTACTGTATGTATCTATTGATACATTATTTAAACGAAACATCATATATAGATGTGTATATTCATTTTTAATTTTACGTATGCAGTTTTGCTAAAAAAAAAAACTTTTAAAAAATTAATGACAGGTTTAGTTTTTTTATATTCGTTTGTTGGAAGCATGTTTTAAAAAGTCCTGACAGTTCCATTTATCGAAAATATTGCAACATNGTTTTTTTATATTCGTTTGTTGGAAGCATGTTTTAAAAAGTCCTGACAGTTCCATTTATCGAAAATATTGCAACATTCAACTGGAAAATTAGTTACATTAGTCAAAATACTCCAAATGTATACACGCTTCAAGATCCAAAAGCGGCATTTAACGACAATGAGAGGAGAAAAACTGCACAAATGGACTTAATGTGTCTTCTTATTCAGAATTGACAGCGGGCAGTATTCGGTTTTAATAGAGCAATGATAGCACATAATAAGAGCACAGTCAAGTAAAGTGGCTTGGTGTTTCCTTGTATGTGGTCAAACCCATTCTCTGATTGGCTACGTGGGGCTCTGGGAATGGACCAACTGTCTGATTGGCTACTGCATGCTGCGAGATGTTTTCTATTGGATAGGCTACCGGCTGGCAAGTAAGTCAACGCGCGTTGATTGGCGAACGACTTACCAACATGTAGCTGGCTAGTGACGCCATTTTTCTGGCGTTTGCAGCTAAGTTCGAGGTTCAATCTGTTATTTCACCTCTGTATTCGGAATTTCTCTGTGAGAATGTATTCTGGCTTTGGCACCAGCCAACGAAAAAATTATATCTGCTGGTGTATGTGGAGGACTCTGGAGTTTACCATTCACGGTTACTTCCAACTTTTCTGAAGCCATGCTAAAGTTCTACTTCCAATATATTCCTCCGCCTTATGCAAACAAAGATTAACCAAGTCCAGAAAATTACACAAAAGGGACAACGCACTCACTTTAATCATATTTTCATAAGAACTGCGAGTATTTATTACCAGACATTACTAACACACCTATATTNCAACGCACTCACTTTAATCATATTTTCATAAGAACTGCGAGTATTTATTACCAGACATTACTAACACACCTATATTGTCACTTTTTTTATTTATATTAATTATAAATGAAGTATTATAATGTATAAATAAAATATAAATACCGGTAGGCATTAAATTTACTAAAAAATGAGGTACTTTTATGTTGATACAAGTATAAAACGCTTGTGATACGTATCACATTTAGCAAACTACCAAACACGTCATACATGNACAACGCACTCACTTTAATCATATTTTCATAAGAACTGCGAGTATTTATTACCAGACATTACTAACACACCTATATTCTCACTTTTTTTATTTATATTAATTATAAATGAAGTATTATAATGTATAAATAAAATATAAATACCGGTAGGCATTAAATTTACTAAAAAAATGAGGTACTTTTATGTTGATACAAGTATAAAACGCTTGTGATACGTATCACATTTAGCAAACTACCAAACACGTCATACATGGGGTGATTTTTCAAAGGTTTGATTCAGAAGTATTAATAAAAAGCGAATAAACTATACCATGTTAAAACACAACATTTAAGGGTGGCAATATATAAATTGCAAAATGTTGGATTGCTTCTTACAAGTTTCAACTTCTTATGCACGTCTCTAACATTTCTAAGATTAATGGTTGATCTTCATTGGGGAAGCAATTTTTTTATTTGACTGACCCAGTGAGTTCTGTGCTATCCTAATACTGAAATAGCTATCAAGAAAATATATCAAACTCTGTATCATAAACGGATAAAGAAGCAACAACGTTCTAAATAAAATATTCATAGTAAATTATTAGTTAGAAACATTGGATATGTTGCGAATTCATTTTGTTCTAACATAGCCTTCGAACACTCGGAGGTTTGATTTTATTTTGGCATCGGACGCTCTGAAAGACTTTGGCCCAGTAATAAACTGTTGTATCAAATATTCACGATAAAGTTAAATTAACCTTTTTTAAAAATCATTGCCTTTTTTAACTGCATACTGTATAAGCTAGGGTATACACTGTCATGAAATCTCCGAGTTAAGTCGGCAATGAACCTAGTAAAATAGTTGTAAGTCTTGACGTTGTATTGCAGTGTAATGTTTAAATTGATGTCAAATCAAGTTTTCTCATGTGCATTACATTACGAAGTGGCATATCAGTATCACATTTAGGTTCCTAGCAATTCCACGTTTTAATTTTACTGACGCATTAATAATGCGATTAGTCCTACGGCAATGTAATTTTTTACATGTAGTGGAAGGATACAAAATATGGATAAAAGTAGACATTACGCAGTGCTTTCAAAATTGCTCAGTTAGAAATGTCACACGACGACGATACGGAGAGCGAAATATAAGCGTTACGTAAGTACCGTATGCAGTCACCGTGAGGCGGAACGTAGCGAATCAGTCACGCTTATGGGTCGTGGTGATTACGGAATCACTGTCACTCGTCAACTCAAGATATTTTCGTTGTTCCTTCCATTGTCACAGCTTACCCTTCTTTCGCAATTTTCGTTGCTGATGTAAAGCCATGCAAGTTTTTTTTTTTTTTACTGAGCGTGCAAATTTCTAAATGGTTTGCACGCACCTGCAGTTTTCGTCATTTTTTTTTTTTGCCAAGAATGGGGAAAACCTTTTATTGGTACAGTGGCCTAAACTACTCTCCACAATCGTTTGTATACTCCAGCCTCAGCCACCTTTTTTTATTGGCTTCTGCCCCAATGAGCAAGCTGTTTTTCACTATATTATTACATAACACGTGATTATTCGGTCCTTATTTTCTTACACGTTTGTTACAGACTTCCAGTTCTCTAGGGTACGCCTAATAAACTGTGGTGCAATTTCGTATATGAAATGAACATGTATTTCAAGTCTAGTTTGCCTGACAAGGAAACCACGGAATTCTCTTATCGCTGGTTTTTACCAGCTGCCTTTTCAAGGAGATATTTTATTTTCAAGCCGCCCAGAAAACTTATCACGCCGATTTTTACCTAAGTGATTCTCGTGGGAACGGTTTGAACTTGCAAAAAATTCATGCAAACATGAAAGACACGTGACGACAGACTTTAAAACTTCGAAGAATCATTTCAAGCCAAGTTTGAATTCAAACACTCGAAGAGGTCCACTTAATTCGACACGTCCTAGAAGATTCTGAGCAAATCAGGGAAAAAAAAAATTGCAGACACAGTGGTGTCCTCCCAATGCGCTAGCAAGCACCAACTACAGTTTGCAACTGACTGAGGTTACAAAGTGCGGGAATGAAGTTAAACTGATTTATTGACAGAGCAATTAAAGGTTTATGACTTTTTCACATAACGGAGAAAAGATCATGAACATAAAAACTGCAGGAGTGCAGTAAACGTGTTATTGCTTTAGGGCAAACAAATGCCTCATATGGCATACATGGCTGTCTCGTGTTGTAGTACAAACTTTTTTTAACGGTTAAAGCACCTGTTTTTGAATGCAGAAAACCCTGTCAATAGGGAGTCCCTATTTTCACGTTAAGAGTTCCTGTGTAGTTGTATTTTAAAAAACATTAGCTTAGATCCACTTTCGCGATTGGATGTTTTTAGTTGCGACGTATCTAACACGCCTGCCCACGATCAGTACCAGAGTAATCTCATTCTATATAACCCAGTCAATTACAACAGTGACATCTCATTAGGGACACCTGATTTTCGCGTAAAGAATCCCACGCATGCTATAGATTTTAGTATTTTAGGTTTACAACTGCAGTTATCGTTTGGTTATTGACCACGTGTTTTTGTGAGAAGACATTGTTGCATTTGACTGGGCCAATCATAATTATGTAACTTTGGTACTGAACGTGTGTGATTCGCGGACAGGCAGCCAACTCAGACACGTAGCGCTTAAAACATCTAATCGCTGAAGTAGATCTGAGCTAAAGTGTTTTCAAATACTGTGCAGTTGGACAGGAACTATTTTCGCGAAAATCATGAACCCCTAATTGTCATAAAAACACGTAGCCAAAAACAGAAGGGAAACTGCAGGTGTACATGCAGGATATTGAAGTCTAGTCTAGTGTTTTTCCAAATATCAGGTTTCTAAAAAACAACTACTAATGCAATCTTTTATAAGTTTCCTGGAGTGTAAAAGTTTGGGAGTCTCGTAACACCGGGATCTTGAAAGCAGATGCACTAAAAGGTTTGGCTGAGCCAACCAAATATGTGCTTGTGTATGGCCAAACAAACTTAAACGGTTTATTCAACCAAATATTTTCTTCTCATGCAAATTTTGTTGGCCCAACAACATGATTTGGTTGGTTCAAATGTTCATTTCTTAGCTGAACCAAATAAATTTTGTTGAACTTCAGGTTGGGTTTATTCAACAAAATATTTTGTAAGCGTAACTTTATCTTTATTTTGTCACATCGAAACACATATTTGGTTGGCTCAACACCAAAACTTTCCTGAGTGTGAGGATGAAGCGAGGTGAGTATGGAGCAGCGCCGGAATGAAAGGACGGAGGAATCGGGAGATCCTCGAAGTAAAACTGCAAACCAGCACGATTCCCACGTGCGAAAATCCGGGCACGACCCCGCCGGGAATCAAAACCGGTTCGCCTGCAGCCGCTGCGTCACTGCAGCTCCTGTAACTTATATGTTACACTTAAATGCCATATTCATTATTTGCATTTTAGTGTCAATTTATATACTAAACAAGATCGCAAAATTCTATAGTAAATTGTTTTCAAAATAATTAAAAGTGCTCTAATGGTAATAATAAATGGTTTCCAGCTAAAAACACCAAACCGGTAAAGGATGCTGGCACTATATAACAGACTAGATAGTAGAGACACGAAATGGCATGGCAGTTCCTTTGATGCGCGCGTACCCATCCTCTGATTGGCTGCGTGAGGCTCTTTGGGCATTGTGACTGGTTGGTTACCGCGTGTGCTGCGAAATATTCCTTATTGGCTGGGCTACTGGCTGGAGAGTAAGTTACCAAGTGCTGATAGACGAACGGCGTTTCGACATGTTGCTGACCAGTTACACCAATTTTTTATTCTGGTGTGTGCAGCTGGAGGTCACGGTATAGGCGGATGTTCTACCTTTGTATGCCTAATCTATGACGTTACCACGATATTTCTCTCTCATTTTTGCATGCACAGAGTCGTCGAGGACGTTTAGAAACAATAGCGGTTGAATCATAAAACTAATATTAAAATACAGTTGCTTGAAATCTCGCAATGCACAGAATAAATTCCAGAAATTCGCATATATCTAGACGTCACCCGTGATATCACGATACTGGTATTAAGACATTCGTTAGCGTGAGTGAAGAGTGAAGAGATTTGGACGGCTCTTAACAGCGAGGTCTTGAGAGCCGATGAGGGTGATTGAGGTGAGTATGGAGCAGCTCCAGAATGAAAGAGCGGGGGAAACGTGAGATCCCTGAGAAAACTCGCCGACAAGCGGAATCGTCTGGCACGATTCGCAACGCAGTGGTTGACGTCGGCGACTTACTGCTAGCTTGTGTTGACTGCAGGGAAGTGGAGAAGGGGGTGGCTAGGGGGCATTTGCCCTTCACCCAGTGTCACAAAAATGCGTCAAAGACTTCGCGTTGTATAACTGTCGATTTTTATAATTTACGTACTGTATATTAAATAAAGTTGGAGGCCGGTACATCATGTTATAAGGTATTTCTTTACTAGTAATATTTTCATTTGTGAAAAATGTGTGGATGGGAACCAACTTGTGTGCGTGCGTGTGCAAAAATTGACGTAATTGTTTTAAAAACTACATTTTAGGGGGGGGGGAGCGCTTGTGCCATAGCTGCCAAACACATTACATTAACTTACCCCCGGCCCTCAAGCTTCTCGAACGTAACAAAGAAATATTCCGACGCCACAAATAGGATGTCTGTCAATCTGTAGTGAATTAAAAGTGCTGGGGGAAAAATGAAGACTTGAACAGCATCGAGAGCCGAACCACGGCCGGGCGTGCACTTAGCGACTCATGTTTTCAAAAGAAAAGCGCCGAGTAGAAGACGAGTGGGACGCGTGCTGCCTGGAACGGGACGGCGTCATCTCTGCGCCAGACAAGGGAGCGGCCGCTACCAGGAACAACACGTGGGCCCGCAGTCGAGAAAGCCATTTTGTATGCAGCGTTGTGCGGCGATATATCATGATGACAAATCGTTATATTTTCACTCTTATTTCCACTAACATTTTGAGGCCTATGGCCACGTATACGTAGCTAGTTTTTCCTTAGCGCATGTAAGTAATAACTAGGGCCAGTGACTGTAAAAATCGGAGCACACAGTAGACTTCAATACTATATACACACCTCAGCTGTTGTTATACCTCCATTGACTGCTGGTGACGTGTCCGTCTTTGACCAAGCAGCTCAGGACTAAGTAACTCCGACACTGAACCTTCGTGATTCGTGCGCAAACGGTTAACACTGGCCAGAACATGTTTTAGCCAACCAAAGAAGCTGGACTACACTACAGGGCTTTGGACTGTATCTTGTCTCGAAATCTTTCCGCGAAATATCACTGCCCCTAGTAATAACAATAATAGCCAGCGCCACCTGTTTTTAGCGAAAATATTTACCCGGATGTTAGACTTCAATATCCTATGTGCACACTAGCAGTCCTGATTTGTCTATTGGCCGCTTGCTTTTGTGTGAAGACAGTCTGTTACTTGAGTAAGCCAATCAGAACTAAATTTCTCCGATATTGACCGTCCGTGATTCGCGAGAAGACAGATAATACGCGTAGCAATCAAAATTATCCGATAGGGAAAGTGGTTCTGAGCCGAGGTGCTTTGGAATAAAACATGTCCTGAAATATTTTCGCGAAAAACAGGTGCCCCTAATAATAGCCCAACAAAGCCCGTTCAACTACTTTTTAACCTTTTCAGTCGCAGATTTAAATAGATCGTTGTAGGCATTGCAACGAACAAATTTTTCGTTCAGAAATGTACCAATATCGGTTTAACGCCCGCTTAAATATCAGAACCAATTGAAACGCGCGCGTGTGTGTTTCATATTACTGACAACAGGTGTTGATGAGAGACTACGAAATATTCTCAGAAACGAATGATAAAAACCCTATTGAACATTTTTTTCTGCAGTGTGTAGTATAAACCATTATAACTGCTTCCCGTGCGACGTCTTATATATTATATTATACACTGCGACTGAAAGAGTTAATTAATGAGGTAGATGTGCATTTTTGGTAAACTTACGTAATTAACACAAATGCATGTAAATCACGTTACATACGTCAAAACCCTTTGAATTGGAAAAAAATTAAAACACTTCTTCATTTGTTAAACGTTGTAAAGCTCAGTAAGCGTGACCGGAGTACTTTGGGCAAGAAGGGCGGTGATTTGCTGAAACCAACATAACTGGCTTTCCTATAGCGACGTGTAAAAGCCACTCACTTCTAGTTTGTCTCNTGGCCAGAACATGTTTTAGCCAACCAAAGAAGCTGGACTACACTACAGGGCTTTGGACTGTATCTTGTCTCGAAATTTTTCCGCGAAATATTACTGCCCCTAGTAATAACAATAATAGCCAGCGCCACCTGTTTTTAGCGAAAATATTTACCCGGATGTTAGACTTCAATATCCTATGTGCACGCTTGCAGTCCTGATTTGTCTATTGGCCGCTTGCTTTTGTGTGAAGACAGTCTGTTACTTGAGTAAGCCAATCAGAACTAAATTTCTCCGATATTGACCGTCCGTGATTCGCGAGAAGACAGATAATACGCGTAGCAATCAAAATTATCCGATAGGGAAAGTGGTTCTGAACCGAGGTGCTTTGGAATAAAACATGTCCTGAAATATTTTCGCGAAAAGCAGGTGCCCCTAATAATAGCCCAACAAAGCCCGTTCAACTACTTTTTAACCTTTTCAGTCGCAGATTTAAATATATCGTTGTAGGCATTGCAACGAACAAATTTTTCGTTCGGAAATGTACCAATATCGGTTTAACGCCCGCTTAAATATCAGAACCAATTGAAACGCGCGCGTGTGTGTTTCATATTACTGACAACAGGTGTTGATGAGAGACTACGAAATATTCTCAGAAACGAATGATAAAAACCCTATTGAACATTTTTTTCTGCAGTGTGTAGTATAAACCATTATAACTGCTTCCCGTGCGACGTCTTATATATTATATTATACACTGCGACTGAAAGAGTTAATTAATGAGGTAGGTGTACATTTTTGGTAAAATTACGTAATTAACACAAATGCATGTAAATCACGTTACATACGTCAAAACCCTTTCAATTGGAAAAAAATTAAAACACTTCTTCATTTGTTAAACGTTGTAAAGCTCAGTAAGCGTGACCGGAGTACTTTGGGCAAGAAGGACGGTGATTTGCTGAAACCAACATAACTGGCTTTCCTATAGCGACGTGTAAAAGCCACTCACTTCTAGTTTGTCTCNACGGTGATTTGCTGAAACCAACATAACTGGCTTTCCTATAGCGACGTGTAAAAGCCACTCACTTCTAGTTTGTCTCAAATACTAGTAAACGCATACCGATCTCATTGTGCTAAAGCTTGGGACACGTAAATATATTGTTATTTTAAAAATGTCATCGTTTAGATGTGCACAGTACATTGTCACAGGTACACATTTTCTTTCACAGTACACAAACGCGAACGTAACGTATGTTAATGACATTCGAATTATAGTATTTTCAACCTTAAAAGCTACAAAGTATTAAGAAAAATGTTATTTGTAAATAATATAAAAAAATCCAATTTACATCACGCGTGTTGCCTCAAACACAAACGTGTATAGGCCATTCTCGGTTACTTCACACTTTTCTGAAGCCCTGCTAAAGTTCTTCTTTTGGTTACCGACTACATATCCTTCCGCTACATGTAAACATAAATATTGGCATGTGACTTATACGTATTAACTGTCAAATTTTTGTTTGTTTTCAGCTGTTCAAAGAACTCTGACATATTTCGAAAACCATTACGTACGAATGTTCACAATTTAGGCCCATAACCAAATTTATGACTTTTTAATAATGTATGTATTGACGATAGGTAGTTCTTACGGTGACTGGTTTACATATTGTGAACATATTTGGGTTATACACGATATAGCACATTACACATAATACACTAAGAATATTTTGCTGTGGCTGTGTTTAACCCTGTTACAACTGTGGGGGAAAGAACTGTAGTATTTAACCTCATGTTATTTACATATTTTGGGTTATTTCGTTGGATGGCCTCAGTTGGAATAAATATTAAAACGAAGGAGCAACCAGTCCAACGAAGTAGACAGTAAATTCAAGCATGAAACTCGTGTGCTTATTTTTTGTATGTAGCAGCAACAAATTTAAAATATAGTGGTAAACATACACGCAGATAGGCCTACAGTAACTTTTATTCCTCTCATATTTCTTTGCACAGGTACTTACTTATTACTACGTTTATTTATTTATTTAAAATTTTCTGGCTGAGGTTAATAATTTGTTGGGATTGTGGAAAACATTCATATCACAGAAACGTAAATACGTGACACAATTGTGTTTCAAAGACCTAGGGTGAAGTTACATAGTTTTAATAAACAGACGTAACTTTCAAATAATTAATTTCGTTATAAAACAGTTCACGGTTAAAACGTATAAATTTCGCANTTAATAAACAGACGTAACTTTCAAATAATTAATTTCGTTATAAAACAGTTCACGGTTAAAACGTATAAATTTCGCAGGTCCAGTATTTGCAACCACACACACAACGAACATGACGCGACGCAGACACAGCAACGCCCTTTCACACGCAGCTGTCACGACACGCGTTACAGTGTATTTATTCCTGCCGTGGAAAAACAGATTTATCACAACATCGTAACTTGCCTAGGTAGGTTTTTGAAAAACAGAACGTGTACAAACTCGATGTGGTAATTTTAAGCATATTTAGCTGGAAGAAAAATAAAAAATTAACACTTCGTTCAGCCAAGAGCAACACGCCATGCCATCGTCATGTCACCGCATTTCTGCCAACTTCGGATTTGTAACCATCCCGCTATCACATCTAAATATATTATAATAAGTATTCAAACATTAAAATCTCGTTTTAGTTGTAAATTACAAATTCAAAAATAAGTATGAAATATGCTAAAATTTAAAACATTTATAATTTTCCCGCTACCATTAGCGGTGCTAAACTTTCCGAGAGACAGAGAGAGAGAGANAGCTCCGTTCCACCTATTCGAGGTTTTTTTCCCCTCGGACGGAAAAAAAACACCATGTCACTAGGGCCTACGCACCGTAATTTGCGCTGATATTTTTAACTTTAAAAACTAAAATAGCCGTTGCCAACACATCACTGCTCTCTCTGTTTTTAATTCGTATTAAATACGAAGTAAATATTACTAGTTATTTATTCAACAATATCATACTTTAAAGTTAATCGCAGTGTTATACATTTGTGGTATACAAGTTATTTAAAAAAAACAGGTTGATATGTTACACCTAGGGTGATTTTTCAAAGGTTTGTTTCAAAACATCCGAAGAAACCATGAATGGACTATACGTGTAGTAATGTTAGAAAAATGACAGCGTCGGCTGTACATGAAAATTAATATTTATCACAAACTTTAAGAACCTTTCGTGTGATCAGCAGGTCCTACCATTATTTTCTAACTACATGACATACAAATTCTGTCATCCCAGAACAGTCAAGTATGCAAAAGCGAAACCACATCTTTAAGCAGTCACAAAAGTCAGGCTTCACTGAAGCGGTCGAAATTTATTTCATTTTGAAATTTTTTTGCGGAAAGTCGGCATCTCAAACTATTAATTCTTAGTTTCTTGTTTAACTTGTTTTTGTAGAAGGTTATAGCATTATTAGAATCAAAAATCCAATGTTACTGCCCTAATTGTCGCAAACATTTCAAACAATTTCTCGAGCTAAATTTCCGAACGAAGGCATTCAAATGAGTGGCCAAGCAAATGCATATAGTAGAGTAGGCTAAATACTTATTCGACAGTATAATATTGTAGGCCCATCACAGAGGTCTTGTTTATTGAAGTGTGTATTTGGTTATATGAGCAAAATTAATTTTGTTGCTTTTCAAGTTTGGTTTTCTCGGCGAGAATTTTGTTGGTGCTACTGAATGTATGTTTGGCCATATACAAACAAGTATTTTGCTGGCTGGAACTAACCTTTCTGTAAGTGTACCGTCAGCTAGTAAATGTCCGCTGGAGAGGAGGTAAGTAGGAGAGACGTTCTGCTGCTTATCAGAACAGTACGTGACTCGCGGGGAGCCAGATGTAACGATCGTTCGTACTCCCGACCTTCTACGGCGACCTACAGTTGGACCAGTGATTAGTCACTACTCCAGTGCTGAGTCACTATCTTCCCGCTCTTGGGGTCGTCGAATCGATCTCAGATCCCGTCCACAGAATAATTAATAATACAGGAGATGTTACTGTTATGCAGGCATGTTCGGTTCTTTACTGACCGTGCGAGGAGGAAAACGAACGTACATCTTGGAGGTTAAAAAAAGGAGGGAAGAAACCACATTGGTTGGGCAATTTTTTGTCTCCAAGTTCATTTCCGGGCACTCCCTAGTATAGACACGTGCAAAACTCCCGTTATTATATACTTCACAATTCCATACCTGCTTGAGCGCAGTTCGTGATTTCATTGGCTACTGGCAACTATACGACGTAATTGACCTGTGCGACNGTTCCATACCTGCTTGAGCGCAGTTCGTGATTTCATTGGCTACTGGCAACTATACGACGTAATTGACCTGTGCGACTGTTTTACGGTAGATATGTCGCTCAACCGTTGGGTCTTTACTATAGGCTAAAATAATCCTTGGCGCCTATCACACAAGTTGTTGACCAATGGCAGAAGTCACACGAGCTTACAACATCTTGGAGTTTAATCTAAGGCTCCAAAATAAGTAGAATTTTGCAATTCCCGACTCATTGGAGAATGACATTTTCATATTATGCGCAAGAGAGGTCATTTTGCTGACGCATGTGGCTCAACCAATTATGACTCAGTGTATGTATAGACCTACAATTGTGTATGTACAATATAAGTCACAGTGCCCAATAACCTTTCCTGCAAGTAACCGTTTTATGAACATTGCTATTGCCACAGATTACTTAAGAATACAGAGGTGAAACAGTAGTCAGTTATTCCGCGAACTCCAGCTACACACGCCAGCAAAATGGCCAGCAGCATGTTGGTACGCCGTTCGCCAATCAGCGCCTGGTAACCTTCCCGCCAGCTAGCAGCGCAGCCAATAGGGAAACTTTCGCAGGAAACAATAGCCAATCAGACACAAGGCCCATTTACAGAACCTCCCGTAACCAATCAAAGAACGGGTACGCACTCATAAAAGGAACCGCCACGCTATTTCGTCCTTGTATACTTCTCTAGTCTGTGCTAGTGGCGTAGGTAATGCCGGTTCCACATCACTATTGCCGAATGCCGAACACAAAACCAGCTGCCCATCGATTCCGATAACTAAATGAGTAATGTTTCAACTTCAATATTAATAAACAGACGTAACTTTCAAATAATTAATTTCGTTATAAAACAGTTCACGGTTAAAACGTATAAATTTCGCACGTCCAGTATTTGCAACCACACACACGACGAACATGACGCGACGCAGACACGGCAATACCCTTTCACATGCAGCGGTCACGACACGCGTTACAGTGTATTTATTCCTGCCGTGGAAAAACAGATTTATCACAACATCGTAACTTGCCTAGGTAGGTTTTTGAAAAACAGAACGTGTACAAACTTGATGTGGTAATTTTAAGTATATTTAGCTGGAAGAAAAGTTAACACTTCGTTCAGCCAAGAGCTACACGCCATGTCATCGTCATATCTCCGCATTTCTGCCAACTTCGGATTTTTAACCATTCCGCCATCACATCTAAATATATTATAATAAATATTCAAACAATAAAATTTCGTTTTAGTTGTAAATTACAAATTCAAAAATTATTATATTCGCTGTAATACGTATGAAATATGCTAAAATTTAAAACATTTAAAATTTTCCCGCTACCATTAGCAGTGCGAAACTTCCCGAGAGATAGAAAGAGAGAGAGAGAGAGAGAAAGAAAGAGAGAGAGAGGCAAGCTCCGTTCCGCCTATTCGAGGTTTTTTTCCTCGGACGGAAAAAAACACTATGTCACTAGGGCCTACGCGCCGTAATTTGCGCTGATATTTTTAACTGTAAATCTAAATATATTTCCGCCATTGCTACCTAAAAATTTCAATAGGAAACGTTTAATTTGCAAATACTATACAAAAAATATTGGTCAAAACAATATTTTAACTGGGAACTATTTCTTACTAGCCGTTGCCAACACATCGCTGCTCTCGCTGTTTTTAATTCGTATTAAATACGAAATAAATATGACAAGTTATAGAAGATACTTTGTTAATGTTTAATTTATTCAACAATATCATGCTTAGAAGTTAATCGCAGTGTTATACATTTGTGGCATACAAGTTATTTAAAAAAAAACAGGTTGATATGTTACACCTAGGGTGATTTTTCAAAGGTTTGTTTCAAAACATCCGAAGAAACCGTGAATGGACTATACGTGTAGTAATGTTAGAAAAATGACAGCGTCGACTGTACATGAAAATTAATATTTATCACAAATTTTAAGAACCTTTCGTGTGACCAGCAGGTCCTACCATTATTTTCTAACTACGTGCCATACAAATTCTGTCATCCCAGAACAGCCAAGTATGCAAAAGCGAAACTACATCTTTAAGCAGTCACAAAAGTAAGGCTTCACTGAAGCGGTCGAAATTTATTTCATCTTGAAATTTTGTTGCGGAAAGTCGGCATCTCAAGCTATTAATTCTTAGTTTCTTGTTTAACTTGTTTTTGTAGGATGTTTATAAAATTATTAGAATAAAAAATGCATTGTTACTGCCCTAATTGTCACAAACATTTCAAACAAACTCTCGAGCTAAATTTCCGAACGAAGGCATTCAAATGCGTGGCCAAGCAAATTTATATAGCAGAGTCGGCTAAATACTTAGTCGACAGTCTAATATTTTTGGACCATCACAGAGGTCTTGTTTATTGAAGTGTGTATTTGGTTAGATGAGCAAAATTAATTTTGTGGCTTTTTAAGTTTTGTTTTCTCGGCGAGAATTTTGTTGGTGCTACTGAATGTTTGTTTGGCCATACACAAACAAGTATTTTGCTGGCTGGAACTAACCTTTCTGTAAGTGTACCGTCAGCTAGTAAATGTCCGCTGGAGAGGAGGTAAGTAGGAGAGACGTTCTGCTGCTTATCAGAACAGTACGTGACTCGCAGGGAGCCAGATGTAACGATCGTTCGTACTCCCGACCTTCTACGGCGACCTACAGTTGGACCAGTGATTAGTCACTACTCCAGTGCTGAGTCACTATCTTCCCGCTCTTGGGGTCGTCGAATCGATCTCAGATCCCGTCCACAGAATAATTAATAATACAGGAGATGNTACTCCAGTGCTGAGTCACTATCTTCCCGCTCTTGGGGTCGTCGAATCGATCTCAGATCCCGTCCACAGAATAATTAATAATACAGGAGATGTTACTGTTATGCAGGCATGTTCGGTTCTTTACTGACCGTGCGAGGAGGAAAACGAACGTACATCTTGGAGGTTAAAAAAAGGAGGGAAGAAACCACATTGGTTGGGCAATTTTTTGTCTCCAAGTTCATCTCCGGGCACTCCCTAGTATAGACACGTGCAAAACTCCCGTTATTATATACTTCACATATTGCCGAATGCCGAACACAAAACCAGCTGCCCATCGATTCCGATAACTAAATGAGTAATGTTTCAACTTCAATATAACACGCATCAAAAGTTTTCTTATTTGTAACATCTAAAATGCCATAATGTGGTTTTGAAAGCCTTGCTTAAGATATGCTTGTATATTCATTGTGTATTCTTCCATTATATGTAACATTAACATTGCCGTTTGCCTGATCACTTTATTCATGCGCCGATCAAGTAAAACTGTAAAATTATTAGAAAAGTAAATATTTTACAAACCTGTTTATTCATGCACTTACATGCACTAGAAAATCATAAATAAAAAAATTAATTTCAATATTCACAAATATCTATCTAACACTTTTAATTCAATGTTAAGACATGGAACTACTTTCCCGCCGTCGTCGTTTCCAACTTTACTGGACCAATGCCACTCAGTGTGCCTGTTAAAATGCATGCAGGTAAGGGCAGCGACATTTTTCATAGGTCGATTTCAAATGTTCTCACTTTACCGTAAACAGTCTTTGTATACTGGTCACGGTTACTTCCAACTTTCCTGAAGCCCTACTGAAGCTCTACTTCCAGGATATTCTTCCACCTCACGTAAACAAAGCCTAGTGAAGTCTAGAAAATTATACCCAAGGGACAGGGCTTCGGATTCGTGCGCTGTCAGCGCAATTTTATTTTGCACAAGAACTATTTCGTACCAGGCATTGCCATACCACACATTTTCCTCCTGTCTTTATTCGCATTAATTAATTATTAATGGAATATTATAACTTGTAGACAGATCATAAGTAAAAGTTCATTTTAACTAAATGTAAAGTACTTTTATGTTAATACAGGTATACCACGCTTGTAATATGTGAAATATTAAGGAAACAACTAAACACGCATACATGGTGAGATTTTTCAAAGGTTTGTTTCAAAGCATGTGAAGAAATCGTAAACGGAGTATAATTAGATATAGTGGAAAATCGCGAAAAATTTTTGAGCCAACATTTCTTCGATAACATTCTATCTAGTTTATTCTTTTATGATTGGATGAACAAGGTTTTGACTCGGCTAAGATGTTTGCATACCAATCACGAACGTTCTGCCTTATAGTATCAGAATCCCCATTGGCTCAGTGAAATGGTGTAGTAGCTTCATACATGCACGACAACCAATAAGAAAATAAAACTGTGGGACACGTGTGTACAGTACGTCGAACCCTAGCAAACAAGTCTCAACTTTCCCCCGCGATAGACAATCATCTCTAGCTGTAGTGTGTTTCTGGTCTCAGATCGTAGTACCGGTACGCACGCGGCGTTCTCCACTTCTGCGCGCTCTTGTTGTCTGTGCTCGGTCCAGCGACCGATGCGCCATGTAAGGGGAGTCGCGACCCGCAGGCAAGGCCGGCCAGGACGGACGCCTTAACGCGAGCACCTGACGCAAGGTCGTGGTGGGACCTCGAGTGCGTGGGACTTCCTGGAATGTGCGGCGGTGGGCGCAGTCGTCTGCAAGCGGCGCTCTGGACGCTGGAAGGAACTAGCCTACACGCATTCCTCACTGGACCGTCTCCAGCGTCCATCCTGACGTGACAAGAATTTCCGTTCTATCCCCTTCTTCGCCCTTAATTACGCCCTCGACTCATGCGCGGTTATTTTTCACCCTTCGCATGTCGCGACAAAAAATAAATTATGCCTGCCAAGTATAAATAAATGACTAATAAATAGGCGCCTGCAAAATTATCTTCATTATCTGGCAACAGGATAGACATCACAGTCCTATATAAACTCGAATCGGTGCCATTTGTTTGTCTGTTGCCACCACGGTGAGAATCAATTTACTTTCGGACTGGGTCGCACATGATCCAGTGGCGTGTGGTGAACTGTTGCAAGGTAAACTGGCGTTTGTTCTATGCTGTACCCTGTTGCTCGTTAGTTTACATTTCCACCATTAGAAAGTAATTCGGTAGGTGATGCCACAGGACGGTGTAACGGATCCCTTGCCTTCTCATTGTGAGTCGTTGAAATACATTCACTTTCCCTAGACTGTAAAGCAGTGAGCAAGGACCAGCTTACCTTGCAACAGCTCACCACATGCCACTAACATGATCCGATCACAGAATAGATAAGTACACACAGACGAAATGACGTGCCGGTTCCTTCGACGTGGGCCTGCTCATTCTCTGGTTGTGCGAGGGTCTGGGAACGGCACTTTTGTATGATTGGCTACCACGTGCTGCGAACTGTACCCTATTGGCTGGACTACTGGCTGGCTTGTAAGTCACAAGGCGCTGACTGGCGAGCGGCGTTACGTGTTGCCGAGTAGTNTATTGGCTGGACTACTGGCTGGCTTGTAAGTCACAAGGCGCTGACTGGCGAGCGGCGTTACGTGTTGCCGAGTAGTGAAGCCAGTTTGGTGGTGTGTGCGACTGGAGTTCGCGTGGCTAGACTCTGGGAGCGAGCCTTCTGTATGATGGCTACTGCATGCTAGAAATGTTCCCAACTGTCTAAGCTGGTGGCGGGCGAGTAAGTGACCAGGCGCTGATTGGCGAACGACGTTCCGACATGTTGCTGGTCAGTGGCGCCATTATTCTGGCTTTTGCGGCTGGAGTCCGCGCTATGAGGTTGTTTCACCTCTGTATTCTTATTTAATCTGTGGCGCAGTGCTGGTCATGCATCCTACAAAATGACGTATTCAGGTTTCTATGTGAATCGATTGTTGTGTTGTAAGTACAGTTTTTATCGCTCCATCCTCGCGCTCTGCAACTGTACCCCGGTAAGACAGTGCTGCGAACTTTCTCCTCATATATCTTCTTTTCCATCTTATATGCCTTCTGTGCCTTTACGTACTTAGTTTTCCACCGCTTTTCCCTCGTAAAACCTGTCCTTGTCAATCATTAGTGATGGCTCTAACTTTTCAATGTTTACTCTAGCCGTACCTCATAAGCAGGAGCAGTGATATTTCGCGAAAAATTTCGAGACAAGATACAGTCTAAAGCACTGTAGGATCGTCCAGCTTCTTTGATTGGCTAAAAAAAGTTCTGGCCCGTGTTAACCGTTTGCGCACGAATCACGCAGATTCAGTGTCAGAATTACTTAGTCCTGAGTGACTTGGTCAAAGACGGACATGGCACCAGCAGCCAATGGAGGTATAACAACAGCTGAGGTGTTTATATAGTACTGTAGTTTACTGTGTGCTCCGATTTTTACGTGAAAAGTCACTGGCCCTAGCAATACTTCATAAGCATACAGGAATACAGGAATTTCGCTCACCCTATCTCGCCATTGGTAGGGACAGGAAAATTTCGTGNATCTGATCAGAATCAGCTCAGTAGTGCACGATATATGATATTTTATCTTTATGTGAAACATTTCCGAATATATACTACTATCAGTTTTACCTCAGACCAGGTGGCACGGGATTCGGTGCTTGTTTCCTTGCAAGTATGTTATTGGCTCAGAGTTCACCTGGGCGTGTCTAACAAACTGTGATCCAATAGCAAACATAACAGAAATGTACGAGTGTTTGAAGTCTAGCTTATACTAAAATTAATTCGCGATCTCAAGCAGTGACTATGGAACAGAAATATTCACTCTCTTAAGGCGCACAGAAATAAAAGAGCCTTCGTGAAGACCGCTTTGTTTGCCTGTACTTNAACAGAAATATTCACTCTCTTAAGGCGCACAGAAATAAAAGAGCCTTCGTGAAGACCGCTTTGTTTGCCTGTACTTGAGACAAGCTTAAGCAATGTTCATGAAATGTAAATACGAACTTAAGACATCTAATAAGATTGTCTTGACGAAGCTAGTGCTCAAAATATGTTTATGAATACTGCCCTCAGACCTATTCGTTCAAACATCAGAAAATAATACCAGGCACCTGTAACAGTTAGGAACACAAAAACATCGCTAGAGAAAAAAGTTGCATATGTAATATTTGTAGAAACGGTATATTTATACATATAAGTAATCCAGGCAGTTCGGAGGTGAGCACTAAGAGTCAAGACCCCAAAACAATTTTGATTCGTGTTCAAATCTCGCGCCAATACCATACATTTTAACATTTTTTTATTTATAGTACAACATCCTCATAGCGAAAATTAAATATGCTTCTACTAATATTTCATTAAAATCAAGAGAGTATAGCAAATTAACTAGCAAAGTGAGAGAGTGAAGAAATTTGGGCGGCTCTTAACATCGAGGTCTTGAGAGTCGATGAGGGTGAAGTGAGATGAGTATGGTGCGGCGCCGGAATGAAAGGGGCGGGGGAAACGGGAGATCCCCGAGAAAACCCACCAACCAGCGGCATCGTCTCCGGCACGATTCCCACATACGAAAATCCGAAANAAAACTGAAAAACTAGTGGAAGAGTAAATTGTTTTCCTCGCCTCAATGTTTAGAACCTTTTTTCTCAGTATTTTTTTGTATAACATCCTAATGTTTTCGCATTTCGGACATTCTTAAAGCACTCGTTGCATCTTATCAACATCGCAAATGTCACTTTACGGGGATCAAACAAGACTAAATCTATGCGACTGCTATCATCTTGAAGTTCCCATTACTATGCATCTAAACACTCACTCTTCATTAGTGAAGTGGAAACTTTCCAGTCGTCCGTCTTGCAGTCTGCCAGAATCTTATTTCTTATTTCGTCCATCTGCACTTCAGCAAGTGTTCCATTTTTTGTATGTTGTAAGTCCTCTCTCTCTATCCCCCCCCCCCNCAGAAACAGCACACTAACCAAGACTGGGAGCGACTCAATTGGAGGCTGTCTTTATACTTCATTTACGTTCGTCATTACGCTTCTGCGTACAAGACAGACTTGAAAACTTGTTCGTCCGTGTTACTTCTGCAATTAGCCCACGACTTACTCGACGCCTCCCGGAGGACTCTTGAGCCTATAATAAACACGCAACAAAATGCAGGCCCGATCACGTCCTGCCACTTTGGTAGCAAGGAGCCAATGGGCAGCTGCTATCTGGTTGAGTATATACACTAATATGAAGTCTAGTATACAGGTACAGCGAATTATTCCGGTCTCTACAAGTTATGAATAACTGGCTTCACCTTGTAATACCAAACCACTGCGTCATAGCTAATGTTGCTTCGAACAGTTTTATAAATACAGATGGTTTGATCATAACAGAAATTTGAATGTTTGTTAGATTTCAGTTTTCATATGTTGGGTTATTGGCTGTCATCTGCATGTGGTATTACCTCACTTAACTGGTTCAGTAACTAAAACATGACATACCTAACCTGAAACAAAAGTAATCTTTTCCAGAAACATGAAGTTGAACCATATTTCACAAAAACAAAAATATATTCGTTTTCTTCTGTAGGTACNGTAGCAAGGAGCCAATGGGCAGCTGCTATCTGGTTGAGTATATACACGAATATGAAGTCTAGTATACAGGTACAGCGAATTATTCCGGTTTCTACAAGTTATGAATAACTGGCTTCACCTTGTAATACCAAACCACTGCGTCATAGCTATTGTTGCTTCGAACAGTTTTATAAATACAGATGGTTTGATCATAACAGAAATTTGAATGTTTGTTAGATTTCAGTTTTCATATGTTGGGTTATTGGCTGTCATCTGCATGTTGTATTACCTCACTTAACTGGTTCAGTAACTAAAACATGACATACCTAACCTGAAACAAAAGTAATCTTTTCCAGANTGTATTACCTCACTTAACTGGTTCAGTAACTAAAACATGACATACCTAACCTGAAACAAAAGTAATCTTTTCCAGAAACATGAAGTTGAACCATATTTCACAAAAACAAAAATATATTCGTTTTCTTCTGTAGGTACGGTGTATTTTATGACTAGGGGCTCCAAGAAGGAGTATAGATTTTGATCACGCTGGCGATGGTTCACGTCTGCGGGCGGGAGGGGAGGTAGGGTCTCGGAAGTAAAAGTCGAGGGGTGATGTGGGGGAGTAATCTGCATGACGCAGTTGGCAGCCCTGCTGACGTGCCTCACGCCACCAGCTGCTGCTCAAGCCCGGGCACGGGAGCCTTTCTGCCCCATTTCTCCCGTTTCTCTTGCCCGTAAACACGTCGCCCTATCATAATGGGCTCGCTTGTCGCCGAGATAGAAACCTCGCGCCAAACTTTAAACAATTACGCTCCTTATCTTCAACGTTATTTCCCTTCTCAATACTTTTATAAACGGAAAGGAAGTACGAAAGAGCATCGGGTGGTTATGGACTCCGTTTTCAATGGAAGTGATTTTAAAATGTCATAAGAATCAAGCAATCGCAACATTTAAAATGTTGGTTGAAGAAAGCCATTAGAGCTTATTTCATATGCCCATGTATTGACGTAACTCTGAATCCAATAAACAAAACCACAATATTCCTGTTCAGTGAAAATTTCGAGAGTTCCGTAACAGACTTTGGTACACAGAATTCCTACAATCGTACTCACGAGATCCTATGAAAACCATTAATTCAGAAGGAGGTAGGTGGTTGTGAATGCAGCTTTAACACAGTCATACACCACAAAATGTGTTATTTCCGCCCAACTGCACACGGCAACATATTTTCCTTTAGACTATGTTTTTATTGCTTCTGTTGTGCGTGTCCCAGTAAAAATAAAATACAAACCTACAAAATTGGCCTTAGGCCCGCAATGCACGAACAAATTAAAAATGTTTCGATGATGTGTTTTTTTTTTTTGCGGAAATATCTAGCGTATTTTTTGTGTATGTTTCATAGGTATACGTCTACCAATTTTGTTTCGTTACAGTACTGATTTTAGTGTAGTCCGTGTGAGAATATATTTCCTCGTTTTACGTGCCCATTAATATTTTGAATGCTCTGATACTGAACGTATGTGANAGTCCGTGTGAGAATATATTTCCTCGTTTTACGTGCCCATTAATATTTTGAATGCTCTGATACTGAACGTATGTGAATCACTTGTAAACAAAAACGCAGTTTAATTAATCTTTACGAAGACACTACATTGCTTTGAAATATACCTTGACTAGCAAAATTTTTGCGATAAATCGCCGTCTTCAGCACTTAGGGTTCCGTGTTATAACTCCAATTGGGCCTCTAAAAAAATAGCCAAAAACAAAGACACCGTCCATCAGTTTCACCGATAAACGTGAAATTTTACATTCCTGCCAAGGTAGATGGATGTATTTCAGTGTTCGTCGTTTTTTAATGCTTGATCATCTATTTACTGTACGTATACAATTAGGTTAACGTTTTGGTCCAAAATATTTGCGTACCAAATTGTATTTTGTAGTTTCAGAGTCCATTGCGGTTAACTTGTTTCATTTTCTTCACGGCAAAAAAAAAGTATGTCCTTTTCTTTTCAAAACGAGTGTTCGCTTTTACGAATTGGCACATGGGAACAGAAAGATCTGAGTCATGTTAAATTCTCTAAACAAAATTTCGAGCGAGAAACTTTCCAACCCGAAGAGGAAGCAGAGAAATTACGATCGACACTTTCACTACCTCTGTACACTTTGCCGTGTAAGCAAATGTACGTCCGTTGTACATGTATGAAATAACCTTTAAACAATCTATCCGTTTTGCAACTAGTTCATATATTGTTCAAATGAGTTTTAATGAATAAGCAGGAAAAAGTGATTTTCATGTCTTGTAAATAATTTTTACCTCGTTTGGCTTCACATTGAATGGTGATTACGAAATATTTGAGAGTGAGTGATATTATTATTCTTACTGTATTTCTGCAAGCCCCCAACTCTCAGAGAGTGAATTGCCAGTGTAATTCTTGGAATTCTGGCAATAACCAAAGTACAGGTCCTTGCATAAATAAGACAGCCTCTATGAGAGGCACTGGCATCATCGGTGCAGAAAGTTTAGGAAGGTTCGTTGCAGTTACCTGCAAGAATTCGCATTAAATCATATTGTATGGTATCGGTGTAGGGACATTAAAATGTATATTTTATATATGTTGTGATACGCGAATCTGTATGTCTAACACAGCAGATTACTTTTGAATTCCAACCTCTGAAACCTCTGAAACGATAATCTTTTCCTGAGGCATGTTTTGAACTGCAGCCATAAGTGCGAGTACATTGATAAGTACAGATAGTTATCACTCGCCCGAAAAGTTGACTGCTTATATATTTTAACAATCAGTACGGCCACCTATTTTTCGCGAAAAGATTTACGCGGAGACTAGACTTAATATCTTATGTACACACTTGCAGTCTTCATTTGACAATTGGTTGCTTGCCTTTGTGTGAAGACAGTCTGTTATGTGAGTGAGCCAATCAGAATTAAGTTTCTCCGATACTGAACATCTGTGATTCACGGGGCATACAGATACTACGCGTAAGAATTTCAATAATCCTCCAATCACAAAAAATGGTTCTGAACTAAAGTGCGTTGGAACACAACTTGCCTGAAGTCTTGTCGCGAAAAACAGATGTACCTTTCAGTTTTCGCGAATTTGACGTATCTCTTTCGTTGTTAGCTGTCGTCGATGAGAGAAGCTATTTCCAAATTTGACGGATCAGTGGCGGTGATTCGCCTGTAAAAACTATACTTAGACACCTTTAACATTCGCTTGAGCGCATTCCGTGATTTCATTGGGTACTGGCATATGTACTACGACGTCATTTACCCGTGTGACCGCTTTACTGAAGATAGGTAGCTCAACCGTTGAGACTTTACTATAGACTAAAAGCGTCCTTGGGGCGTGCCGCACAAGTTGATGGCCAATGGCAGAAGTCATACAAGCCTACGACATCTTGGAGTTCAGTCTGCGACTCCAAAACAACGCGAATTTTACATGCCCCTAGCTATACTGTGTTAAAACTGAACCTTCTAAACGTAANAAAGCGTCCTTGGGGCGTGCCGCACAAGTTGATGGCCAATGGCAGAAGTCATACAAGCCTACGACATCTTGGAGTTCAGTCTGCGACTCCAAAACAACGCGAATTTTACATGCCCCTATCTATACTGTGTTAAAACTGAACCTTCTAAACGTAAACCTGTAAAGAAGCACGAACAATTTAGAAACATATCAGGGNAGTCCGTGTGAGAATATATTTCCTCGTTTTACGTGCCCATTAATATTTTGAATGCTCTGATACTGAACGTATGTGATTCACTTGTAAAGAAAAACGCAGTTTAATTAATCTTTACGAAAGACACTACATTGCTTTGAAATATACCTTGACTAGCAAAATTTTTGCGATAAATCGCCGTCTTCAGCACTTAGGGTTCCGTATTATAACTCCAATTGGGCCTCTAAAAAAAGAGCCAAAAACAAAGACACCGTCCATCAGTTTCACCGATAAACGTGAAATTTTACATTCCTGCCAAGGTAGATAGATGTATTTCAGTGTTCGTCGTTTTTTAATGCTTGATCATCTATTTACTGTACGTATACAATTAGGTTAACGTTTTGGTCCAAAATATTTGCGTACCAAATTGTATTTTGTAGTTTCAGAGTCCATTGCGGTTAACTTGTTTCATTTTCTTCACAGCAAAAAAAAAGTATGTCCTTTTCTTTTCAAAACGAGTGTTCGCTTTTACGAATTGGCACATGGGAACAGAAAGATCTGAGTCATGTTAAATTCTCTAAACAAAATTTCGAGCGAGAAACTTTCCAACCCGAAGAGGAAGCAGAGAAATTACGATCGACACTTTCACTACCTCTGTACACTTTGCCGTGTAAGCAAATGTACGTCCGTTGTATATGTATGAAATAACCTTTAAACAATCTATCCGTTTTGCAACTAGTTCATATATTGTTCAAATGAGTTTTAATGAATAAGCAAGAAAAAGTGATTTTCATGTCTTGTAAATAATTTTTACCTCGTTTGGCTTCACATTGAGTGGTGATTACGAAATATTTGAGAGTGAGTGATATTATTATTCTTACTGTATTTCTGCAAGCCCCCAACTCTCAGANGTGGTGATTACGAAATATTTGAGAGTGAGTGATATTATTATTCTTACTGTATTTCTGCAAGCCCCCAACTCTCAGAGAGTGAATTGCCAGTGTAATTCTTGGAATTCTGGCAATAACCAAAGTACAGGTCCTTGCATAAATAAGACAGCCTCTATGAGAGGCACTGGCATCATCGGTGCAGAAAGTTTAGGAAGGTTCGTTGCAGTTACCTGCAAGAATTCGCATTAAATCATATTGTATGGTATCGGTGTAGGGACATTAAAATGTATATTTTATATATGTTGTGATACGCGAATCTGTATGTCTAACACAGCAGATTACTTTTGAATTCCAACCTCTGAAACCTCTGAAACGATAATCTTTTCCTGAGGCATGTTTTGAACTGCAGCCATAAGTGCGAGTACATTGATAAGTACAGATAGTTATCACTCGCCCGAAAAGTTGACTGCTTATATATTTTAACAATCAGTACGGCCACCTATTTTTCGCGAAAAGATTTACGCGGAGACTAGACTTAATATCTTATGTACACACTTGCAGTCTTCATTTGACAATTGGTTGCTTGCCTTTGTGTGAAGACAGTCTGTTATGTGAGTGAGCCAATCAGAATTAAGTTTCTCCGATACTGAACANGGTTGCTTGCCTTTGTGTGAAGACAGTCTGTTATGTGAGTGAGCCAATCAGAATTAAGTTTCTCCGATACTGAACACCTGTGATTCACGGGGCATACAGATACTACGCGTAAGAATTTCAATAATCCTCCAATCACAAAAAATGGTTCTGAACTAAAGTGCGTTGGAACACAACTTGCCTGAAGTCTTGTCGCGAAAAACAGACGCACCTTTCAGTTTTCGCGCATTGACGTATCTCTTTCGTTGTTAGCTGTCGTCGATGAGAGAAGCTATTTCCAAATTTGACGGATCAGTGGCGGTGATTCGCCTGTAAAAACTATACTTAGACACCTTTAACATTCGCTTGAGCGCATTCCGTGATTTCATTGGGTACTGGCATATGTACTACGACGTCATTTACCCGTGTGACCGCTTTACTGAAGATAGGTAGCTCAACCGTTGAGACTTTACTATAGACTAAAAGCGTCCTTGGGGCGTGCCGCACAAGTTGATGGCCAATGGCAGAAGTCATACAAGCCTACGACATCTTGGAGTTCAGTCTGCGACTCCAAAACAACGCGAATTTTACATGCCCCTAGCTATACTGTGTTAAAACTGAACCTTCTAAACGTAAACCTGTAAAGAAGCACGAACAATTTAGAAACATATCAGGGCAAGCAATATTTTCCAGATCAACCACTGTCTCGAGCTTAATTTGCAAATATTTGTTGTAGATCAGATAGCAGCATTGCCTGCCGAAAAAACTGACAAAATATTGTACTCGAAGTGAAATTTTAATAACATACCTACAAGACAAAAAATTAAAGTAGACACTACAGGTAAACGGATTTCGTTACTTGCTAGACGTACACTGCCGTATGTTCTGGTAACGATCACCTTACATCTTGTTGACTTTTGTATTAGATTAATAAATTAAAATTGAAAATGATATGTTTATTAATACATTTCCAGTCTCATTTAACTCTTACCATTCTTCGGTCAAGATTTGTTTTTCGTGAAATTTTATTCGTTTTCGAATATAATAATTGTTAAATTTTTCATATATCGTGCTGCTAGTTGAGCACGCCTACGCGTAAATAATACAAAATGACCAACCGAAAGGTAAGAACAGACATAATGACAAGTATAATACGATTATACTTAGATAATAGCTTACAGCCAGGCCTTTTTTGACCATAGCCTAAGAATAAATGTTATAAAAGTCTAGTCATTCATTTTTAAAGTATGTTTTTTAAAAGCGTAACAGTGTGAATGCAGGGAAACATGCTTCGAAACACCAGGTTGCGGTAGACACATCACTAACTAGTGAATGAAGTGGCTTGTATAGGCATGAGCAGTTTCTAGCAGTTGGTTCGTCGGAATTACACGCCAAGTTCTCTTGACGTCGGCTATTGTTACGGGCAAGTTAAACTTTAGCCGCGTGTGCCATGCATTAACACTTCTATTTGGCCACAGTTTGTTAGACACGCCCCGAACGACTTTTGACCACTGACGAACCTGTAGGGAAAACAAGGACCGAATCCCATGCTACCTGGTCGGTGGTTAAACTGGAGCAACAATCAATGGACAACTAACTGAGGCTCGAGTGCACAGAGGATTGTGGAGTCCAGCTTGTTGCCGAATGAACCCGCGTAATTCCCATGTCTCTAGCTATTGTCGTGCTTACCGCTGCGAACTGTCGTGAAAAAAGATTGCTCCGTTATTACACTCGCTTTTAATAAGTGATGTTCAATAGTATCTGGGAAAAACGTTACCAGCGTGTTTCTTTCAATTACAAATAAGATCTGCTACGAGTTTCTAAGAACTTCTAAAAGTATGTTCAGCTAGTTTGCATGAACCGACAAGCAAAATATTTAATTCACAGCTTTTAAGCGTAATTACGGATACAGATTAATAAATAAGAAAACAGCGTCAGATGCGCTACCGTTGAAATCAGTCTTGAGAGTTTCTCTGCTCTGTCCAAATGCCCATGATCGAGAACACGTAAATAATTTAGGATATTTATGTTTAGCACTGTACACAAGACATTAGTAGTCGGTGTTTTGAGTGTCTTCTTTCTGAGAAATCTAATTTGTTGGAGTTTCTGCATTTCTCATTTGTGAATGGTTAGTGCTGAACATTAAAGAATACACGCCCCTAATACGTTGTTCACTGTTTNTTCTGCATTTCTCATTTGTGAATGGTTAGTGCTGAACATTAAAGAATACACGCCCCTAATACGTTGTTCACTGTTTGCGATGATAATAAAACGCTCGGCACAAGTACAGTCCACATCATAAAACCGAACTATTGCAAAACTTGATCACGTGTGTGAGTTCGGGACTGAACGGGTTGACATGGGGACTCTTCCCTCGATCGTGACCATAAAGCCGCTGCAGTAAGTACAAACCGTGATGTCGCAGCACGACAGCTACTAGACAGACAACTGAGCATCTGCGCACGGCAGCTTTGTGAATGACGTGTAACGACGAGTGAAGCGAAGAGTTCNTTCTGCATTTCTCATTTGTGAATGGTTAGTGCTGAACATTAAAGAATACACGCCCCTAATACGTTGTTCACTGTTTTCGATGATAATAAAACGCTCGGCACAAGTACAGTCCACATCATAAAACCGAACTATTGCAAAACTTGGTCACGTGTGTGAGTTCGGGACTGAACGGGTTGACATGGGGACTCTTCCCTCGATCGTGACCATAAAGCCGCTGCAGTAAGTACAAACCGTGCTGTCGCAGCACGACAGCGACTAGACAGACAACTGAGCATCTGCGCACGGCAGCTTTGTGAATGACGTGTAACGACGAGTGAAGCGAAGAGTTCAGGTTCATCGACCCGTTCGCCTCCTCCTTCGTACCCTCTACGACTCTACGACTCTTAGCACCTTGCCAGCCAAGCGTGAAGACAGACATGAATTGAGGCCCGCTAAGAGAAAAGAACTGCAGCTGGTTTGCATGTCATGACTCGGTCCATCCGGCCGCAGTGGGGTCACGGTAATTAGTACTTTCTTCCGTCCGAACTGAAGGCGGAAGGACAAACACGACTTCACCAAACGATTAACAGCGACAGTGTAACTGAGAAAAATTGGGCGACGTGTCTGCCTGATTGTACTTGTTTGCTCAGTATGGACCAGTCATTGGCAAGGTTTCACTGGAACCGTCTGTTTACACCATCCTTACTGCTCTATGTGTATATATGTTGTCTACCTGTCAGGCCTCTCACCTTCTGTTTTCATATTTCCGCATGAATTTCTCGAAAACAGTTGACCTGAGAGTGTTCATACAGGAAGACTTCTTCTGTTAACTTAGGCGCGCTGATTCACAATTTTTATTAACAGATCGTTTACAGCTTAGTATTAAATAGGGTGGCAACCCCCATTTACGTAATGTTAAAAACCGCGATTTCAGAGGTGTACTATTTCAGTTGTAGAAATATATATTTACCGATTTGTTACTCAATCGTAAATATGTTCTAATATTTTCTAAACTAAAATAATTTTAAAATTAGATTTTTGGGGGCGCACATCTCTCTTAACAATCACCCAATGAAAGTGGTATATAGGCTGTTCACGGTAAAATGAGCACTTATGAAGCCCTGCTTAAGATCTACTTGTATTTACATTGTGTATTCTTCAACCGTACGTACAATCAACGTTACCATGGGCTTGATCGTGCGTCGGTCAAGGGAAACCGTACATTTTTTTAGGGAGGATTCACTCACCTCTTGGCTACTCTTCATGTGGTGGTGACGCAGCAGAACCAGCCTGTAATGGATGTAAGGCATGGGTGTGGCATGCCGGGCGGCAGGAGTTTGGGCGAGAAACCAGCCTGTTGTGGGCGTGCTTCCTGTAGTCAACACAAATCCCACAAGGCAAAGCCTTACGCCCACTGCCCTACTAATTCACCTTAAATTTTCGCGCAATGAAACGACGCCGCGCTAGACTTCACTATCTCGTACATTGTCAAGCTGTTCAAAGTTTCTCGTTGGCCGTCGCCAGAGTCAGAAAACAGTTCCCGAACGGAATGTAACCACCACAGTACTGCCTGCTGACTATTGGTGCGGTGTCCTGCAGGGCATGTCGGACGAGCGGAAGTCTGAAGACACGCGGCGAGCTAACATACTTTTATGACACCTAGTCTGTCACAAAATTGTAACGCGAAGTGATACGGACTCTACTGATACTTAGGGCCACCTGTTTGTGCGTAAAGCCTGCTCTCCAATATACTACGTGCACTCATGCAACATTCCTTTTGGTTATTGGTCGCGATTCTTTGTGAGAAGACGATTTCTCACCTGACACTGCCAATCAGAGTTAAGTGAACTGAGTGAGCGAAAAGATTTGGGTGGCTCTTAACATCTAAGTCTTAGGGGCCGATGAGTGTGAAGTGAGGTGAGTATGGAGCATCGTTGGAATTAAATGGAGGAGGGAACAGGAGATCCCCGAGAAATCCCGCCAACCAGCGTCATCCACCCAATGTGAGATAGAACTGTCTACACATTGGGGCAGAAGGCTATAAACATAAAGCCGAGTCTCAAAAATAAATCATACTTGAGTTTAGCACATAGGCGAAATTTTCCTGTCTTTGCTATACTCCACAGTCGTCGACATTCTAGAGCCGACGTAACTTGTTGATTGGCCACTGCCACAGACAGAAGTCGTTTTCCTCTAACTCGGCCACACGGATGAAGCTACCAGAGTGCTAAGTGTTAATTATTTGTTCTGAGACCTGCAGGGAGTGTCAGATCAGCGGAGGTCGAATAAAAAACGTGAAATTAACATTTGCTTTCTTACAATCTTCCTGGATATTGAATTATAATTCTAAATGATAGGAGTTCTAATAATCAGGCACAAGAAAATTTCGCGAACTCGTTTGGAGACAGGCCAGGCTTGAACCACTTAGATATTTTGATTTTGTAAGTGAACCACAGTTTGTTGGACACATTCTTAGTGTGCTGTCGTGACTTATAAATAGTCAACTTAGAAACACACAACTGAGAAACACTCATAATATACTCTTCTAGGTTATACTAGTTCTGAGTTACGTGCAGCTTGTAAACTTTCTACCTCATGTGTTCCTAGCTTATGATAGATTTAAGTTGCCTGCTTCTACTGCATGACTGTACTAATTTGTGTGTTTCTAAGTTATGATAGATCTAAATTATTTCTAACATGTGTGGATTTTTTCCAAGAATTCAAAGTTATGATTATTCAAAGTTGTGTATTTTTTAAGTTATGTTTGGTCCACAAAAATACTAATACCAAATTTTGTGTAACCCAGGCAAGATTAATCATGGTTTATGGTTTCTCATTGTTGCAGATTACAGCGGACCAACCACGCCTCCACCAGCGCAGAAAGGACTTTGAAATAAAGCCTTACAGGTCAGTGATCCGGCGAATTTTTCTGGTTTTTATTTACACAAGTGTATCTGAAGGCTAATCTAAGGATAACTTCATCTGCTTCTTCATGCCAGTACATGAAAATTTGACGTTCAAAATTGTTACACTATGTCAAAAATCTCTTCACTCCCTTGTTATTTTTCTTCCTCAACACATCCTCTACTAGTGTAATCAATAGGACCAGAAACGTAAAATGTTTGCTAGGGCTATTTTTTCCCTACCCTAATCTAAGTGTTAAGTGTACGTCCGAAGTAGGGACAGGAGCTAAGTGCGTCTCAGGGCTGAGTCTCCTGCGTTTACAAGGAAAGAAATTCATGTAAGGAGGCCACGCATCGCGTCAGAGAGGGATTGGGCAACCATGGGCGTCATTGGGGCCATGACTACCTTCCTAAGTGTACCTACTCCAAAAGCACAATCGGCTTGAGTCAAGCTTGTCATGACAAGCCTGTAAGCTTGAATCAAGCCAACAAGTTTGAATCTAGCTTGAATCTAGCTAACTAGTCTCTACAGGTCAAGTTTGTAGCAAGCTTAACTAGTTTAACTTACCACAGGCTTGCCTTGGCAACCTACAAGCATAATTCAAGCCATCTGCAAGCTTGCCATTACCAAGTATGGGCCAGATATGAGAAATTTGCCTTGAATCAAGCTTGAATCACACATGATACGACAAACTTGCTCGGCAAAACAAATTCAAGTCAAATGGCAACCTAGCCACAAGCTTACATGCCATCCGGGTATAGTTAACTAACTAAGAACAGAGAGCGGAAACCGGCATTGTCACCGTAAAAACCCTCCCGATAGAATAGATGCTCATCATTTCATGCAGTAATAGAAATGATACAAGAAAAGAAGGTGCTCTTTGTTAGTGAGAAGATAGAACAGAGGGGGTGGGACCTTGTTTTCCCATAAATTGTGTGGTGCTGGTTTTAATAGAGTGATGGGGGGAACACATCGCTCTGGTGGAGGGAATGATGCACTTGGCCAATGCCCGCCCCACTTTCCAATGAACCGCAGGCTACGGTCATTTATTTTCGCGATAATATTCACGCAAGGCTAAGATTTAAATCCCCTACGTTACGTTGCGTACCCACCTTAAACTCTCCCTTGGTTGTTGGCCGCTCTGAGAAGAAACTTTCTTGCCTGACTGGGTCAGTTACAATTAAGTTACTCTGACACTGAACGTACGTCTTAGGGGGGTAGAAAGTTAAGAAGCGTGATGATCAAAACCATCTAATCCCGAAAGTGGATCTACACTGAATTGTTTTAGGGTGCAACTAATCGTGGAATCTCCACGAAAAAAAAAAGGTGCTCCTAATGATAGCTAACGTCATTAAATCGATATTTCTTCAGAGTATAAAGCGTGGACTCAAAAATTGTTTCGAAAAATGTCACAACGTCTTAACCCGTTCGGGCAAGCATAAATTTGTGTGTCGATGTGTTGCAGTAGTGTAATATTTTGATGTGTGCTGCATTCGTATCTAGTGTACTTTTTGCCACCAACGTACAACGTGCTGCGTGCTCAAAGACTTTACCCCCAGCCTTTCGCAAACGAGAGGTATGGTAACGTTCACAAACCAGATTGCCCGTCGCGAACACTCTCAAGGAATTTGGTTCTGTTTCCTTGCTGCGTAAATATTCTTCATGTGCAACGTGTCCACCAACGTGGACGCGGTCGTTGACTGAACGGGTTAAATTGGTTCCGTTTTCGTCATCTCCGTTATATCATATACGGTTCAGTGAAAGGAAAAAAAATTCCCTGCAGCGACAGAATGTAGCTTGGACTTTCCGCAGTCAGCCGATCAGACTCGATTTGTTTTACTGGCTGTTGTCTTCGAAGGTAACGAACTTTATTGCCGCCAGGGCCGCGCTGGCGCAGCGGCTATATAGCTCACCTCCCACCAAGGCGAACCGGGTTCGATTCCCGGTGGGGTCACTCCCCGGTTTTCGTGCGTGGGAATCGCGTGGGGCGATTCCACAGGTCGGCGGTTTTTCTCGGGGATGTCCCGTTTCTCCCGCCCTCCTTGCATCCGGCGCTGCTCCGTACTCAACTCGTTTCACCCTTGTCGGCTCTCGTGACTTCATGACCGCGGTTTTCTGCGAAACTATTAAACGTGCGTGTAATGTGCTGATCTACGAAAAGAGCACAGACGTCAGACGGGGGCTATTGAGTGCTTTAAAGACGTCACGCACATTAGAAAGCACGTTACACGCACAGAGCACTACAAAATGGACAAAAACGGCTTCTTCAAAGTGCTATGTTTCAAAATACACACAAAACTACTCAAGGGCTCTGCATTCTGCCTTCCTACAGACTTTTAACCAATAAAATATTAAGATCACCGCTGAAAGCCCCATAAGTACACGCAGTGAGACGAGAACACTGCGCGCCAGTTGAGAGCCTTGCGCGTAGCGGCGATGGTGCACTTGATGGGCGTGGCAGTGTAGCCCTTATCGTATCCAGGTAGGTGGTGCCCTTAACCGCAGTTAAGTACATTACCGANGGGGCTCAGGAGCTTGGAAGAAGGCGCTAGGTATGCGAGGAGCCTTAACTGGATACGTTCCGGTCCCTCCTGCATTGCCAGTTTGTTTCTTACTCCGAATCCTCCAACAGCGTTTAACGTATTAAGGCTCAGTGCACACCGTGCATGTTGCACACGAGGGTTGTACATTTGACTATTTGTTCGCGCTGCGAGACTGGTTGCCCAATTATCTTCTTTATGGGTAACTGATTTGTGAACGTGTCAACTGTTTTGCGTTACGATCAGTTCATACTACCACAGCCGAACACAAAGCTATAACGATGACGAAAGGAAATGCTGTGTTAACCTCAGTACTAGAAGCATAAAATATTTTCTGATTTGCAATACCTGAAACCCTAAATTAAGGTATGTCTGAAAGGGTAATACTTGGGAACTGTTATTTGTAGTCCCGAACTTTTACACTGTTAAACATACGCGCTAAGCAGTAGTAACACAACTGCGTATATATATATATATATATATATATGTGTGTGTGTGTGTGTGTGTGTGTGTGTGTGTGTTTAAGCCAAGGAAACGGAAATTTTTTCTAAGTATTACTGCTTGAATCTTAATACTTAATTTTTTTATAGCTTAAGTCGACTAACAACAGTATAAATATTTAAAGTCAGTCCCGCCATCAATGACCTGGCAGAGTTTCCGTTTTGACCTATACAGAACTTCATTTGTGCCCACATAAATTCCCTAAAAAAAAAACCATTGATCAACCTGCAAAGTACGCTAGACGAAGCACCTGGCACGCCCTGTGACACTGTATACCCCGCAGTCAAGGAAGCCTGCAGCTATTGGCAACCCTGCTTCATCCAGCAGCTCCTCTCGCCGAGAGGTTGTTCACACTGTGAGTTACGGTACCTGGCCTGTTAGCAGACAGCCGATGACACGGAAACACTGCTGGCGACCAGACCGCAACCTACAGCGCCTACGGCAGTCGGTTTCCGTGGTTGACCCGACCCGCCTCACCACTGACCTAAAATGTACTCCTCCTTTTATGAAATTGTAAGTTCTTTAAGATTTCAGTGGGAATAAACCCCGGTGATTTGGAATTTTGTATTTAGTTTTTTGCTGCATCCTGACAACGCATATTTGGTATTAACGCCTTAAAACACATATCAATATATAGTTTTAGGCGTTGCAACAAACAGATTTTTTTTTTGTTCGGAACTGTATTAGTATCAGAATAACGCCAAGAAGTGAATAAATACACAGAGAGAAATGGCGTGACGGTTGGTCTGATGTGGGCGTACTAATTCTCTGATAGGTTGTGCGAGGGTCTGGGAAAACGGGCCTTGTGTCTGATTGGCTACCGCGTGCTGCGAAATGTGTTCCTATTGGCTGGCAAGTAAGTCACCAAACATTGGTTGGCGAACGGCGTTCCGACATGTTGTTGGCTAGTGAAGCAATTTTGGTGGTGTGTGCGGCTGGAGTACGCGAAAGAAGCTGCTATTTCACCTTTGTATTATTATTTAGGCAACTATGTGGCGAGACGTCATTTCCGGTTTCATCTTTCGCAAACACACGGCTCCTAAGCCGGGGAATTAGAATCCATCTTGGATTTATATATATTTGCAATTACTTATTTTTGAGATTACTTTTCGAAAATGTGACTTTGTTAGATCGTAGAACATAATTTAATCATATTTGAAACACATGTGATTAATTCCCATTTATTCAACATAGGAAACAAGTGAAGGTACTCTATTGATATTAAAGTTATTCAATAATCTGAGCGATATACTATACCTTGTCGAGGAAGAAGTTCCAATAATGAATGTGGAATACATTTTATGGCTCTGAAACGGGTAATACCACAATGATTTCTATATCCCATTCCTAACGTGCAGTTTACTGGTCCCTTAAAGTTTTCAGATCCATTTTAACTTATGATTTCGTGTTTTGCGAAAAGAAATATTTTGATACGTGCACTTATTACGCTATCACAGTCAGTGATGAGCTACAGTGCTTGAGTTCAGCTATTGTAATGAGAGCAGCGGCACAGTTTACGAATCAGTTACCCGCAGGGAAGATCATTGAGCACTAGGCCTCACAGAGTACAGTGCCGGCCAAATACAGCTTCCCAGTGCACTGTGTTGTACACAGCTGTGCACAAAGCTGGGTACACTGGGGCAGAATGGGTTTTAGTTAGGGCCAGTGACTTTTCGCGTAAAAATCGGAGCACACAGTAGACTTCAATACATATACACACCTCAGCCGTTGTTATACCTCCATTGGCTGCTGGTGCCGTGTCCGTCTTTGACCAAGCCACTCAGGACTAAGTAACTCCGACACTGAACCTTCGTGATTCGTGCATACACGGTTAACAGTAGCCAGAACATGTTTTAGCCAATCAAAGAAGCTGGACCACCCTACAGGGCTTTGGGCTGTGTCTTGTCTCGAAATATTTTCGCGAAGTATCACTGCCCCTAGTTATAGTCCATTCATGGTTACTTCCAACTTTTCTGAAGGCCCGCTAAAGTTCTTCTTCAAGGATATTCCTCCACCTCATGCAAACAAAGACTAACCTAGCCTAAAAAAAACACCACCAAAGGGACAGCGCACAGCATTCGTGCGCACTCAGTTTAATAACATTTAGCATGAGAACTATTTCTTACTAGGCAATACTAGTATACCTGTTTTATCTGTGTTTTCTCACATTAATTATAAATAAAACAATATAGGTTTGATAAAATATAAGTAAAAGTAAAACTGGGCCAAAAATAGGATACTGTTATGTTGACAGAAGTATAAAACGGCTTGCGATAGATGGCGTAATATATAGAGGAAATAACCAGGTCGTAGGTCAAAGGTTTGATAAAAAAAAAGTGCGAAGCTACAGCGAATAGACTGAAATACAAGTACAGGATATACCTAACTGTTTATAAATTTTACTACCGTGCTTTTAAAGAAGCCATCATGAATCTCAGATACAAAAAAAATAATACTACTAATACAATTTAGGAATGTAATTATATTTACTTTCACAAAACAATCACCAAATTCACACGTAGAGGAACACGATTTAACTACTGCATAGATCAATACGGATAAAATTCTTTATTTTTTCTTAACACTTAAAACTTTAATCGATGTGGGACTTGAACGTCTAATAAGTCAAACGATACGATAGCTATTTCGCACTTGTTTACAGTAATAGTTAAACTTGCATCCCAACTTCAGAACATGTTCTTACAGATACTATTCATGTTATGATGTAACATCTGCTGGTTTATGTTTTTTTTTTTTACTACACATTATACTTTGTTGTTTCTAGGTCACTGATATGAAGTACTTTGTTATAATCCACTACAACAATGTGTTCTAATCGGAAGTAAATTCTGCAATCAGACAATAAACGACGCTAGCCCTTCTTATCCGAAATTTAGATTCCAAATGACCTGATTTGAAGATGTCAAGTTGTTCACGAGTGCAGATGGGAATTGCAGTTTCCGGGGAAGTCGGCTTTGCCCTACATTCCCGGAGTAATCTCCGAGCTCATGTGTCATCGCTTAATTTTGTGATACACGTTGTACTTGTGTCGGGCGTGCTTGTGGCAACCAGTGAACAACGTCCTGTGTGTTCGCTGATACCAGCATCAACCATTCACAAATGACAGCTCCAGTAACTTCAACAAATCACATTTTTTACAAGAAAAGACACTGAAAAACACCGACCACTGATTTATTGTTGTGTACAGTGCCGACAATAAACATCGTTCAAATGCAATATGTAGGGGTAGTGAAATTTCGCGAAAATATTTCAAGACAAGTTGTATTTCAAAACACTGTAGGGTCGTTTACCTATCTTGATTGGCTGAATGACTCTTTATGTTAACTGTCTGCACACGAATCACGTAGGAGCCGTGTCGATGTTGCCGAATTCTAAGTGGCACGGTCAAATATGAATACGCCTCCTCTAGCAGAAAGCAACCAATGACAGTAGACAAACTGCTGTTGGGTGCTTATAATATTGAAGTCTACCGTGTACTTATATTTTTTTCGCGAAAAATCACTAGCTCTAGCAATATGTCCTAGATCGTGGACACGGGGAATCAGTGGGTTAAGGGGATGGTGCACTATCGTCTTTATCTCTATCAAATTGCCATCGCAACTAGTTCTTCAGAGCACGTATCGAAATTTTTATTGGCATCTTAAGATAGTCTTTATTATCTTCTATCAGTAGTTAGAGAACAATAAAGACAGTGGATAGTTAAAAAAGTAAAAACACTGAATACTTAAGGATACAACAAGGCTTCCATTTCTTCAGTCCCCGGCTGCAGAGTCATCACTGGAGTTGCGACGCTTCGCTATGAGCTATGAGCTATACTTCAGATCATTGGTATTGTTGAATCCAGTTTAACTTTATGTTATTGAGCTAACACTAGTTTAACCAGCCTCGTGGAGCTTCCGTGGCTGCAAGCCCCTCTGGTTGCGGAGGTCGTGACCGGCCATGTTCTCGCCTCCCTCCGCACCCCTCGCGGTTTCCATCATATTCCGCCCCACTGGGCGTACGGCTGTGAAAGGTTGGCAATACCACAGACACAATTATCGGTTAGCAGGGTGCTCTGCTCCTCTAAGGTGGTGCTCTTAAGCCGAGAGGGGAAGCCCCTTCCGTAGTCGAGGAC
>NQII01004085.1:164560-226182 GCA_002778355.1 Clitarchus hookeri | reverse complement strand
AAAATTTTGGTTTTGTTTGTAAAAATAATGAAAAAATGTACACAGCGCTCAATGATACAGTTTTTGCATTTGATTAGCGACAAAGGATGTTGCAGATATCGTTCTGTGGTATCATTTTATTCATAAGACATTCAACTATTCAAATTGAATTAATATTCCATACAAAAATCATGTTGATTTCATGCAAGAGATGACTGAACAAATGCTCAGTTCAGTAAATCCTAGCGCAGCTCAATGTTTTTAATATTTTGGGAGACACGGGGAGACTAGGTATAAGCCTGTCTGGTATCATTAAAATAAACTTATATATAATTTTAAAAAAATTTAATTTTTCACTACAGATAATTGAACACTGAATTAATGCAAAAAATTTGCAAATTTTGATGTACAGGGATTGGGGTGGGTCAAAATTGGTCCAAAATTTCCCAACCTGACATAATGAGCTTATTTATTGAAACCGTGAATGGTCATTTTAGTACTGTTCTACTGTGTGTAGTTTGTGAGTGATGCTAGAGACTGTGGTGTTACCTGTACATGAAAGAAGCAGCAACCCAACCACACGTGTAACGAGCTGAACCACACACCACTTTAAAGTGTGAAATACCTTATTATTAGGAATGAAAGTGCTCTGTTAAGAAATTTTCCATAATTCATAATATTTCCAGACTCTACATAAGTGCTGTAAGATCCAAAATGCACAATCACAATCTCAAAAATCTCAGACTTGTTAAACAAAATTTGCTGTCTATAATAAATTAAACAGTGCTCCACAGTTATGTTATAAACATGTTTGCCAGCTTCAAGTGTCACAATGTATGACATCTAGTGCGCAAAGTGTCATATAATATGACCCACGGGTTGCAGTAGTGAACAAGTATCTCATTGGAAAGTGGTTTGTGTAAAAATTACATCACGAAAAAACAGGCACCTACTGAAAAGAAACTTCAAGAATGATGTCTAAAGCTTTGCTGCATAATAAAACTGTTTCTTAGCCTGCATGCATGTACATAGTTGTGTCTACATTTAAACTTAATTTATTTTATACTTCTGTACTTTCAACATCATAATTTCCTGACAAATATTTTATTTTATACATGCTCTTCTATTTATAATTCCCATAAACTAACTATTTTTCAGACACAATTTCATTTTTAAACACAGTACAATTTGTTTATCAGTAGTAACCATGACAAATGGATCAGCTGATGACAGCATGTAAATAAATAATACAGCTGCTACTTGACCCATTAGCTGATGGAGGAAGGATACACAAGCTAAAAGTAAACATCTGCACTACTTTCACCAAACTGTCAAAATCTTGCCTTGGCAGCTGGAATGCAGTGTAGCAGTTGTTGTTTAAAACCAAAATAACAACANAGGATACACAAGCTAAAAGTAAACATCTGCACTACTTTCACCAAACTGTCAAAATCTTGCCTTGGCAGCTGGAATGCAGTGTAGCAGTTGTTGTTTAAAACCAAAATAACGGCCAGAAAATGTCTGTAAAAAGTTGCCAGCTCACCTGATGAGGGCACACAATGATTTAGACAAGATATCTGGAAGAATTGAATCACATTTCCAGACTCTCTACTACCAGCCTCTGTTTGTTTCCAGGAGAACATACCATAACACTACATCCAACACCTGCACAGGCAGATTCTAGGATGGGTGCAAACCAGGTTTCCTCCAGGAATGGGACGAGGACATGTCTAGGTTGGGTAGGGGCAACAGTCCTTTATCAAGCCACTACATCACGCACAAAACTTTTTGACTGCTCAAGGTGAGTCAATCTGCATCGCTCCTCCTACTAGCTGGTACCAGTACTTTATCACTGTTGTTCTAGTTCGCAGTGCTATAGTGGCCAAAGCGAGTCGAGCTAAATGTTTCTCGTATGTGCTTGAAAAATCAAAAAATATTTGTTTAAAATTCAGTCACTTCTTGCAAGACGCTCATTTTGCAGAATAAGTACGTGAAAATTTTATGTCTGTAACTTTATCCGTTTGATTTTACATTATTAAGGTGTGCGCATGACAGCTGGCCTAAGCTCACCACTTTTTCAGAGTAGAGGATAATATTTGTCCTTCCCCTCACAGGAAACCATTTTTGAAGGTATAACTAAATGTGCCTGCATTGCTCTGAAAGCAGGCAAAGTCTGACGCACTTAGTCAAAACCAGATTATGTATAGCACTGCCGTTTCACCCAGTGTCTGTGTCCGCTCTGTTCTGTAGCCTCAGTTCCACAGCGGGCTTTGAAAATTCCTCATTGTTTTTCAGTTGCTTGCGTGTAAAGTTTTGTAGAAATTATGGTGCTTAGTAAACCTTGTGCTAGCACCGGTAATTGCAAAACGGAAATGGTTCACAAACAAGGTCAACCTATAAGTTAGGGTGCACAAATTTTTTTAAGCAAGTTATTAAACAAATAATTTTGCCAAAGTACAAATTTTAAAGAAAATAAACAGTTTGACTGTGAGGGTGTGTGATTTCGGTAAACGTACCGTGCGATGGATGTGCAAGGAAGGAGAAAGAAGCATTGCATCTAGGTTAAAGACAATACTTGTGTTGCCTAAAAAAAATTGTCAAAAAATAAGTTATAGATTTTGATAACTTTTTAAAAAAATTCATTTCAGAGGACTATATTATAATTTTACGACAAACAAGTTTCAGAAACTATGCATGAGAAAATAGGTTATACAGTTTCAACAAGTTCCATGGCAAATCTTTGATATCTTCCCTCCCCCCATTTTAAGAAATTCAATGACTGGAGGAAGTTTTGAATGGAAAGGAATGACATTAAAACTGTGCGGACAGAAAAGATGAGCTTATGATGCCATTATAAGCTACAGCAACAAAGTTGAATTATTTTTTCTAAGCTACATGCAACTGTAAGTAAATGGTAATTATTACATTTACATTCAATAGACGTTGCTAATCTGTAAATTTAAGTGTCAAATCATTTTACTACAAACATAACATTTTTGCAGTTTGTCTGCTGAATCAGTTTTCTAATCAATATAAACTCACCAGTATATCATGTATACGGTTTATCAATTCTCTTTCTACCACATTCAAATGCTTTTTATGTATAGAATTGTAATTTATATTACTAGATTTTACAATTCACGACACACCTATTGTGATGTGATGGANTAATTATTACATTTACATTCAATAGACGTTGCTAATCTGTAAATTTAAGTGTCAAATCATTTTACTACAAACATAAAATTTTTGCAGTTTGTCTGCTGAATCAGTTTTATAATCAATATAAACTCACCAGTATATCATGTATACGGTTTATCAATTCTCTTTCTACCACATTCAAAAGCTTTTTATGTATAGAATTGTAATTTATATTACTAGATTTTACAATTCACGACACACCTATTGTGATGTGATGGANTGCTTTTTATGTATAGAATTGTAATTTATATTACTAGATTTTACAATTCACGACACACCTATTGTGATGTGATGGAAACTTGACAGAACGGGGCAACATGGTTTGGTACTGCTAACCGATAGGCTGATACTGAGTGGCCAAGAATTTCTGTGCCGGGTAAAAAAAAGTTTGATCTGTATACATCTTCAGGTCATCCAGCCACCAAGGTGGTTTAATGGGCAGACCACTTAGTTAAGTAACCATCCAGTCCTGGTCACGAACCAGAGATTCCACAAACCAAAACATACATAAAGCAGGGCAACAACTCCCACCAAAGGAAGTGTGTTAAATATTTCAAGAGGCAAAGGCTTAACCCACTGTCTCCCATACATGCATCACAGATCAATTGCCAAGCAGTCATCTTACAACAGTGTACAAGATGTCTGGCATATAATTTTTCTATGTGGCAGTGAAAAATATGGGAGCCTGAACTTGGCCTATAAAGTAATGCTATCAACTTAAAATACATGTTGAAACACTTAAACATATTTTGATCCACTATCTTACAAACAGGGCAAAAACTTCAGACAGCTTGCAAATAGGGCTTTTAAAACATCTTTGATACTATACGCTCTCTTAAAACTTTTACAGTGAGGGAAATATTTTTTTCAAACTGCTTTTCAAAGGAAAAAACTTAAATTAATAACTACAAGACTTGAATAGGCAATTGTACTGAAGTTTGCTGCAGACATTCAACAATAAAATGATAACGTTACATGGTTGAAAATGGCTTGCTGAAAAGATTGAGTATTAGTTTAATGTTTACACAAAGAGGCAATGAGGCTTTTGATGTGCACATTGATGCTACTCTTAGCATTTTCTTGGATCTGATACCAAGATGACAAAATAACCCAGGCTGAGGAACCTCATTATACTTCTTTTGAAGTTTGACAAAAACCTAGCGCATCTTAAATTTGTGTATTCCAATCTTAAATTATCATTATGCAGGAGATATGCATTACGCTATTAAAATAACAAAAAATGTTGATAAATAACACATGTAATATATTGCAATGATTCAACCAAATGCTTACCTGTGAGTGTGAGGGCTGTTTCCAAGTCAACTGTCTCAAAGGGACATGAAGGTTTTTCAATACCTTAAAAAAATAAGACCATATCATTCTGATTTCAGTAAAATATCAAAACATATAACCAAGCATAACAAGAACACAAACATTTGATACTTTGAGTATTTGAACTCATGTAGCAAATATTCAATGTCATTGTCTTAATTCATGGTACATTTCACAGTAATTACTTCAATTCAATTTCAAAACAAATAAATTCTGTATTTTTTTAAATTCAAACTGAAATAAGTACTACAAANAATTTCAAAACAAATAAATTCTGTATTTTTTTAAATTCAAACTGAAATAAGTACTACAAAAGACAAATTTTCACTTATGTAATAAAAGGTACATACAGCGCTGAAAACAGTATTTAAATAAAAAATGTATTTTTTTCTTTTAGTTTTACATCCTATTTATAAAATTTCAATGAACCTCTTCTGAAATACGTTCACGTAATTTAANAAAGACAAATTTTCACTTATGTAATAAAAGGTACATACAGCGCTGAAAACAGTATTTAAATAAAAAATGTATTTTTTCTTTTAGTTTTACATCCTATTTATAAAATTTCAATGAACCTCTTCTGAAATACGTTCACGTAATTTATTGCATGCAGCCAATAACACAAAAACATCCATAATTAAAACACAAGGGGAAGCTCAAAAATACATTGTGTTTCACATAGAACCACTTTTTCTAGTAAGAGCCCATATCAATCTGCAATCAAGCTATTAAATAATCCACCTCGAAAGTTACAAAACACTGATAATGTAAATCACTTTAACAAAGAACTTGAAGAAATGCCTTGCGCGAAAAGCATTTTATAGTATAGAGGAATTTGTCTCAGAAAAGAGTCAATAATTTAAATATTGTGAAATTGTATACTTTAATAGATGTAAACTAATGTCACAGATAGTACGCTCTACCTTTTCAAGTGAAAATTGTGCATGCTCTACTTCTGTAAACTGATATGTCAAAGGCTTACTTGTAATCAATATCAGTATCAATATGCAAAAGCATTTTAAGTGACTACCTCTACTGTTTTTTTTATGTATTTTTATCTCTATTGTTATATTTACAGTCCTGCATTGTATTTTTATTCTTGTAAATGCTTGACCAATACTTTTCATAAGAATAAGAAATTAGATACTATTTCAAATAAATAAATAAAACCCATTACAGAAAAAAATTGAACATCCCTTATAAGATAGGTATTCATTCTCTTAAAAATTAAGATGTAAAAAGAATAACTGGACTGCCTGTTTTATATAGTTAATGCCATCACAGCCAAATGGGCCCCTCTCCCCCACACACTAGACCCAAAGACTCCTAGAAGATAAATAAAACCTTGCCTTTCCCCCTCCCTTTCCCCCCATCAACACTTACACATTGATCTACTGGAGAGGCCAGCCATTTGTAATCCCTGGCAGACCAAAAATTATTTTTATTCAAGGTTGGATTAATAATCAGATACTTTTCCCTTTACCATCCTCTTTTCCTTCAAAATCCATTTGACGCTTGCTTACAAAATTACGTTTGGGTTTTAATTTTATTGTTTATTTAGCAGACTTGTAATTTTTTGCCTTTTGATTGTTTCGTATATTGTGTAGGCTTTTAGTTGTCTTTTGTGAGTTTTGGGTCTTTTTCAGTTCTTCCCTTTTGCTATGCCCCTTTTTCTAAAGTTGCTTATATGCAGCTATGTATGTACTCAGCACCTCATGCAAATGGAATATGTATTTTACTAACATTTGAACAACACTGAAATTTGTCTTTTTACTCCTGCAAATTCAATACATCTTCAATAGTTGGTTCAGAGGTTTTTTAGCCCTGATAAAACACCACAACACACTACCTATTTTTTCTTGGCAAAATATAAAAATGATATAATAGTACAAAACTTGACTTATTACAAATGTCCATATCCACTGTCTTAACTTACAACAGTTTTTTTGTTTCATATGATGTTTTATATATTCAATGTAACCATACGATTATTCAAAGGATTTCTTGACTTTGTTAAAAGTTTATATTTTAAAATTTTACTGATGTGTTTCAAATGTATTACTTCGTATTAAGAAAATTCTGTACACGACAGATTTATGTAAGCATCAGTCACTGTTAACTTAATTTTGAGCCATTTTTTTCTGTAATTAACAAACTTTAACGACTTTCGTGCTGGCACGAGTATGCCGATGACGCAATTATTGAATACTACTCCAAGTGGCGGCGGTTACCACTTTTTTCCTCTCTTTCTCCTCCCTCCCCTGTCTCTAGGGTTACTCTCACCTGTCTGCTTTTCCTTCTTCCTCTCTTTTCCCTTCCGTGCCTCCGCAGTGCTGGCTTGCCTTGCCAGCTGGTCGGTCGCTAGCAGGTCGTTGACCTCATTTCTGTATTGAACTTCATCCGAGTAGGATGTACTCTCTATAACTTGAACTGTTGTGTGGCGTAATGCCCATTACGAGGCAGGCATGATGGGAAGCTTAGTGTTTTAATGTAAAGTCTGAGTTTGTGTTTGTCTAAATTCTCTTTTGGCTCCTGTCTGTTGGAAATTAATTTTGGCAGTAAATGGGTACGCTAGCGGTATGTTTCGTTTTGTTCATTCGGGAAGTCTATTAGTTTCTTGTTAGAAATTACTCTTTGAGTATCATCGCATGGACACCGCAACCTTTGGTTCTGAGGCTGGTCTCACCCAGCCGATTCGGTACCCATGCCGACTTTGTCCTCGATCGTGACTTTGCGAAACTTTGTATCTATTAAAACTTTTGACATTTTTTCTGAATAATGAATTTGATATGATTTTTCCTACCTTTGGACTTGTACCACTATGTATCTCGCCATTTGACTTGTCTGTTGAGGATTTGTAAATTAAACAGAGTTTCTAAAATTGTTTTCTTGGCTCTGGTCAAGAATATTATACATTTAGGGTATAATTTGTTTAGGTTAGGTGTTGATGTACCGTAATGTTTGTTGAATTTTTCACATATTTTAGATTTATCAACACAAATTAAGTGTGACATAAAGTTTCTCTTTGTGGTTATCTTGCCTTTCTAATCATCAATTTAACAATTACTCATGTTTGTGGGCATCAATAACTTGACTCAATAACCTAAATTTGTGTCATAGTGGATATATTCCTTTGCTTTTATTTTCACATTTTAATTAGTTTGTTTAATCTCATTGAAAGATTTAGCAAGTAAATGTAAAGGCATGTGTATATTTAGTGACAATTTTGAGAGAAATTGTTATGTCAGCTAACGGCTGATGGCGCTATGTACCATGACATTTTTGTGTCCAGTAAACTCTCTGACTTTGTGTTGAGTCTTCACATTTGTACCTTTCCAAATAAGTCTAACTAACACTCATTCCTGTCCTACCTCCAATTGGTACAATTAAACGATGTTCCTGTCCCAACAAGACATACATAAAATAGAGTTAACTTGACTGCACTTTAATCTATCATTTTCTGCTGCTTTACAAACTCCTACAACTTTTCACCATCCCTACTCCTACAGAGAATTGCTCAGTATCTTGTGCCAATGTAAAGTATATATCTTTGGTTCCACAGAAGATGTCATATCCGACTCATTTTCACAAGATAATGAGCTCAATCCCAGCTTGTTGCACTCAAGATGTTTTTCCGAGATGGTTTTTTTTCCCCCAATTCTAAGAAAATGTCAATGCAGTTATTTAAAACAGTATTTTCTAAATCCTCTCTCTTAGATTAAAACCATGGCTAGCATTTAGTGCGAAAAAAAAACATATCCTCGTCACCTTCCTGAATAATTTTTTATGTCACAGTCACCATCTCTTCATCGCTTTTATCTTCATTTTCATCATTGTCATTATCCTTGTCATCTTTTTTTTTTCATCACCATCCATAATTATTTTCTATTTTTATACTACTGTATTTGATTATTTGCAATTGTTTTCATACTCAAGATGATGTTAAAAAGTGCCAATTACAAATAAAGATGTCAACATTAAAACTAACTATATTGTAATTGCAGCTGAGAAAATTCTATCAAACAATAAAAGAGAACAACAATGTCTTTCCAATACAGTCTTACCTGTTTGAAGAGAACTGACCTGATACAATGTATGAATATACAATGAAGTCAATATGGCAGGTCATAGCAGGGAACCAATAAAGCACAACAAATAAAGATTTCTAGCAGCACAGTAATAAAAACTGCATCTAAGTGACTTGTTTGCAAATCCTTACAAAATTAGGGTCTGTCAGTCACTAACATTAAGAGAAAGAGAACATGGTTTGCAAGGTGTTAGAGATTTTATTTTAATTTTAAAGTACGAACTACGTGTAACGAAACTTGATTTTCGAACACAGCACAGTTTCATTCTTTTTAATAAATTAATCATAAAAACCAAATTATATGAGTTTGAGCTCTTAACATCCACATGCCTCTTAATAACTCATTACATGTGCAATGAATCTTTATAGTGGGCAATATTTTTGGCTCAATGTTTTATTGGATAACCACACCTGATATGTCAACATTGGAGTCATTTGAGAAAATTTCCTACTATAGTTCCTCTATGGTTGGGGCAGTGACACAGAAAACAACTGGTTTCAACAGATCGGTGCAAGGCCCCACGACTGCAGTTATCTTGGCGCCATTCAAACTGCAAGGCCCCACGACTGCAGTTATCTTGGCGCCATTCAAACTGCAAGGCCCCACGACTGCAGTTATCTTGGCGCCATTCAAACTGCAAGGCCCCACGACTGCAGTTATCTTGGCGCCATTCAAACTGCAAGGCCCCACGACTGCAGTTATCTTGGCGCCATTCAAACTGCAAGGCCCCACGACTGCAGTTATCTTGGCGCCATTCAAACTCCATGATGTGTTTAAAATATGCCCTTTCACTCCAATGATACATTCTAACTCCAGTAGAAACATTGACAGCTCATTAATGATGGACAACTATACTTGTTTGGAGCCTCAACAGTCCTGTTTACACTTTTACATGTCAGAAGGCACTGTCGCGTCTAGGTATGTGCAATAATTCTCAAATTCTAATAATTTGTGAATAACACTCTGCTTTACATTTCTTGTTAGTTTTGTTACATTTGCACGTTCCCTGCATGGTGTTACATTTTTCACACAAGGGTATTAAGAAGCATGTTTTCTCAGAGTTTGTGACATTGCAGGTAACCAGGGTTTAATTTTTTTTTTTAATCTCCCAAAATTACGGATAATTCTATTTAAATACACTTTTTACACAGAGCTTGCGAATGGTGCTGCCTTTAGGCTTGTACAGGATATAAAAGGGAAATTATCAGATATAATTTTTGTAAAGAGAAATTAAGAATATTTTATACTAGTAAAATAACCAAGCCTGTTCTGTATTAAGAGGCACTACTTTTGTACTAATTCTGGGATGTGTTGCATTTAGTTTGTTTTTCTGGGTAGGAGGGTAAAAATGTTAGGTTGGCGCCATGCAAGCAGTGGGACGATACATCAGGTGAGCAGGCTGGGCCAATCAGAAGTTAGCTCGTTCGTCGCTGTTGGTGCCCGGCGCAATAATGTGGGCAACAAAAATCATCAGGATGTATTAAGAGGAGGTTGTAGTGAATTCCTAATATATTTTTTTTTAAGTAATGTAAACGGACGGAACATTTTCGCACAGGTACGTCAAAGGCCGTGCTGAGAAAGTTTTTTTAAATTGTTTAGACTAACCTACACCAAAATTTGTATCAACATGTAAATTAGTAAGATCTGTTTGAGGCAGCATCAAAGCCTTTTAGTTAGAGACTCATACCTTAGCTCATACAGTATGTGTGTGCATCACCAGACATACATTTCATTACCTCAGTTTAAAGTAATACAGTACGTTGGTGCAATTCTTGCGATTTAACAAGTGCCTCGTTATAGAAGATAGCAGTGAATCAAAGTGAAGTGTTTTCTATCACAAGTGTGACATGAACAAATAAAAACCAATTAACTTAAAACACAACTAAATTTCTGGTCTTTGTCACTTATTCAAAATTTGTAACTTATTTATAAAAAATATTTACCACCCAGTGAACAGATAATAATCGCAGAAGAGTTTTGAGTGCGTATTTGGTTGGAGATGGTAAGCAGAAGACTACCGATTTAGAAGGAGTAAGGGAGAGAGAGAAACCGAGAAAGAGAAAAGAGAGAGCATGAGAGAGAGAGAGAGAGAGAGAAGGAGATGCCCACACACAATACTTGGTGAGTTCCAGGAATACAAACATTTCTGAATAGAAGTACTCTACTTCACCAATTTGTGGCTTTCAGTTATCTAGAACAAATCTGGTGCCATAAGCTTTATATAACCATTTTGCAATGTATGTATACAAAAAATTTTCCTCTTTCCCTCCCATGCAAACACTATGGCAATCACCATGATGAAACAGTCTGCCAAATACCTTNATTTTGCAATGTATGTATACAAAAAATTTTCCTCTTTCCCTCCCATGCAAACACTATGGCAATCACCATGATGAAACAGTCTGCCAAATGCCAGTCAAGGTAATTATTAAGTTTAGGGACTTTTCTGAAAAACTCAAAAAAAATTCAAAATTATGATATATTTCTACTCTACTAATCATGTAGAACATGATATACTAGGGGCGTAGCTTTAAAATAAGTACAACATATTTTAAAAAATTGAACAAAATTGCAAAATGATAAGTATAGCCAGTTTGTTTATGTTTCTGAACGAAACGTCCTAGACCAACAAAAGTTGCATTAATGAGTTCTGCACAGCTTACCTTGTTCATATTCAAGAGGGTGTAATGTTAAAATAAGTAGTATATATTTAAAAACTTGCGAAATATGTTTGTTTACGTCTCTTAACGTCAGAGGAATTATACCAGCTCCCTACTTAGGTGAGTCAATTTACATTCTTTTGGTGTGTTTTATGGTTCCTTTAAATCCCTACAATCCTACATTCGTAGTTTAGTGTAAAACCCAAACATCCTAGGTTAGTGTAAAACCCTACAATCCTAGGTTAGTGTAAAATCCAAAAATCCTAGGTTAGTGTAAAAACCCAACAATCCTAGGTTAGTTTAAAAATGTAAAATAGTGATTCACCCATCGTGGGGTTAGGTTCTGTTAGGTTAGGTGGGCACATATTACGAAATTAGTCGGACGTTAATGCCCCTAGTATATTTGTGTCCTGCATCATTAGTAGAGTGGAAATATACAATTTTCCGTGAATTATTTTTATTTTTACAGAAAAGCCCCTAAACTTAATAATTACCCCAGTCAATAACCTAACTTGCTTGGCAACTTTTGTTACCTACTTGTAGTTTGTTTAGTAAGCAAATTTTTGTGTTATGTGATGTGAGCAAAAAGGACAAATGTGTGTGCTGTTTCCAGCATAAAACATGAAAAGATTGTTGAGTTGAGAGATTTTTATGGCTCTTAACAATAAGGTTTTAAGAGCTGATGAGGGTGAAATGAGGTGAGAATGGCGCAGCGTCAGAATGCAAGGCCACAGGGGAAACAGAAGATCTCCGAGAAATCCCGCCGATCAGCAGCATCGTCCGGCATGATTCCCACTTGTGAAAATCAGGGAGTGACCCGGATAGGGATTGAACCCAGTTCACCTTGGTGGGAGATGAGCAGTCTGACCGCACAACCACCGTGGCCCCAATAAAAGANATAGGGATTGAACCCAGTTCACCTTGGTGGGAGATGAGCAGTCTGACCGCACAACCACCGTGGCCCCAATAAAAGATTGTGTTACCTATTAAAGAGAAGATTGAAATAAAAAAAAACTGGATGCTGGTACAATAGTTCAACTGGCATATATTTTTATGTTCCTATTAGCATTAAAATATTTGAAAATTTTTTGTCAAATATTTTTAGCCATAACTACCAATTTCAGCAATACGTTTGTGGTGAGCAATCCTATGCATAAAAATCAAAAGTAAGTAATAATTACAAATGTGTAACGTTACTTGAGCGGTCGGGGATAGTAATGCGGACGTCGTCTGGCAACTATGTTAAGAAAAGTCAGAATATTACACAATATTCCTATTTCGAATAGAATGGACGCCAGCTCACTGGGTACGCACGAAGTCACAATTCTAAGGCTCGTGGGCCGAATGACCACCAGGCTGTATCCCCTGACTCACACGGTACAAACTTACAGGAAAACGTAATATATAGCCGGGGTATTCAGGCTCCCCAGCATGCCTTAGTATTACCTTTTACTTTATAAATGAAGGATGTCTCCTTGAGGCATCGATGCCAGGGCCCCAAATACAACACTAAATGAGAACTCACAAGTTTTGGTTAACTCAAGTAAATTGTATTGCCAAATAGTGTACACAATTACACGTATACAATGCAAATTAAAGCGGACCTGACTCACCAGGCCTACCAGCGGCTGTTACTGTACAAAAAGGCCAAGAATTGCGCGAAAAAACTTACAATAGTAATTAAACCTCCGGGGTCGGTAAATTGAACTGATGGAGGGGTGCTGCAAAAGCGGGGAAGACTGTTGGTAAACAAAATAAAAGTTCCAGTAAATTGCATTAACCTATTGCAGTCAAGTGTTCAGAACAAAGTATGAAAGTCCCCCGCGACGCAATGCACGAGCAGCACCTAAGACCTGTGGAATCAGACTGCCGGATATGGCGCGGGCCAGCAGCGTCCTTGCCACGAGCTCGTGAGGTATCTTAGTTTACTGACCTCATTACATAAACACGTAAAACATACAGACAATAGGACCCTTCAATGTTCGGGATGGATATCCCTTAGCTTGCGGAGAGTTCACAGAGTTCTTTTTTAAGCACTAATTTAAATACCAAACATGATTATGTGGTGCCTTGCAGAGCATGAGGGAAATTTAGGTCTGTTAAGTTTTGGGGCACTCTACGACCGTAACGGTCAGGTTGAAAGAAAGACTAATTATTTCCCACGTCACTAATTGGCTTGATTAGAGACACAATTGTACTCAGAAAATTATGTAGAACACTTCAAATATCCTAGCCTTGCTACTCTACACCTCATTAAATATGCACGTGGCGTACATCTATTCTGCGATTACTTTGCAATCCCCTAAAGGCGAATTTCACAAACATTTGTCCATGGGCGATAAATTCTAATGCTATTTAATACACATTCTAACACTTAATTTCTATCCTAATTACACAGATCTCTCTAGGGACACCACAAGCACTCGGTTGGATCACTCGGTATCGGGTCATGACCCGTTCCCAAGTGAACAATGCGCACACGCATCTGGACGCACGACAGGCGTGTTCCGCGGGTTGCACTGGTGCAGCGACTGTGGGCCGATGACGTGATGACAGTGGTCGTGCCAGACCATGCAGGAGTGGTCCATGTCATGTGCTTGTTAATTTTTTTATCTTTATATTTCTAAAAGAAGAATGTAATGTTGTGGCACTTTTTTGCAGTTCTTTTGAAAAATGTTTTTGCTTGTTGCAATCCAAATATTCACACACAAAAGGCACAACACTCAAAATCTCTGCTCCATGCCTGGTTGATAGCATACTTGCTGGCAAAATGACAAGTACCCAGTACTTCTCGGTTGGCCATCAGTAAAACGAAGGAAAGGGGGAGAAGGGTTGGTATAGAAACCTTTCTGTGATCGAAGCAAAGTGTAAAACTAATATTGCTAGAGACTTGAATGACGATGCCAGTTGAATACGCCTTCCTGCTTGTAACAAGAATACAGTGTGGAGTAACAACTAAGCAACATTTATAGACAACACAAATTGTGTCAGTTGGAAAGCAAGCCTTATGTTAAAGTCTGTGTGAAAGTGAACAACACAAAATACATATTACAATCTTGTCTATAGTTCATTAAATACTAAGTAAAATTTGCCTCTTCCTTACTCTCACCAGCTGTACACCTTGGGTGGACAACGCCTTCCTTACTCTCACCAGCTGTACACCTTGGGTGGACAACGCCTCCCTTACTCTCCCCAGTGTTGACACTTATAGTGAACATGAAAGTTTGGTAATGTAAAGTTCCTGCAGTAATTTAAAGCTCACAGGCAGACTTATATTAAAGACAATGTTAGAATATGACTTTGCAATGGTGTTGATGTACCGGTTCTTCATTTAACTGGCCAGGAAATTATTTAATCACTGACAGATAGAAGAAAGAATCAAGCCAATGACAGTTGTGATAATGAACCATGCATGAAATTAACACAAGGTCTTTATCATATAGCTATTCAGCAGCAGTATAACTATTTAGTGAACAACAAATTATGTCTATACATGATTAAGAATCAGCTTATAAATGAGAAGTCTAGATATTTTTGAAATAACACCTGAGGGACGTGTTTATCAAAACATCCACCTCTTCAATTACGTATGCAGTTCACAAGTGAATGACGCAACACCCAGCATAAGCAGTACAGTGAGTATATAGCAAGACTCAGCAAAAATGATAAGACCTGATAAATGGAAACCAGCCATTTGCTTGTCTAAACAACATACACTTATTTGACCTGAATTTTAATGATATGGTCAGTTAAATGACAAGTTCATAATTTTATTCCTTTAATATTACAAAGCAAATACTGTAAAGGACACCGTTCAGGATGTTGTTGGGGGGGGGGGGGGGGGTTTCAAAACACTCCCTTCATAAATGACATATACAGAAAATTATTTTCACCAGCTAAAATAGTTAATGTGATGAGGGGAAAATGATTCCAGTAGTAAATTCTTGTTATGTGTATGGAACACCAATTTTCTACCTACATTTCCTCCCTTAAGTATAATAGATTGTACCACATACATAATATGCATTGTGCTCATCGTGATTTTACACATGGCATGTTGTTAGACTAGTTACCTGTACTGATGTGGTACTCAAGCAAATGTAAAAAAAAAAATGTGACTTGGCACTTTATATTTTTGATAATAACATAAAACACTGCTCATTTTTTCATCCTGGCAAACGGTGCAGCTTGCCATATTCCAGTGTTCTATAGGAAGAAATAATTAAAGTTGAATAGTTAGAAATACGAGCAACAAAACTGAAACAGATGTGTCTTACCAGAAGGGAGAAACTGCATGAAGCAATTGTGAATTAATGTGATTTTTATCCAGCAGTGATTTCAGATTTTTAAACTATTGTGATTTGGAAATATGAAATACCTGTTTGCATCTAAACTGCTAAGCAACTGCAAAGTGCTATTAAAATACCTGAATCCATAATAGCTTCCTGAGTTGTGCTCTCAATCTACAGAAAGGACTCTTACAATCTAAGGATCTGAGCTTAGCAGCCAAAGTACCCAAGAAGAACTCTGCTGAGGAGTTTAAACAAATATTTTCAAGAAATGAAAAGATTTGCGAACAGTTACGTATTGAAATACAAACTCCACACTGCTGTGGTAGATAAACTCAATGTGAGAATGTTACAAATGAATTAGCAACTGACTATTATAGGATATCAATTATTGTCCCATTCATTAAATCTTTCAGAACACCAACTTAAGAAAGCTTCATTAAAAATATTCCATCATAATTTCAGTATTAAAAATAAAAACGAAATGTTGAATAATGGAACAGCTTGCACGAGTTTCAGGTCTGCACACGACCACAATTCACAAATTAATAGAGAACAGTGGAAAAGAGAAGTACTGATGTGGAGAAGGAAAGGAGTAGCGGCAGCAAATGCTTCAAAGTCTTTTGAGGAAGAAAGTGGAAAGTGGAGCTGTAGATTAGCTACAAATAACAAAAACATGTTCAATAAGTTAACAGCAGTGGCGTAGCCAAAGAGGGGCACTGGGGACCAAACCCCACCACCCCCTTCCCTCCGCAAAAGATAGTCAAATGTTTTATTGTTATATAATTTTAGCCACATTCAAAAATAATTAAACGCTTTTAATTACTGCATATCGCAAAATACAGAACTGTTAAAACCACATAATTTTCCTAACTTTCATGCTTTATACAATTAAGATGAGAATTATTGGAGTACTCAACGATATCATTTGCTGGCTGAACTGTCTTGTACCTGCACGCTGTCCCTTGCCACACAGATAAGAAATATAGTCCCTGCTAGCATTGGGCATAGCAGGGGCGTGGAAACTGCCAGCTTTGGCCTTTGAAATACACTAGTTTCATTCGCAAGTGTGATGTGANATAGTCCCTGCTAGCATTGGGCATAGCAGGGGCGTGGAAACTGCCAGCTTTGGCCTTTGAAATACACTAGTTTCATTCGCAAGTAGGTGAGGACTTTCCTCCTCACTTTTCACTACGGTCACTGAAATGTCTTTGTTAAGCTGTATGTAATTATCATGAAGTATTTTTGTTTGTATATGATCACGTTGGGCTGAACATGCCATAAGTAATGTGTGACAAAAAGAAAAGGAAATAATTAGTTTCCATATTTTAGAAAATTACCAAAGCTAGAAGAAAGAGAAGATGGTATTACTGGTGGTGGGGGTAAGTTTTTTAATTAAGTTTTTTTTTGTTAAGTGTGGGCATAGTTTTTGAACTGTGGCAGTATTTACACATGGTCATCTATTTCCAGTGCAGGTTTTTCAAAATGAAAAGAAACTTGTCGAACGTAACTCTGGAATCCAGGAGTGTATATTTAATCTCGTCAGCAATTAAAATATCTGCATGTTTCTAGATTACCCACAACGTTATGTAATAAAATATATTTAAACACAAAGAAAATGTTGTAATGAAGCAGTATTCTTAATTTTCGGGACACGTGTTTCATTTTCTTTCGCTTTGGTAAGCTTCATAATATTTTTATCGGGTTTGAAATTAAAAGCCGTGGTGGTTCATTTTACTGTGATAGTTTGTTTATCGGGCGGACGTTTGCAGTTTCGTTTCGAACGTTGGAGTTTTTGTTAAGTGTCAANACAACGTTATGTAATAAAATATATTTAAACACAAAGAAAATGTTGTAATGAAGCAGTATTCTTAATTTTCGGGACACATGTTTGATTTTCTTTCGCTTTGGTAAGCTTCATAATATTTTTATCGGGTTTGAAATTAAAAGCCGTGGTGGTTCATTTTACTGTGATAGTTTGTTTATCGGGCGGACGTTTGCCGTTTCGTTTCGAACGTTGGAGTTTTTGTTAAGCGTCAACATTAGATTAGCTTTTTCAGACTGCGTCGACAAGTTTTGTACGACGTAGTTTCGATAACGTGTTCACAGCGTGCATGGCCAGGCCCTTATCTTAGGAGAGGGGGGTGATAGGCATCACAAGTACACGTGTACCTGTCGCCATTCAGGGCAGTTGGAAGTCAGTCGCCACTCAGTTCAGTTGATACCGAGCAGTTGTCTGCTCGCCTAGGCCACGTCGTGCATGATGCTAACCCCCACACCGGCACACTCAACTTACAAAATTATTTCTCTGCCAGTGTGGGAGGTCGCTGCATTGGTTATTTCTTCGAGCAAGTTTTAAGAACTGAAATAATTCGTAAACGATGGTGGCTCTGTTTTTCACGTGTCTATTTATCTGCGAACGGTTCATACTCTGAACTTCGTATGTGAAATGTGTCACTTAACTGTTAAATAAAAGTATAGAACAAATACACCGGAACTTGACTTTATTTCATATTCAATTGGCGTCCATTTTACAGAGTCTCGTGTTACTCCATCTTGAGCTAGTCGGGTGGAAAGTTATCGCCGAGTGGCAACGTAAAGCCGCGTATAACTTTGTAGCGCGTCCCAAAGTTACAATGTGTTTGAATATGAAATAACATATGTATCAATGTTTCATTGTTTATTTTAATTTACCTTAGCAGTAATGGTTTTTTCCCTCAATCCCCGGGAAATGAGAAGTAAACAATTGCAGATGATTTTTGTATCTGTACTTTGAGAATTAGCATGCTTCTCTAATTGTTTACATTCCTATAGGCCCAAAATATTTATTTTCCCAATATGATCAGTTGGCTAGTATACTCATCTACATAACAGACTTTCTAATGGATTACTTTATGATGCTTTTGGCAAAACTATTTGTTGTATTTTTAACATTTGGAAAGTTCAGTGCGCAACCTGATCATGTCCACGTGGTTGGGTTTTAAGTAATAAATATTATGAAATAACCATAAATATGTCCTCCTACAGCTTTGTTTATATTTTACATTGATGGAATGTATTTCAATTTGTCATAATTATTACTGTAATGTTATTTTGTTTAATTATAATTTTTTTACTAGTGAACTAACCCAGCTTTGCCAGTGTACAATTGAGTTTTACAGTGATACACAAATAAATAAATTGGGAAAAGACAATTCATTTACGTGGAAACATAATTATAAAATTATACTATGTTGGCCTAGGTTTTTAACTGATTACGGCAACCCAAAAGGAAGGAAATATTTTTTACCCAATAGCCAAGAAGAAGGGTATCGTTTTTGGAGTGTATCTGTGCAACTATCGCATAGTTACCACATTTCCGCTGTCCAGCGTCAATGTATGAAAATCAAAACATGAGTTTCATCAAGTTGTAGCTTTAGAAGTAAGTGTACCTAGGTACTACTTTTTGCACCGGCTGAGGGATCTTAATCGATCACCAAAGTTAAGCAACGTTCTCAGGGGCACACATTTAGATGAGTGACCGTTTAGTGGCACAACATCTGTGCGTTTCCGGGCTTCGGAGGGCACGTTAAATATTTGTCCCGGTTGTCATTGATTGATAGCAGTCGTTAAGCCATTTCAGAGGTACTTGGGCAGCCTGATAAACTCTGACACCAGAGGAAAAACATATTTTGCTCACGTTCCCAGCCGTTGCATAATTACGTTTTGTTGTTACTCCACAGGAACCATACAATTTTCCAGGATAAAAAGTATCCTGTGTCCTATTCCAGGACCTAAAGTAACTACATACCAAATTTCATCAAAATCCGTTCAGACGTCATGGAGCTGAGTGGTAACAAACATACACACACACAGACTTTCGCATTTATGATATTAGTAGGATTATTATTTTAACAGTAATTTTAAAAATTATACATGATATACTTATGCTATAAAACCTTCAATTTAATGTTTTTATTTCTAAATTTATTTTAAGGAAATTTTTTAATGTCATACACAAAATATTTGCTAACATATTAATTTAAAAGGATTTAGCAAAAATTATTTCTGAAGTTTTCTATAAGTTGCAGTAAAATTGTGATTAATGATAGATGAACTTTGAAGTTTTGCTGGCAAATTATTATCAGCATCCATCTAGCCTGTCAGTTTGTTCTTCATTACACTGTGGACTTAAATTTCATGGCTTTGCTGCTCAATGAAATTGTTTGTTCTACTTATTTATATGATAGGCTGTTTTTTTAGACAATTTGATATTCACGTTTAGCAAGCAAGTAAAGATGCATTTCTCAAGACATGGCTTCCATTTCCTTGAGTTTACTGAAATGGGACTAAGATGACTGGATTAACACTTTGCTTATTTTTTAATCATTAGTGCCTATATTAAACCCCTTTGGAAGTTTTCAGAACTAGATATCCAATCTAGTGCAGTTGAACAAGTCCAACAGTTTATTAACTAATACCTATCATGCAAGCTGCAGGTTTAAAAATAACTCTTTAGTTCATTAACTAAAACCTTTATAATTGTTGTAATAATTTATACAAACCTTTAAATTATAGACAATAAACTTCATTATTCTGAGTAAATTACACGTGCACGTAGAAGAATACTTTTAGAGATTCACGAGTGAGTGAGTGAATGGCTCTTAACATTGTGATCTTGAGAGCCGATGATGAGGGTGAAGTGAGGTGAGTATGAAGTGGCGCTGAAATGCAAGGGCGGGAAAATGGGAGATCCCCGAGAAAACCCGCATTGTCCGGCACAATTCCCACATGCAAAAATCCGGGAGCGACCTCTCACTGGCAATCGAACCCAGTTCACCTTGGTGGGAGGCACGTAGTCTTAATCACTAGACCACCATGATTCCTTGAGATTTATGAAAAATTTTGTTTGTAGCAGTGCTGAGGGAAAATGTGACAGAACTCGTCTGCAGTGCATAAAGGCTTTACCGGTTTTACATGAGATGATCACTTTGGGCTACTAATGGTAGTCCATTGCACAGAAAGCAAAGAACAAATGAATGCTGCTTATTAACTATGGTAAGTGACAGATAAGGTAACTAAAAAATATTTTTTTGGTAAGTAAATATGTTTACTACTATAGCTGTTATTTTTTCAGCTTTATAAATATTGCTAGTTACATTTTGTTATCGTCAATTATTTATTTTCCCACAAAAAATGTAGACTATTATGTTTTTATTTAAGTGTTCAAACTAGAAATATAAAAACTAATTTTGCATGTCATATAAATTGTAAAGTATAATAGGTTGTATTATTGCAGCCTCGCGTTAGGGTGGCCATATTTGTAACATTCCACAACTGGATATGACGAATGGAAATTACAACTTGGTTAGCTCAGTTGGGTAGAAGAATGAAACTCTTTAAAAAGGCGCCAATGAAAATTAAGTCAAGTTGCGGCTTATTTCGTTCTATATTTTTATTTATTATTTAACTGTACCAGTTCACATAGAATTGCCCTGTATGCAGAGTACAAACAGATTTTACAGGCAACCAAACAAAAAGTAGTGGCAGCGCCGCATTGGTTTTTGATTGTTTCACGTCTTGAGAACTTTCATCGTCCAAAGAAAAACAGAGGCAGCAACCTCCCACACCGGCGGAAAGAATTTATTAGATTATTAGAATTAAGTATCAGGTGTAAAACCTTGCTTCCGCCATGTTTTCCCCAACATTTGAGGCTTTATTGTTAAAACCTGATTACATATTTATGATTAAAAGTACTGTCTGTCGCTACCCACGACTTGTCCGATCTTTCTGGCAATTTTCGGAAACCATCTCCACAAAACGATGCGTCTTTTGAGGCGACCCACGAATCAATCCATTTTTTGACTTCTTCACACAACCGGAAATGCTGATCGGCAGGCCGTGTGCCATCGATCGAAACAAATGGTAGCCGGAAGGAGCAACGTCTGGAGAGTACGGTGGGTGGGGTAAGACCTCCCATTTCAGCGTTGCCACGTATGTCTTGACCGGTCTTGCGACATGTGGTCGAGCGTTGTCGTGCTGGAGGATAACTTTGTCGTGTCTCTCTCTGTACTGTGGCCGTTTCTCCTTCAAAGCTCGGCTCAAACGCATCAATTGCGTTCAATACCGATCCCCTAAGATGGTTTCACTCGGTTTCAACAGCTCATATGGTGCATTGCATATTCGGTCTGGCTGTCGACGTGGAAGCATGTCCGGGCATTCCCCATGATTTTCTGCGCTTGGGATTATCGTAGTGGACTCATATTTCGTCGCCGGTCACAATGCGATGTTGAAACCCCTTCCGATTCTGTCTTTGAAACAGCTGTTCACAAGCAAAGAAACGCCGTTCAACATCTCTCGGTTGCAACTCGTACAGAACCCAATTTCCTTGCTTCTGAATCATTCCCATGGCTTTGAGCCGTTTTGAAATGGCTTGTTGCGTAACCCAATGATTCTGCCAATTCTTGCTTTTGGCACGAGTCTTCATCAAGTAATGCCTTCATTTCAGAATCTTCGAAACATTCCTCTCTTCCACCGCCATGCCGGTCCTAGACGTCAAAATCACCACTCTTAAAGCACTGACACCACTCACGACACGTTCATTCTCTAAGAGCAGCCTCACCGTATGTTTTCTTGATATGGAAGCAGAAAATCAACAATTCCCGCACATGCCAAGCATTTGGCTCGAAAACTGACATCTTCGCTTGAGAATAAATTTATGATGCAAACACAGATTCACTAATGTGGTGATGTCGTTATGTTGACAGATGTCCAAGCTTACCAGCACTTACCACTGCAGCCATCAATCGAAAAACGGCGGAAGCAAAGTTGTACACCCAATATATGCCGAAAAAGAATGAAGTTAAAAGATTTAGAGGTCGCGAATGATTGCCGGTGTGGGCGATACTCGTCACGCATGATGCATCTTTCTTGGTTGCTTGTTGTTACATTTCTCTCGGGCGGTATTTGTCTAGGGTTTTTATCTCTCATGGCTACACCCCCCTCCCCCTTCACGCCACAAAGTGCCACCAACCGTTACCAAATATGGGCATAGCATGTGTCGCCACGCCATATCGAACTGCGTAGCCCTTCGAACTGTGTCGTAGGTAAAAGATAATCCAAACCTTCTAGAACACAAACTGTTGACGCAGTTCGGAAAACTTCTATCACTAATGCTGACGTACAACAAAAACTAAGATTTCCCGAAATGGCAAACGTACGGCCGATAAACATTATGCCACAATAAACAAACTCCCGTGGCTTTAATTTCAAATCCCGATAATATTTTACAAAGCCCTGCTTAACAAAAGAAAATTATTCAAGTATTCTTTTAATTAATAATATTGCGTCATTACATTACCCCCTTGGTTCGGGAGAGATTTTGAAGAAATCTTTCCCAAGGCAAAACTTATCTTGTATGCGGCTACTCTGTAAACCACTGTGCCTCTGCTCTTTGACAACAATTTACATTTACAATGAGGTAATTAAACTCATAACAACACATATTCACTTCACCTGTTAAAGAAGAGCGACAAGATATTTACGGGGAATGCTGCAAGAAAATCATACATTTCACTTCTTTCAATTGCAATTATTTACCTGTTGTTCTAATTTGTGGTTGAGGGTGTATTCACAACCTATGCCATTGATGATTCCTTGTGGGCTGCTCGTTCCTCTGGTTCTTCGCTGGGATCAGCACACACACTTACAAAAGGGGACACAGGTCTGCCCCAAAAAATTAAAAGCCACTGCGACTGCCTTATTTATAATGCCGGTGCTGACAAAATTGTAAAAGCCACTGTGACTGTCTTTCATTAGGCCAGTACTGACAAAAAAAAAGGGGCCGCAGACCTGTATCACTTCAAAAAACATAATCCTTGTGCCATTGATCCCACGACACCATAAACTGCAGCAACATCTCACTACTACTTGTATATATACTTAAGGCTCAATACTATACAGCACCTGAACATTTGAATCTTTAGACAACATGTACTGCATCCTTAATTATTATTATTCAAATTTGTCAACTCTGATTTTCAAAATAACAGTAATTATATGTTTATTTACATTAACACAGTGTAATATTAAGTTAACTCTTAACAAATAACATTTTTCAAAAGGAAAACCCAAGACATGTTAATATTCGTTGCTCATCCTGTTCGGTACTCTGCTTAAATAAATCCCATTTAGTTACATGAACAATTGAAAAACAAAACATTGTAAAGCCATTCTTCTCTTAGCTTATTTTTTCAACACCACTGTTTACTTTAGAACAGTTTCCTTAGATTCATTAGCAACTTATACTACTGCTAATATAATTAAATATTCTTTACAATATTATCTTATTTATCGTGAATATTTTACAATACAACAGTCATTGTTATGCTAGAAAACAAAGATGTTTGAAATGTAATAAGTTATCAGTCATAGCAAGATAATTTGCAAACAAACTATCCTGCAAGTGTATGTAATTTTCTTCATAGGATAGTAGGCCTCATAAGATTTGTATACAAATTATCTGTTACATGTGTCTCTAAATGTGGACAGAATGATGTAAGCCTTCCTTACAATATTTATGAACTACGATCGTGAACTTCGGATTAAAAAGTCCTCTACCATGATCCTCTGAGCACATTTTAAAACAGTTTCTTCTGATCATCAGTAGCAAGGCTAGATATGAGATTGGTAAGTAGCCAGAGTCAAATTCAGAAATAGAGTACAAAGTGTGTACATAACGTTCATAAATACTGTAGAATTTTTTTCACTGCCATCTAAATAGGAAATTACCACACACAACCTTTAATATTAACTACCACACAAACAGAAACACACTCTCTCAGAATTATTAATTTGTACCAAATAACAATTTATAGGTCAGAAGTCTGACATATTTTCTAACATCAAGAATCTTATACATTATTCACTATTGCCTGGGAAGGGTTTACCCTATGCATCCTGTACATGTTGTGACTTACATGTAGTAGTAGGTCCTTCATTAAAAATAATTTTACTTCAAAATAAAAACATTAACTTATTTCTCTTACGTTATTACTGCATAATAAAATTATTAAAAAATGCTATAATAAAAATATTTAAAAATTAAGTATCTATCTTATTTATTTAAATTGCAGTCTTTCTGCCTTTATTAAATTTTCTTTCTTTTCTTTTTCCTTACCATTCTCACTTTGTCTCTCCATTTCCTTCCCTTTCTCCTCACGACCTTTCTCATACTGTACTTCATTCTCTTCCTCTTCCTTACCATTTTTAATCTACCCCTCTTTTTCCTTTTCCTCTTCCTCGCTACTTTTCTGACCCTTCGTTTTAATCTTTGCTTTCTACTTACAAAACATTTCCTAAACACATCATAGTGTTTCGCTCTATGATACCCGCCACTCTCAATATAACCTTTTACTGTGCTCTGAGCAAACCTTGCCTGTTGCAACTTAACAGCTGATCCCAATCGCAGCTTTGATTCATTATAACTATTTGGTTGTAACCCCCAAACCTGAAGTCTCCCTTCCTGTACTACATTTCTTCTTGACTTACTGACTTCACAACCGTTAGGTACACTCTTCTCAACATTATCAATCTGCCTCAGCAATTGATTTTCTCTTAAAACAATTGAGTGACCATATATACCTTCTGCATTTCTATCCTCTGTACTAAATTCCTTACTTTCATCGTCACAACCAATATTACCTTCTGCCTTTTTACCCGCAGTATTTAACTCTTTATATTCATTGTCACAGCCAGTAATAACTTCATTGTCTACGTCATTGCTGTTTTTCTTATCATTACTTGGGGCAGTTAATGTTGATAACTTTCCTAACCAATTCTTTTCCGTTTCAACCCCCCAGTTTTCTATCCTTGTTATTAATCTTTCAATACTTTTATTACTCTTTTCTGCTACTTGTTTAAGCTCCTGTTTAAGCTCCTGTTGTCCTTTCTGTAAGGACAACAGGATATTATAAATTTCTGTCTGACTATTCGTTTCCTGTGAAGATTCTAGGGCATTTCCCATATCTACTTTATCTCTTATTAAATCGCTATCGGCTATTTTTTCATTTAGGCCTACCTCACTATCTCAGTAATGCGCCATTTCTATTCCAGATTGGTTGTTTACCGATCCCATATATAATTCTGTGTCAGACTGGCTACGATTTCTAATCAAATTCTGTGACATTACTTTTAACCTTATTCATAAAAATTACACAATACCTAATCTTGACATAAACTAAAGAGATGATGACGTTACTTGTTTTGATGGCTTCACTGATGATTTTCCCAGAGTGGATTGATGAATTCTTACAGTTTACACTGCTGCTGGCAAATGTGGTCATCTCGTACCTGGAACTGCGTTGTTCACTGGAACTGCCGGTAAATTAGTGAAATGATGCTTTAATGTTTGTAGATACCGAGTCTTCAGGTGCGGTTAATCGCGCCCCGCGGCTGGGCAGCCATATTTATATTATTGCAGCCTCGCGTTAGGGCCACCATATTTGTAACATTCCACGTCTGGATATGACGAATGGAAATTAAAACTCTGTTAGCTCAGTTGGGTAGAAGCATAAAACTCTTTAAAAAGGCGCCAATGAAAATAAAGTCAAGTTCCAGTTTATTTCGTTTTATATTTTTATTTATTATTTAATTGAACCAGTTCACATGCAATCATCCTGTATGCAGAGTATGAACAGATTTAACAGGCAATCAAGTAAAAAGTAGTAGCAGCGCCGCAGTGATNCTGGAACTGCCGGTAAATTAGTGAAATGATGCTTTAATGTTTGTAGATACCGAGTCTTCAGGTGCGGTTAATCGCGGCCCGCGGCTGGGCAGCCATATTTATATTATTGCAGCCTCGCGTTGGGGCGGCCATATTTGTAACATTCCACGTCTGGATATGACGAATGGAAATTAAAACTCGGTTAGCTCAGTTGGGTAGCAGCATGAAACTCTTTAAAAAGGCGCCAATGAAAATAAAGTCAAGTTCCAGTTTATTTCGTTTTATATTTTTATTTATTATTTAATTGAACCAGTTCACATACAATCATCCTGTATGCAGAGTATGAACAGATTTAACAGGCAATCAAGTAAAAAGTAGTAGCAGCGCCGCAGTGATNGCAATCATCCTGTATGCAGAGTATGAACAGATTTAACAGGCAATCAAGTAAAAAGTAGTAGCAGCGCCGCAGTGATTTTTGATTGTTTCACGTCTTGAGAAGACGCACAACAAAAACTAAAACTTCCCGAAACGGCAAACGTACGGCCGATAAACATACCACCATAAACGAACTCCCATGGCTTTAATTTCAAATCCCGATAATATTTTACAAAGCCCCGCTAAACGAAAGAAAATTAACCAAGTATCCCTTTAATAATAATATTGCGTCATTACAAGGTTTCAACAATGTTTGCAATTTGTGCTGACTTGGCCCTCCGAACCGAAATCCTGGCTGCACCACTGGTTACCAGCACGCCAATTATGAAATTATATATTCCCTAGCATAATTCAATTTTGGCACTGCTAGCTGTGTTTTCAGTTACAATCACTAGTGGCAAACATTCATTCTCAGCAATGAGAAGAATAAAAACTTACCTTCAGAACGGTATATTTGAAAACTGATTAAATGGTATCACAGTTATTAAACCTCATTTGGATATAAGCATAAATATAAATGAGATTACAAAATTTTTTAATAATGTAATTTATATTTACACTTGTCTAGTTAAAATTGTCACAAAATTATTCATGCAGACACGTTGATAATTTTTGTGTACTTGAAATATGATATGAATGATTACTTGCATTTATGTGCTTACATTTTTATCAGTCAACCAAAACTAAATAATGTTTTGTGTGGCACCGTATCTGTACAATATATTGGATAATTTGTACTGTTAAACAGTTAACTACTGTGCATTAAAACATTGGAACTTTGATTGACATCCCCTTTACAATACATCCTGTGCATGGGCCTGCTTAAGGCTTGCACACAATTTATCACCATGGCAATGTTCTGTGTGTCACTGAAATGAGTAGATTGAAAACAAGATAGTCATTGATACAACTTGCCACAACAGCTACGGCATGCCCGGCATGTGGCATGCATGGAGAAAATGAGGGTGGATGTACAGTGCTGGACATCAAATCACTGCTAGTAGCATTATTATTTAACGTGTCACGCTTTGTGTGTGAGAAAATACTTTTCGACTGTATTTTGTAAGTGATTATTTTAACTGTGTAGTTACTGTAAAGTTAAATGTAGTGTATTGTATATATGTACCCTACAACATATTATTACCATATCTTGTTTACTGGTTGAAAGAGTTCCATTCACTTATTTGAGACATCAGATATCCAGAAAGAGTTGTCTCCCAAAGATTCCAAATACTTGGTGGAGAGGTGCATTTCTGCAGAGTTATCGCACCTTATACTGTAACTTAATTAATTAGCAACAGAACGCAAAACGCTGTGAAATTATGCTTGTTAAAAAAATTAGTACAGCACAGATAATAACCGTGTCTATTTTAAAACGAAAATCAATTACTGTAACAAACAAGGTGTTACTCACCATTAGCGGTAACTTTACGAACAGAACTAATCTTTCTCATTTTCACTTAAAAAANTAACAAACAAGGTGTTACTCACCATTAGCGGTAACTTTACGAACAGAACTAATCTTTCTCATTTTCACTTAAAAAAACAGAACGATGTTTGCAATGTGGTTTGATTCACACACCTCAGCATCCAGAATGAATTTTATCTCTGGCAATNAAAAAACAGAACGATGTTTGCAATGTGGTTTGATTCACACACCTCAGCATCCAGAATGAATTTTATCTCTGGCAATTTATGAATATGTTCTTCCACTGAGAAAAGGAAATGATAACTACGTATGTTGACAGACTACTTACAACACACTGAACACTTATATAATGAAATGACGACACCTCACGCATGTCTGGAGTCTTTTACAACAGAGGTGGCAAAGTCTAAAGCAAACGCAACACTCATATACAATGCAGTTCCTTACCCTGTTCAAACGACTCTCACATTATACCTTTTTGACTTTCTCACCAAGATGAGATAAGAATGATATCACATTACTTGTAATTTCAATCAAAAATGTTTACTGTGGGAGGCATACAATTCATTCTAATGTGGTTTTTCCATCTCTCTCCATCCAGTTCCAGTGACACGGTAAGAGTTGTAGGCTATCCACCTACAGCTCAATTTAATTTACAGAATTTTTTATGTTTTAACTGTATTCTGTGATAAACATTTATTCCAAATCAAAAAGTAAAGAAAAACCAAGATATTTTAATGTATCCCACTAGAAATGGCTGGAACCATGATCACTACACAACTGTATCTACTTTTAATAAGTAGCAAAAAACATAATCAGGCAGATTAGAGTATTCAAATGNCATGATCACTACACAACTGTATCTACTTTTAATAAGTAGCAAAAAACATAATCAGGCAGATTAGAGTATTCAAATGACATGCACAATAAAATGCTTACTATTTTAGAATGTATATTCATGAAATAAATCAATAATTTAGTTATTAAAAATTTATTTTTAGTTTTTTTGCATTAACAAATGTTTAAATAATGCTTTTTCTTTCCATGAACATAAGTAAAATTTTACAAAAATGTCCACTGGTGGAAAAATATAATACTGCTGGAAGTAGTAATTACAGAGAAAAGTGAAGAAAGTTTATTCTTAATTGCTGGAATAAAGTTTGTTTACTATAATGTACCGTTTAGGTAGTGCACTACAAAAATTGCGTTTGCAAGTAATATCACAAATGGACTGTACTTTATCAAGGTCATTTGATGATATAGCTCATGTGGATGGGACCAGTTACAGCACAAAATGATGCAAACTGGCAAGAATGCAAAACTAGTGGTTGTGTATTCAACTATCAACTCAGCTTCAGCATTCTAGTCCAGTTGTGTTAATGAGTAGTTAGCGGTGCACATTCACATGTGTGTAGAGGAAGTGTCTGCATTTAAAGTTACAATAAAAGCTCAAAATAATACTTAAATGAAAGAACATCGCCAAAACTACTATCAGGTGTAACATGGCAGAAACCATCATTCAGAATATACAAAACCATATTAGTAAAATGAACACCTATGCAAACAGTACATATTTGAAAAATAAATACCCTATGAGAAAAACAATGAAAAATGTCACATAATCGTTAAGTTAAAGGACAATTGTATAGTACAATTACTTTGAATAGTTTAAATTGACTGTGTCTATTGCCAAACACAAGTCACAAAATTTAATGGAAACAGAACACCAAAAACAAACAACTGCCACAAAAAAGACCTGGGAAGCAACAGGGATCCTAGTAGTCGTTAAAACATTGATAGACGATAAGCAGTCTGACAACTACTGAAAATACTCAACGTAACATAAGCAAAATAAGAGATCAAGCACAATGAAAACCAATCAAGAATATATAATATATTTCAGAATTAAAAAAAAGTTACATTTAAAAAAGTTAATGTAACAATCACGCAATGGTGACTACTCAAAAAGGATAGTGCACTAGGTAATGCATCTGCGTTACTTAATTAAAAATACTAAATGCCACTGCTATTACAGACACGTTGAAGTTACTTCACTATATGCTAAGTAATCTTAAATTTATTAAAAGCAAAGAAACAAACTTCAAAATTATATTACATTTTTTTCATGGTTCCCAAAAAAAGGTTGTTATTTTGTGAGGGTCCTTATTACAGGGGTATTACAAACAAGAGTTGACTGTACATTTTATTTGTACATAGGCTTTAAATATGCTTTCACACAGTCAAATCACATTATTATGACAACCAGCTAATATCCAGAGTAACCGCCCTTCGCAGCACGGACAGCAGCTAGACGAGCTAGCAGTGACTCAGTCAGTTGCTGATAGGTCTCCACGAATATCTGGAGCCATGCCGTCTGTAGTGCATCCCACAACTGTTGAAGGGTGTGTAGCGGAGGAGACAGACGACGAACATGACTATCAAATTGGTTCCACAGATGTTCAATTGGATTGAGATCGGGGCTGCTTGGGGGCCAGGGAAGAAAATTGACGTCTTGATCGAGCTCTTTTAGCCACAGGGGGACATTTCTAGCCGTGTGGCAAGGCACATTATCTGCTGGAAGATCCCATCATCACTGGTGGACGTGATCACCGAAGATGGATTCATAACCACGGATGATGGGATCTAGAGAATACCAGAAGAACAATCCCCAGACCATAACACTGCCCCCACTGCCTTGTATTTGTCCAGCAATGGATGCAGGGTGTCAGTTCTCCAATGTTTCTTGCTGGAAATGCTGATGTCCATCCGTTCTATGCACATGAAAATGTGACTTGTTGGGGAAGGCTACCTGTCTCCAATCAGCAGTGGTCCAGTCACCATAATGTTGAGCGAATTCCAGTAGTTTTCATCAATGCACCTGTGCTAGCATTGGTGAAGTCACCNGGTCCAGTCACCATAATGTTGAGCGAATTCCAGTAGTTTTCATCAATGCACCTGTGCTAGCATTGGTGAAGTCACCCTCCGTCTACTACGGAGCCCCATTCGCAGAAGGGTTGCTGAACTCTTGGAGTAGACACTTGTCTGGATGCCCCCTGGTTCATTAGGATCGTGATCTGTTCCACTGTAGCCTGTCGGTTAGCCTTCACTCACCGTCATAGTCGACAATGATCTCGGACATCAAGGGTGCGTGGAGCTACGCAGTTTCCATGACGGTTATTCCCAACAGTGCCATTCGTCCACTCACGATACACCTTTACCACAGAAGTACATAAACAGTTCACAAACATCGCTNATTCCCAACAGTGCCATTCGTCCACTCACGATACACCTTTACCACAGAAGTACATAAACAGTTCACAAACATCGCTGTTTACGAAATGCTAGCCCACTTGGCTCAAAAGCCAATGATCACTCCTTTTTGCAACTCGGTTAAATCGCTTCCCTTACCCATGATAGCAGGAAGCGCACTGTGTTAAACAAGCCTGTCAGTCACATTATACACAGAGGTGACAAAAGTCATGGGATAGCAATATGCAAATATACAGATGGCAGTCGTATCACGTACAAAGTGTATAAATGTGCAGTGCATTGGTTGGGCTTTTATTTGTAGTCAAGTGATTCATGTGAAAATGTTTCTGACGTGATTATGGCCGCATGACGGGAATTAACAGACTTTGAATGCGGAATGGTAGTTGGAGCTAGACGCATGGGACATTCCATTTCGGAAATGGTTAGGGAATTCAACATTCCGAGATCCACAGTGTCAAGAGTGTGCCGAGAATACCTCATTTCAGGCATAACCTCCCACCATGGACAACGCAGTGGCCGACCGCCTGCATTTAATGACCGAGACCAACGACGTGTGCGCAGAATGGTCAGTGTTAACAGACAAGCAACATTGCGTGAAATAACCGCCGGAATCAATGTGGGACGTACGACGGACGTGTCCGTTAGGACAGTGCGGCGAACTTTGGCTGTACTGGGCTATGCGAGCAGAAGACCGACTCGAGTGCATTTACTAACAGCACAACAATGCCTGCAGCGCCACTCCTGGGCTTGTGACCATATCGGTTGGACCCTAGACGACTGGAAAACCGTGGCTTGGTCAGATGAGTCCCGATTTCAGTTGGTAAGAGCTGATGGTAGGATTCGAGTGTAGCGCAGACCCCACGAATCCATTGGTCCAACTGAACCGATCATTGACTGGAAAGGGTTATGTTCAGCTACTTGGAGACCACTTGCAGCAATTCATGGACTTCATGTACCCAAACAACGATGGAATTTTTATGGATGACAATGTGCCATGTCACAGGGCCACAACTGTTCGTGATTGGTTTGAAAAACATTCTGGACAATTCCAGCGAATTATTTGGCCACCAAGATCGCCCGACATGAATCCCATTGAACATTTATGGGACACAATCGAGAAGTCAGTTCGTGCACAAACTCCTGCACCGGCAACACTTTCGCAATTATGGAAGTCTATAGAGGCAGCATGGCTCAATATTTTTGCCGGGGACTTCCAACGACTTGTTGATTCCATACCACGTTGAGTTGCTGCACTTTGCCGGGCAAAAGGAGGTCTAACACGATGTTAGGAGGTATCCCATGACTTTTGTCGCCTCTTTGTATACCCGCTTCACCAGCCCACTTCACTCACAGGCCATACGTCATGGGCTACATGCTGCAGATGGCACTTCTAGCAGGTGGTCATAATGTGATTTGACTGTGTATAAATTAATCTGACTCATCTTCCTTCATATAGCAACTAATCTGTTATTTAGGATATTTTAAGAAACAAGAAATTACTGATATAACTTACTAGCTGTGCCCGCGACTCCGCTCACGTGGACTACAGAATTATTGTTTAGGTTTTTTTTAAAAATAAATAATGGAAATCAAAATTTGCAGCAGACTCGCAATAAAACCACATACATGCTCGAACATGATTAGTTTGTTACTAACGACGCGAGCCGACTGAGTGCTGGCCGAGAGCACACGACTCGTGAAACCCCCCTCCTCCCCCGCTCCCACCAGCCACCACCATGGCTCTCCGCGTCCGCATACCTTCAACCGACTCGCGAAAAATTACTTTTTCACCCAAAACCTTTGATATCTCTTAAAGTATAGGCGGGAATTGGTTTAGACAACGTATTGCAAGAGAGTGCGCTGGCGGCAAAATTTTTCCGACTTGATTCATTATTATCGTCACTGCTTATTCCTTATGTTACTTTAGGTAACAAAATTTATATACTAAAACCTGGCCAAAGAACATAGCTGTGAATTTAAAAAAAGCACGTAAATCGAATAAGTGGTTCTCAAGTAATAAGAGAACTAACAGACAGACAGAGAGACGTTGAGTTTTATAATATGTATAGATAAGTCTACTTTCGTCAACATAGATGAAATTAATTTTTAAATAATTTCTTAAAAGCTGAGTTGGTAGGTATGAACTATCTAGTGGAAAGCAATATTATTAGAGATCATACCAGAAATATAATATGCAACAGTAGTGAGACAATTACAAATACACACATTGCCTTACCCAGGACTTAAACTCAGAAAACCTCCTACCATAAGCTGAAAGTCAGATTCCAGCATCAACTTCAAATTTAATCAGTCTAATGTTTTGAATGGTAAGGTTTAATGTCCTAAATTATTTACAGGCCTATCATTCTGAAAATAAGTGACTGAGCCACTTAAAACACGTAAGTTTGCGTAGCCTACCATAGCGCTACTTGTGTGAAGAATTTGGGAAAAATCTGTTGATTGGTCCCTGAGATATGGCATAAAAAAACCCATATTTTTCATGTGACAATCTTTATAAATAGAGGACAATAAAGTTATGTATAAGCACATTTGATAATTGTATACTACTAGTATGCAAATTAAAGCTAAAATTGATTACATAGCTTCTCAGATATAGCACACCAAGCAAAAAATACTGTATAGTCTCCATTCTGAAAATAAGTGTCTTCACACTTAAACATACATATACAGTGAAGAGCCAAAAAAACTGGTACACCTGCCTAATATTGTGTAGGGCCCCCGCGAGCACGCAGAAGAGCCGCAAGATGACGAGGCATGGACTCAACTAATGTCTGAAGGTACGCAGGAGGCATTGAAATCTGCACCAATTTGAGAAAGGGTTGCACGTCTCTCACGTTTAATGATTCTCATCAGTCGTTTGTCCCATTCGTTCACAATCTTTTTCCAGCCGCAGTGAAGTCTAAGATTTGATTTTTTACCGGATTCCCGATATTCACGGTACACTCATGAAATGGTCGTACGCGAAAACCCTAATTTTATTGCTACCTCAGAGATGATATGTCCCATTTCTCGTGCGCCGACTATAACACCATGTTCAAACTCACTTAAATCTTGATAACCTGCCATTGTAGCAGCAGTAACCGATCTAGCAACTTTGCCAGACGCTTGTTATCTTATATAGGCACTGCCGACCGCATTGTGTTACTCTGATTGGTTCTATACCTCTGTTATTTGGATACGCGCGCCTATACCAGTTTTTTTGACTCTCCAGTATAGTCATAGAGCCTACACAATATAATTCCTCCTCCAAATTTTGTAAGAATGGGTTGATTGTTTCCCGAAATACAACATAAAAACTTAATTTTTATTGTGGGTCTAACTAACAAAATGGCAGAGAAATGAGGTTCTCTATAGACAAATTTGATGGTTGTAATAGATATTGCCAGGATACAAAGTTAAGTTGGAATTTGTTTCATAAATAAAATATACTGAGCCAAAATATTTATATAACACCAATTTTGAAAATAAGTGCCTGACCTACTTATAACATAGCAGTTTACACCACTTGCTGCAGTGCAAATTGTTTGCCAAATTTGGTAGGAATCTATCAATTGTTTCTGAAATATTAATTAAACACTTAATTTTTTCATGTGGCATGTCTTACAAAATGGCGAAGAACAAATGCTCCATGTAGACACATTTAATAGTTGTAATATATACTGCCAGCACACATGGGCGCCGCCAGGATTACTTTCAGGGAGGTGCATGTGCATCTACACATTATATTATTAACTAATATAAAATATAGAATTATACACTTATATTATGTAGATAACTGTAATGTCAAATTCAAATCGCGCTGGTATTTGATTGAATATATTGCTCATCGAAAACATACTTAATCTCTGTAGTCCATGGTTTGTATTATTGCTCGGAGAATCCCCGCTGCCGCGCGACGGTTGCGGGGGATTTCCCGCCTGCGACCGTGTCAGTTCACGCTGTTCTAATTGTACCTATTAATAATTGTAGTTGTCGATAGTGCGCAAATCAGTTGTCTGTAATAAATCTGCTTAAACAGCAACCCTATTTATAGTCATTTTTAGGTAATTTGTTGTGTAGCTTATTAATTTTTGTTCAAGTTATGAGTGACATAAGACGTTTTTTGTGTAAAAAACGTAATCATCATTCTGATGAAGGTGATTCACCTCATATTAAGACATCCAGGCCGGATACAGACAGACTAGATAGTCCAGGTATGTTGTGTTGGTGTTTCTACCCAAATCATTTAATGTATTGTTTATTATCTGCATACAGAGGAAAATAAGACTCAAAAACAACGAAATAATAATAGAAAATACTTCACATTTTTGTTATACTACACNATAAGACTCAAAAACAACGAAATAATAATAGAAAATACTTCACATTTTTGTTATACTACACTGAAAGAAAAAACATAGTATCCAGTACCCATAAAACATAGTAAAAAAAGTCTGAACTAAATTTGCAACTTATCATTCATTATTAAAACTCTTGTATTATTTTCTCTAGAATGATTATGTATAGAAGTTATAAATATATACATTAAAAATTGAAAGCTTTATAAATTAATAAATTCAAAATTTCAGTGATGAATTTACAATTGACTAAACTTATCACAAAAATTGGTAAAGTATACATCATATAATTTTATGAAATATTTTTGATTTTTTTTTTCTGAATGCGTTAATTGATTAGTTTATTTATTATATAACAATTATTTTTGCNTATGAAATATTTTTGATTTTTTTTTTCTGAATGCGTTAATTGATTAGTTTATTTATTATATAACAATTATTTTTGCTTAAAGGTACCAGCTCTGCGCGTAAAGATTTTCAAGCAGATGCATCGCTCGATTTTTCTAGCAGAAGCACAACTAATTCATTATTGGATATTGGGTTGTGTTTGGACCTCGGTTATCAAGTCAATGATGATCTACGTTTGAAATTACTAAGACATCCTTGGAACCCTAGTAAAACGTACAATTTTAAAAATGACGTTAACCTTGATGCTAAACGAGCTTTCCGACATGAATGGCTTACAACATATCCGTGGTTAGCCTACTCAGCTATAGCAAAGGGACCTCTGTGTAGGATATGTGTTTTATTTCGGCCTCCAGTGCAGCGCGGTCTACAAGGACAGTTTATAGTTTCTCCTTGCCTCAAATATCAAAAGTTTCATGAAGCTGCACAGTCTCATGCGACAAGTAAGTGGCATTGTGACGCACTGGCTTCGTCAAATACATTTGAAAAGATCATGGATAGAAGGGGACTAAGCGTTCATGAATCTTTAAATACGGCATATCACAAGGAAGTTGAAGAAAATCGTTTAAAACTTCGATCTATCGTATCAACAATTTTATTTTGCGGGCGACATGACCTTCCACTTCGTGGGAAAGTGGACGAGGGTTCTGTTTTTACAGACCTGCTACATTTTCGAGTTGACTCGGGAGACGAGATTTTGAAGAATCATTTAGAATCAGGAGCAAAAAATTCCTTATACATATCGCATCAAATTCAAAACGAATTGATTGAAATTTGTTCCGATGTTCTGAAAAGCAAAATAATTGAGGAGGTGAAACATGCTTCGGCTTTTTCGGTTTTGGCTGATGAGACTGCTGATATTAGTGGCACAGAGCAATTATCGATTGGTGTTCGCTATCTACGTTATGATAAAGATGATAAAAAACCAATAATTTGTGAAGAATTCCTCGGATATGTACCGGTACAAGAATTGAACGCAAAAGCCATTTCGGAAACTATTATTCGCTTCCTGCAAGATTGTAATTTTGATTTAAATAAACTTGTTGGCCAAGGATACGACGGGTGTGCTGCAATGGCAGGTCACATAGGTGGTGTTCAGAAAATTATTAATGATAAATATCCTTCAGCCCTATTTTTCCACTGTGCAAGCCATGTATTGAATCTTGTCATTAATGACCTGAATACTGTCAGTGAAGTGAGAAATACTGCTGGGACTACAAAGGACATTATAAATTTTTTTAGAGAGAGTACGTTGCGGCGGAATAAAATTCCAAATATACCTCTATTTTGTGAAACGCGTTGGACAGCAAAGTACAAAAGTATCAGAAAATTTTCTGAAAACTTTCTGATTATTGTACAAGTTTTAGAAGAACTTTCGCAGGACGCGCCGAACTCTACAACGAAAACCAAAGCGTATCAGCTCTACACGACTGCAACTACTCCAACATACATTGTGACACTTTTAGTAATTGCTGCCTATTCTGCCAAACTTGAACCCGTGTGCAATCAATTACAAGAAGTAAATATGAATATAAAGGCAATACACGATCACGTAAATAAATTAACTGATGTGCTTCAATCTCACCGCGATAATGCCTCTATGGAGTTTGCGGTCATTTTCGAGAAAGCTCAAAAAATTTGCGAAAAACTGGATGTTGAATTTAAGCGTCCTCGAGTAGTGGCAAAACAGACTTACAGATCAAATCAACCATCTGAAAATGTGGAAGAATTTTTCAGAATATCTATATTTATCCCATACTTAGATTCTATTATTTCTTCACTAAAAAATCGATTTTCTTCAACACACAAGAAAGCATTTTCGCTTATGCAGCTTCACCCAGAAAATATGAGAAAATTAGACAAATCAGCATTTTTAGCGATAGCAGAAGATATACAGAACCTCTACGGAGGTCTTCTACATAATTTTATTGCCGAGGCTACCACATGGTACGAGATGATGAAGACAAATGAAGCAAATAATGCGGTTTTTAATGAATCTGTTGTTGAATACGCAGATGTAATTGCTCAAGCCACTCCGTTTTACCCAGCGGTATGTGAGGCAATCAAAATTGGTTTAACTATTCCAGCAACAACATGTAGCATTGAACGTACATTTAGCACGTTACGACGTGTCAAGACGTGGAATCGCTCAACGATGGGAGACGCGAGGCTAAGCGGCCTGTGCATGCTCAGTGTTCACAGGAAAAGAGTAGAGGAGGATACTGAATTTATTGACAAGGTGATGAACAAATTTGGACAGCAACCTAGACGCTTTCAGTTTTTATTCAAACAGTAACTTAATAAAAAAAATTTAATTTTTTCTATGTATTTTCTTTCCTGAGAGGGGGGTGCAAGTGCACCCCCTTGCACCCTGCTGCCGGCGCCCATGCCAGCACACAAAATTAAGTTTGAATTAATTAAACAGTTTCAATGAAAGAGTATACTAAGCTAAGATGCCTAAGTGGCCGCTATTTTGAAAATAAGTGTGACATACTTAAAACACACAATTTTACATCATCTGCCGCAGAAGTACTTGTTTACCAAATTTGTAGGAATCAGTCAATTGTTCCCCAAAATATGACATAAAAACTTTATACATGTGGTGCTATCTTACAAATGGCTGATAAGAGTGGTTGTGTGTTGGCATATATGATGCTTGTAATAGATACTGTCAGCATACAAAATTAGGTCGAAATTGGTTAAATTATATAGTAGCTATACCAAATAAACCTAAAATATTTATATGGCCACCATTTTGAAAATAAGTACTTAAGTACAATTACTTATGTTTACCTGACCTGTCATAGTATTACTTAATTGTCAAATTGGGTAAGATTTATTTGATATTTTTTTAAATATAATGTAACATCTTAAGTTTTTCATTTAGTGGTATCTTCCAAAATGGCAGATTAACAACAATATGCATTTCAAAATTTAAAGCTTACACGATGCTCTGCTAGGATATCAAATTTAGTTTAAATTGGTTGAATGGTTTCCGAGATATGACATCATCCTAAATATTGAAATGGCCACCATTTTTAAAATAAGTGCCCGGAATGGTTAAAAACTATAAAAGGCAGGTGTCCTTACTAAGTACCATATATGTGCTGAGTTTGGTGAAATTCAGTTGACACATTAAAAAATTGAACGGAGACACATACGTACAAACATACAGACAGGAATGTGACCTATAAGTCTCTCTTTCCTTTAGAAAGTAAGCCCAAAAAATTATAGATTACAAGATGATAACCTTAATGTTGCTATGTAAAATATTTAATTTGCATAAAGTACAAAAAAAATTCTTACCGAAATGATTTTTCCATACAGTGAGTCTTGTATTACCTATTATTAATATAATTTAGTTGAAATCAAAATTAATTTTTAAAAATATGCTATGAAAGGCTTTGGACTACAACAGTAACTCAGCAGCAATATAATATTTCAAACAGGAGTTTCAATTTCAAAATTATTCGCTATCTTTGAATGTGCACAGGTAAAAATATCACCTTTGCTTGTGCTTCATCTTTAAAATATGACATCCCAATTCTTAATCAGTACGTAGCCACAACACCATGTGCCTAGCACCAGCTGTACCCTTTTTTGGTCAAATTGAACTTTTACTTACATTTTATCTATAAATTACAATATTTCATTTATAAATAATATGAATAAAGAAACTGAGAGAATAGGTGTGTTAGTAATGCCTCATTAGAAATAGTTCTTATGCAAAGTATTATTACACTGAAAGCACACGAATGTAGTGCGTTGGCCCTCTGGTGAGATTTTCTAAGCTGTGTGTGCATGAGGCAGAGGAACATCCTGAAAGTAGGACTTCAGTAGCGCTTCAGAAAAGTTGGAAGTAACCATGAATGGACTATAGCCAGCATGCCTAGGTAGGTTCAGTTCTGTCTTATTGTCCCATAGATAGGTATCATATGTAACATAAACTGTAATAAGACAAATATTATTTAAATAACTAATTTACACACTTTAAATTTCTCAATTCATGTTGTCTTTCATAGCATTTTTGGAACATTTATTTGTGGATTTCGTTAAGGTAGTTTCTGAAATATATCAAAAGACTTGTTATTCTAGGTGACACTATCTTATAAACTTGCAGACAAAACCTACAAATATTTTATTTTAATGGTCAGTAACAAAATATGGCTTGGTAGATATGGTGTACTGAGCTAAAATATTTATATGGCCACCATTTTGAAGAAATGTGCCTGATCTATAGAAATCATGTATTGTTCAGTGTATGTATGAGTGGTCTACCAAAGTACTATTTGTGTGCCAAATTTGGCTACAATCAGTTAAGTGGTTTTTAAGGGACACACTAAAAGCTTTATTAATTCAAAAGATACCATCTTAAAAGGTTGCAACTAAAGAGTTGATTAATTAGCACTTTAAATATGTAGTCTCAATATAAGTTACGACCCTTCCAAATTCATAAGGTAATGGTTTGGTAGATACAGCATTTTAAACCAAAATATTTATATGGCTGCCATAAGAATTAGAAATGTATGTATTTTTTTGGGTGGGATAACATTACCCTTTTTGTATTCCAAATTTGGGAACTCAATTGAGTGGTTCTACAGATATAATGAAAGAGGTTTACTATTCAAAAGAAAAAATTTTCCAAAATGTCAGGCAACAGGAGCTGTGAATTAGCACATTTAATGGTCGGAATAGGTATTGCTACATGCTTGTTCNTTCCAAAATGTCAGGCAACAGGAGCTGTGAATTAGCACATTTAATGGTCGGAATAGGTATTGCTACATGCTTGTTCCGAATATTGTTGCTCGAGCAAGCGAATTAGTGTGTCAAGGGTGAGTCAATTCCATCCATGAGCGGAGATTTACAAAGACGTGCCACCACCACCATGGTAAGCCTATTGGGACTTGAGCACTCCCATCATTGTGTGGACAAGAATTTCTGGGGTTATAACTGCAAGAATGTTCTGATCATAACCCTCGCCTCTCTCAGTAAGACTTGGGGTGCGGGGAACCTTCTACATCAGACCAACAAGACTATTTTCGTAATGACGGGCCTCCAAACAAACAACCTAGAGTTTGGCGGTTGTACGATGTTAAGTACCAGGTGTTTGGCGACAGCAAAGCAACAAGCCAGCAAANTTCCAAAATGTCAGGCAACAGGAGCTGTGAATTAGCACATTTAATGGTCGGAATAGGTATTGCTACATGCTTGTTCTGAATATTGTTGCTCGAGCAAGCGAATTAGTGTGTCAAGGGTGAGTCAATTCCATCCATGAGCGGAGATTTACAAAGACGTGCCACCACCACCACGGTAAGCCTATTGGGACTTGAGCACTCCCATCATTGTGTGGACAAGAATTTCTGGGGTTATAACTGCAAGAATGTTCTGATCATAACCCTCGCCTCTCTCAGTAAGACTTGGGGTGCGGGGAACCTTCTACATCAGACCAACAAGACTATTTTCGTCATGACGGGCCTCCAAACCAACAACCTAGAGTTTGGCGGTTGTACGATGTTAAGTACCAGGTGTTTGGCGACAGCAAAGCAACAAGCCAGCAAAATGACAAGTGGTGGCGAAACTGATGGGCGGGACTGTTGAACTGGATGTATAAGTGAGAAACATTTGGAATAATGGCAATAGACAGATAGAATATGTGAAATTAATGAGTGTGAATTGACTATAACCAATATAAAGACAGTGATAAGGACTTTAATTAAAAATTTACAGACATTAAATATTGCACTCACCGAGAATAACAAGAGTAAAAGTTGAGACACATAGTTTAATGCTGTTAATTACAGCTCTGCATCATTGGTGTTGCGCAGACAGGAGTGGGGGGAGGGGGTCGCAATTAAGACTGGTCAAGCTCCTTAGGAGATTAAAATAGTCACCACCCCAAATAGTTGGTCAGACAAATAGCGGGCTTACTACCTCGCAGCTGCAATAAGATACCCTGCACTGAGCATATTGTAATCTCTGCCAGAGCAACAGTGATTAGAATACCCCACACTGGTGTCGGTCTTGTAGCTAAGTTTTGGTGACCGATCCCTGTAACAGGTCCATCATGCCAAACTGCAAACCCGCATCCAGTGACCAGGAGAACCACTGCAGGAGTTATGGCAAGACATTGTGTGGCTGTCCCACCTATCTCTGGAAGGGTGCCCGAAGGAGGTGCGCAACACCATCGCAGTTGGCTTCTTCATCAATGCAACTGCCAACACAAAGATATGACAAGCGGCATGTCTGGCTGCACCCCATAACATGCAGGACACCCTGGCCCAAGGACTGGATGTGGAATCAGCAAGGGAGGAGTTCGCACCCAAGGAGGATGTATACAATTACACATCGGGAGAGGACATGGTATAGGACTGGCTGCAAAGCAGGGCAAAGCTGGCTGTCTGCGTTTACTCCCCAATTCCTAAACTGGGAGAAAGCAAAAATGGTCAAAGTTGGCATTGTGCTGCCAAAAAATCTTACAAACTAAACTCGCCACCATTCAAAAACTATTCAACAAAATCCCTTAAAAATGTTTTTGGCGAATCTTTACACCTTTCTGCCAATGACACCATAATATTTTCTACATTTCAAATATTTTTATTTAAAAAAATTATAAAGTAATATGATGCAATAATTTTTGCAAATGCGTAGAGGAAGAAGTAGCATTTGTGGAAACTTTCTTGTTTTTAAAGATAGGCAAATGAAAATCAGGTATAAAATGGAGAGGAAGCTTCAAATTTTATTTATATGCCTCTCTCAAAGTATTTTTTTCCTCGTGCTTATCTATTGGCGGTGTGTTAAAGTTGTGAACATTTTCAGCCGCTCACGGCAGCAGCAGCTACTTCTGCTTAATCTTAGGAGTGCGGTTACACTAAACACTGAATGAACGTGTGATTATGAATATGTTATGGCAGCCATATTCAAATTTATTCAATTAAATTGTTATCAAAGTGAAATACGTTCGTACACCTCTGTATATTAATATAAAAATAAGAAAATCCTAACCTAAAAAACACTCTTAGTAATTATATATAATCACTTCCATCCCTTATTTTTGTTAATGTTTTTTTTTTAATACAGTTAAGTTTACTTTGACTCAGGCAGTACAAAGTATATCGCTATCTGACCTGGCTTTTTATATAGTTCAACGAATGCAAAAAAATCTCATCTTCAGCCATCAATGTTGGTTTACTTCAGATTAGGCAGTCGGAGCGCAACACAGAAAAAAGGCAGTTCTGGTTAACTTATACACACATTTTACTTTGATCAGGAAGAGTCTGCGATAGGAAAAAGTTTGGGGATAATGTAATTTCATACAGAGTTTAACATATTTGAATGATGGAGTTCTGTGTCCTTTGTGACCACGCCCATAGTTACAATCATTAGTTTTTGTATTAAATTTAACACTTTTTCTAGTATTTTTACAGTTACTGATGTTGATAATTGTTGCTGAGTATTAACTGTTGTACATCATTTGTAAGATGTCCATTGTATTTTTCACCACCATTTCTTTCTATTTCGTATAACATTTGCCTTCTTAGTCAAAGTGTGGATAACCTATATAGTTTACAGAAGCCTAACTGTGGTCGTGTTATAAACATTCTGACAAAGTATATACTTATTCTAGCTTAGATCATGTTTTACGATGGAAAGTTTGCTGCAACTTTTGCTGCAAGAAACACATCTATGGTGGGGCTAAGTAGGCATTACAAGGCTATTATTAAATGTAAATNCACTGCAGGAGTTATGGCAAGACATTGTGTGGCTGTCCCACCTATCTCTGGAAGGGTGCCCGAAGGAGGTGCGCAATACCATCGCAGTTGGCTTCTTCATCAATGCAACTGCCAACACAAAGATATGACATGCGGTATGTCTGGCTGCACCCCATAACATGCAGGACACCCTGGCCCAAGGACTGGATGTGGAATCAGCAAGGGAGGAGTTCGCACCCAAGGAGGATGTATACAATTACACATCGGGAGAGGACATGGTGTAGGACTGGCTGCAAAGCAGGGCGAAGCTGGCTATCTGCGTTTACTCCCCAATTCCTAAACTGGGAGAAAGCAAAAATGGTCAAAGTTGGCATTGTGCTGCCAAAAAATCTTACAAACTAAACTCGCCACCATTCAAAAACTATTCAACAAAATCCCTTAAAAATGTTTTTGGCGAATCTTTACACCTTTCTGCCAATGACACCATAATATTTTCTACATTTCAAATATTTTTATTTAAAAAAATTATAAAGTAATATGATGCAATAATTTTTGCAAATGCGTAGAGGAAGAAGTAGCATTTGTGGAAACTTTCTTGTTTTTAAAGATAGGCAAATGAAAATCAGGTATAAAATGGAGAGGAAGCTTCAAATTTTATTTATATGCCTCTCTCAAAGTATTTTTTTCCTTGTGCTTATCTATTGGCGGTGTGTTAAAGTTGTGAACATTTTCAGCCGCTCACGGCAGCAGCAGCTACTTCTGCTTAATCTTAGGAGTGCGGTTACACTAAACACTGAATGAACGTGTGATTATGAATATGTTATGGCAGCCATATTCAAATTTATTCAATTAAATTGTTATCAAAGTGAAATACGTTCGTACACCTCTGTATATTAATACAAAAATAAGAAAATCCTAACCTAAAAAACACTCTTAGTAATTCTAGCTTAGATCATGTTTTACGATGGAAAGTTTACTGCAACTTTTGCTGCAAGAAACACATCTATGGTGGGGCTAAGTAGGCATTACAAGGCTATTATTAAATGTAAATNACTGCAACTTTTGCTGCAAGAAACACATCTATGGTGGGGCTAAGTAGGCATTACAAGGCTATTATTAAATGTAAATGGTTACATCAAACTTAACAGGCTTTTCGTAGAGCCATTAAAACACTGTAGAAAAGATTTATGAAATAATAAACACATTTATGGGTAATACTACTTATAACTGGCTATAATTAATACGCCACTCACGACTTTCGCTTTAAAGCTAATGATGAAATAAAACGGCACTATATTTCAATGCAACACTACCTCAATCATGAAATAGATGAGTAAGTTGTTTGAAGTAAATCTACAAAATGATATCTTTAAACCATGCCTAGGTGCCTCACATCAGCTGATACAGATATTGGTTTCAAGACATACCCCATTAAGCAACAGCTAATGAACTCGTTACCGTGATAAAAAAAAAGTGTATGAAAATTTGTGGAAGTAAACATTTTATTCTATGAATGATTAGTACGATATGTTTAATACTTAAAATATATATGTATGTATATACATACATACATTTATATACATGCATATGTATACATACATATATTTTTATATTTATATATTTATGAAACTTTTAACTTTCTGTTGTTGTGTTGTGTGGTGTTTGAATTCACAAATAATGAAAATTGTAGTGTGAAAAGAAAAGAAAATTTTAAATGAATAATTATGTAGTGATATGTCAGGCGTGCATGTGATGCATAGCAAAATTCCTACTACGCTGCTTACTTTCTCTTTTCTCGTGGCGTCTACCTGGAATGTAATGACGCCAGGCGAGTCGGCTTCCCTTTGTCTTACACCGAGCGTTGGAAAAATGCTTTTACCTTTAAAATGCAATGAAAGTAGGACAGATTCTTTATATCAAAACAAGGTAAATTATTAATGTGATACTTTTGACACATTAGCAGTAATCAATGAATTATGAATTACGTGAAGACACATTTACCCTTTTGCATGTAGACAAAGACAAAAAACNCATTAGCAGTAATCAATGAATTATGAATTACGTGAAGACACATTTACCCTTTTGCATGTAGACAAAGACAAAAAACCAAATTTCATACTCTTTGTATGAAATAAAACACTCATTAAACTACCCTTGAGAATAAAATATTAAAACTACTATAGAATACTACACAAAACATAAACCATTAATTTGTGTGTGAAAACTGTAGTTTTATTGTAGAAATGATACGTGGAAAAAATGAGAATTCAATGATAAATGAAAAATATTCAGTACGGAAAATCCAGAAATATTAATGAAATCAACAAAAAAAAAAGCTGTCTTTCAAATAAGAAAATCAGTTAAAATCGATCTGAATACTAAATCATCTTTCAAAAATCAGCAATCAAAATTGATAATTGACGTGAGAAATTAAAATTCAACTGGCTCATAGTATACTAAGAAATTACTCTTGTTAAAATGTTCATAGTTTTGCATGGCTACAGAACAAAAGATCTTATCTGCTGGCTTCTGGGTAATATCCAACCAAATAGTTACAACCTTCATTAATTTCAGAAAATAATTTAAAATTCCAAAATTCACTCTCTTAAAAATTCTACGTAACAGTTCTTTCAAATTGCAGTACCACACCAGATGTAGGCCATAGTTATTCAGTACTGGTGAAGACGGCAGCTCATATAGTTTTGCGTAGCACTTCAAAACTACCACAAAGCGTTAAGGGCCTCTTCTTTATCATGCCCCACATATTTAAACAAACTAGGCACCTTTCGTATACCTTTCCTAACATTATGATGAGCGGTAAGTGCAAAATTAAATGAATTCTTGCAGAGCAAAACTTATGATGTACCGCTGTCCATACTGTCTAGGGAGAGATTGTCAAACAAAAAGGGTTCAAACGGTGATACTAATTAAAAATGGGAAATTCTAAGATGTTAGTGACTTCTTGAGACATGGCAATTTTCTTATCAGTACTGTAATTAAATGCATTCCTCAGTTGCAAAACATGCTTGATTAAGCCAGGTAAAGTGAAAATAGAAAACGGTGACAAAATAATTAACAATTCCAAAGATAATTGAGCTCAGTTCACATGGCAAAATAAAAGAAAAGAAATAGAACTGTCACAATACATGACATGTAAACAAACAGTTAATAAATAGGAATTTTGAGGTGATGTTTTGAATTACAACTGTAACTGTTCCTGCGGGTAGAGGTTTTAAGATTACGTTCAAAATAAACATTCAACTCAAAACAAACTAAAACATAAACAAATTGCTTTACATTCTGAAATTGCTATAATATACATTTATATGTGTGTATATATACACACACATAAACACATACAAATATAGGTTATTCACTGTAAAGTGAGCCCTTTTCAAAGCCTTCTCATTTTGAATATAGTCGATAATTATACTTAATTTTCGCCTTAGAAGTTAACTTCTGAGTGAAGTAGAATATATACACTGTACTTATTATGTACATGGCATTATTTATTTTAAAAGGTGGTTAAAGGATTAAAAAAATGGCTGAAAGGAAGAAGTAACTATGGATCTCAAAAGTGCTCACTTTACCGTGAACAGCCTACACGTGTGTACATGTATATATACACACACACTCGCACACTGCATAGAATAAANACTCACTTTACCGTGAACAGCCTACACGTGTGTACATGTATATATACACACACACTCGCACACTGCATAGAATAAAATATTAACCATTCTATTTATATCTATATGTTTATTTATGTATGCATACATTTTGTGCACACATTTTATGTCAATAACCACTGGAGAGTCAAAAAAACTGGTATAGACGTGCGTATGCAAATAACAGATGTATGGAACCAATCAAAGTAACGCGATGCGGTCGGCAGCGCCTATTTAAGACAACAAGCGTCTGGCAAAGTTGCTAGATTGGTTACTGCTGCTACAATAGCAGGTTATCAAGATTTAAGTGAGTTTGACCNCAAGCGTCTGGCAAAGTTGCTAGATTGGTTACTGCTGCTACAATAGCAGGTTATCAAGATTTAAGTGAGTTTGACCATGGTATTATAGTTACTGCACGAGAGATAGGACATAGCACCTCCGAGGTAGCGATAAAATTAGGATTTTTGCGTACGACCATTTCATGAGTGTACCGTGAATATAGGGAATCCGGTAAAACATCAAATCTTCGACATTGCTGCTACCAGAAAAAGATCGTGAACGAACAGCAAACTACGACTGACGAGAATCATTAAACGTGACAGACATGCAACCATTTCTCAAATTGGCGCAGATTTCNGAACAGCAAACTACGACTGACGAGAATCATTAAACGTGACAGACATGCAACCATTTCTCAAATTGGCGCAGATTTCAATTCTGGGGCATCAACAAGTGCCAGCATGCGAACTATTCAATGGACCATCATTGATATGGGCTTTCGGAGCTGAAGNTTTCCAATTGTATCGGGCGGATGGACGTGTACGGGTATGGAGACATCGTCACGAATCTCTGACCCTACATGTCAACAGGGGACTATTCAAGCTGGTGGAGGCTCTGTTATGGTATGGGCCATGTGCAGTTGGTGCAAAATGGGACCCCTGATACGTCTAGATACGATTCTGACATATGACAGATACGTAAGCATCCTGTCCGATCACCTGCACCCATTCATGTCCATTGTGCATTCCGACGGACGTGGACAATTCCAGCAGGACAATGCGACACCCCACACGTCGAGAGTTGCTACCGAGTGGCTCCAGGAACACTCTTCTGACTTTAGACACTTCCATTGGCCACCTAAATCACCAGACATGAACATTATTGAGCATATCTGGGATGCCTTGCAATGTGCTGTTCAGAAGAGATCTCCACCGCCTCGCACTCCTATGGATTTGTGGACTGCCCTGCAGGATTCATGGTGTGAAATGCCACCTGCATACATTCAGACATTAGTTGAGTCCATGCCACGTCGTCTTGCTGCCATTTTGTAAATAAATATCAATTATGTTTTGGGTTATCTCTGGAAACAATTAACCGATTCTTACCAAATTTGGCCAACAAGAGGTACTACAGTAGGCCATGTAAAGGGACCTGTTTTAAGTGGGTCTGATAACTATTTTGATAATGGTGTTCATATAAATAATTCACTCAATATATCTACAATAGAGCGAAACCANTTCAGAAGAGATCTCCACCGCCTCGCACTCCTATGGATTTGTGGACTGCCCTGCAGGATTCATGGTATGAAATGCCACCAGCATACATTCAGACATTAGTTGAGTCCCTGCCACGTTGTCTTGCTGCCATTTTGTAAATAAATATCAATTATGTTTTGGGTTATCTCTGGAAACAATTAACCGATTCTTACCAAATTTGGCCAACAAGAGGTACTACAGTAGGCCATGTAAAGGGACCTGTTTTAAATGGGTCTGATAACTATTTTGATAATGGTGTTCATATAAATAATTCACTCAATATATCTACAATAGAGCGAAACCANATGGGTCTGATAACTATTTTGATAATGGTGTTCATATAAATAATTCACTCAATATATCTACAATAGAGCGAAACCAATTCCAACTTAACTGTGTATGCTGGCAGTATCTATTACAACAATAAAATGTGTCTACATAGAGCCTTTTCTGTCTGTCTTTTTGTAAGGTTGTGCCACATGAATAAATCGAGTTTTGTTATATATTAGGAAATAATCAACTGATTCCACCCTAAGTTAGAAAACAAGTAGTACTGTGGTAAGCCATATAAATTGAGAGGCAATGTTTTAAGAGTGCCGGACACTTATTTTCAAAAGAGCGGCTAAATAAACATTTTAGCATAGCGTGCTATATCTACGAAAAAATTTAACTAATTTAAACTTAACTCTGTATGCTGGCAGTATCTCTGCAAGCATCAAATGAGCTAACACATAAACTCATTTGTATGTTATGTTGGAAGAATGCCACATGAAAAATTAAGCTTTTGCATCCTGTATTGGGAAACAATTAACTGATAACCCACCAAATTCAGGCAAGAAGTTATACTTCTGTATTCCATCTAAATTTATATTACTTAACAAGGTAGCCAAATATTTTCAAAGTAACAGCCATGTAAAAATTTTATGCTAGTATGCCATATACCCCAAATAATTTTAACCGACTTTAATATATAGGAGTATTTATGACTCTTAGAATGTGCCAATATATCACAGTTTTGTTCTTCAGTAATGATGGAGCTTTTATGTCTTTTTTGTGGGACTAGTTAACCTATTCCCACTGAACTTTGCATGCAAGTAGGCCATGTTTTAAGTGTGTTTGACTTTATTTACAGTATGGCTGCCATATAAATAATTAGCTAAGTTTGTGATATAAACAATTTCATTTAAACTTTATGCACACCGAGAGTATCCATTAGAAGCATCAAATGTACTCATAGAGATCATCTTTTCCTACCTTTTTTATGAGCTTCACCCGGTTTCTTTCCAAGAGAGGGCGTAGGAATAAAATGTATTTTTCTTGGCGATATATAAAATTTACAAATATGGTTATGTATAGAATAAATAAAACAAACCTCTGTGTTACAATATATGAAAAAAATTGTTTAAATTTACAACTTTACTAATTACAACATGATACCAAATGCATTGACACAGATATTTAAATAATGTACTTGAAACACAGGAAAAACTCAGCTACTTCTTTCCCTAAGAGGAACTTGCTTTTTGGTATTGTGTTAATAATTAACTGTTTTCAAATTTGTTAATCTCTTAATAATATTATAAATTCAGATTTGCCACTACTAAATCATAATGAACAAATAGTAAATTTATGAATAATCTAAAAATTTAAATATTTTATTAACAAACTAATTACTTTGGTAACATTGATCTTTAACTTTTATCATGTGATTAATACACTCACNTTAAATATTTTATTAACAAACTAATTACTTTGGTAACATTGATCTTTAACTTTTATCATGTGATTAATACACTCACAATAATAAAGCACATTATATGTTTCATTTTAATTTGGACATAAGTAACCATGAAATTCACATAAATTCACAAATTTTGTCTCATATTTACATGTACTATTTCTCTGATGTAACAAACAATGCCAGGACCAAATATACATTACTTAACTACATCATTCTTTAAAAACAAACTGCAGTCTCCTAGTTATCTATAATCTGTTATTAACACATAACTTAATAACTTTCTTTGTGAACTCTACCTTCGACTTCTGTGTTCAAGTTTTTTCTGGTGCACACTCAGCATACACCATTCTGACAGCCGACTGTTTGACGTAGTAGCCCGAAGCCATGTTTTGAATCTTTCCATGGTACTAAACAACCTCTCAATCGTACAAGTAGTTGCTGACAATGACAATGATATTTGTATAGCTCGATTTATTGCAGGAAGTAAATAAGTTCCACCAACAAGATCTACCAAGCTAATATCTTTCATATTGCCTTGATGTTTTCATTTCCCCTACTTCTCGTACCACATACTTGATTCAGCTTCAAAATTTTCAATTTTGTAAACTTTTTGAATTGTTTTTAGTATGGTATCAAAATCATTTTAGTTCAGGTTGACCAGCAGTGTAGGATGCAACTACAACAAACTGTAGACATGATTATTGCAGTCGCTGAAACAACTTTCCATGGAAGAAATTATTGAGTATGAACACAGATTGTCAGTAATAATTCTCAATATTTTCACTAGGAGGATTTGGTCTCATGGTTTGTCATATGGCTAGTCTTGGCATGGTTAAATAAACTCCTGCTTGATAGGCTGAGATTCCACCTTCTTTCCCTGCCATGGCAGAACATCCATCATAGCCTTCACCTATATATATATATATTTGTTCATATCTAGGTCAAACTGGTTCTATGCATCCATTATTTTGTTTTCAAAGGCCTTGCATGATTGGTCAGTTAGTGGCACCATACCAAGAAATTCTTCTTTAACAAGTGACTCAGCTTGGTCGAAATATTGCACTCCTAAGGATAGTTGTTTTGTCCTAGAAATATCACTGGGTTTCGTTGGCTTAAATTGGAAAACCGACGGACGAGTTAACTTTTTCGATAATAGTTTATCTGAGTATTTTTTCACCCAAATCTATTATTTTATTTTGTGTGTTTCCTTTTGTGCATTTTGCATTACCCATCCCACTTTGGAGATGTTCTTGCAAAATGCTGTCTCCTGTGTCCCGAGTCATTTTTTCTTTCCTTGTAGGGCGATGTTGTGGGAAGCACAGAACACAATTTAAGACAAAATTGGCACAGGTTTTAGCAGATTATTTTCTATTTCTTCAGCACATGCTTTGTTGACTTGTAGATCTGCAGGTGTAACATTTCTTTCCATGATTTTCACAAATTTGGCTGCATATTCTTGGTAGTTGTGGTGTCATTAAGTTTTCATGTGATCTCGTGCAACTTCATTAAAGTCCTTATATTTACAAAATTGTTTGGTAATAAATGTCCCTTGTAAACCTCGCACTACATGCTGCAGAAACAGGACACAATACCTGCAGACGACACCTTTCAGGAAACTAGAATAAGCTACCCATGGATAGCAAAATGCTTGGTAATTTTAAAAATTTTCTCGGAAGGTCCAGGTTTCCAACACTTTGTGAGAAGTTCATATTTGAGGTCACTGGGAACGCTAATTTGCAATTTTCTTAAATAATGTCGAATGCCCAGATTATTAATAGACATTTCATTTACAACTGAACCAGCTAACTGTTTTTTATTGTCAGGATTAGAGGCAAGGTTTAAGTCCACTTCTGATTTACACTAAATTTCCAAAGCTGCCTCAGAGATTTTGTTTTCAACCACACCCTCATTTTGTCCAACAATAGGGCTGTCAGTTTGTCCTTCCATGGAAGTAGATGACACTACTCTACGTGCGATATCTTTTGTTTTTGAGGTTGAGGTCTTCAACAAATAAATAGAATTTATAATGATAAATGTGAATTTTAAAATAAAACAACCTAAAATTATAAATAATTTAAACAAAATTTAAAAATCTTATGCTAAAGAGGTACACTGTGCTCAAGGAGTAGATACAAAAATGCTTATTTTGCATTTAATTTGCTTACAATGAAACCGCTAATATATAGGAAATCACAGTTAAGGGAAAGTGTAGAAAAACATTAGCTAATAAGGTATTGTTATAACTTATTCATTAATTTTCCACCTTTGAGTCGAAAAATTGAATTTCTGCCCATATTGCAGAAAGTTAACTTGCACATCTTAAAACCCATGGGAGTACCTGCCTATTCACAGCTTATTGTACCTGAGTCTAAGTACGTGCCAAAGTTGATATATCTGTGAGTTAACCATGCCCACAATTATTATTACAAAGGGATGGATTAGAAGCAACCCCTATGGGATATTTCAGATCTTGTTGATTATACAGTAGAGCACCCCTTAACCGGAATTCCCCTTAGCAGAGTTGTGCCATAACTTTCCAGCGCTTGCGAGAGTTTTTTCGTTGCTCACACCAGACTGTACATGCCCGCTAGCTGGTAAACAAGCTGCATGATGATGAGACAGCCGGCCCAAGTGGCACAGCTACAGCTACGCTGCATAATGACACAAGTGACAGTGACTAATGCCAATGTGTGACACATGCCATTGGTTTTAGTGGTGTGACTTTAAGAATTTAGTGTTCTAACGTGTTTGTTCAAATGTACCGTATTTTGGCGTGTGTAGACAGCACCAGAAGTTTTTGATGAAAAATTAGGGATAATTAATATTTCAAGTATAGGCCGCACTGAATTTTTGTATTCCCGTAAATATTGCCGGGCCTCATCATGCTAGTGCGGCAACAGCAAACTATGACATCAAACTAATTAATTTGCCATTGAATGTTATCGTTGCCACGCCGCCTTCTACAAAGTAGCAACAGCGCAGTATTCAGCGTAAATAAAACTTTTGTATTTATGTCAAAATGCCTCAACATTGCGTTTAAATTGCGGAACATGTGCCGCGTGCGTAGCCTGCCAGCTTGGCTGGCTGTTGCCGAGCAGGCAATGGTATGGTGCATGTGTGCGTGCGGCATCACACACACACAGTTACTGCTGGCTGACTCATTCAACCAGAGAGAGAGAGAGAGAGAGAGAGAGAGAGAGAGAGANAAATTTTCAATTTTGTAAACTTTTTGAATTGTTTTTAGTATGGTATCAAAATCATTTTAGTTCAGGTTGACCAGCAGTGTAGGATGCAACTACAACAAACTGTAGACATGATTATTGCAGTCACTGAAACAACTTTCCAAGGAAGAAATTATTGAGTATGAACACAGATTGTCGGTAATAATTGTCAATATTTTCACTAGGAGGATTTGGTCTCATGGTTTGTCATATGGCTAGTCTCGGCATGGTTAAATAAACTCCTGCTTGATGGGCTGAGACTCCACCTTCTTTCCCTGCCATGGCAGAACATCCATCATAGCCTTCACCTATATATATATATTTGTTCATATCTAGGTCAAACTGGTTCTATGCATCCATTATTTTGTTTTCAAAGGCCTTGCATGATTGGTCAGTTAGTGGCACCATACCAAGAAATTCTTCTTTAACAAGTGACTCAGCTTGGTCGAAATATTGCACTCCTAAGGATAGTTGTTTTGTCCTAGAAATATCACTGGGTTTCGTTGGCTTAAATTGGAAAACCGACGGACGAGTTAACTTTTTCGATAATAGTTTATCTGAGTATTTTTTCACCCAAATCTATTATTTTATTTTGTGTGTTCCCTTTTGTGCATTTTGCATTACCCATCCCACTTTGGAGATGTTCTTGCAAAATGCTGTCTCCTGTGTCCCGAGTAATTTTTTCTTTCCTTGTAGGGCGATGTCGTGGGAAGCACAGAACACAATTTAAGACAAAATTGGCACAGGTTTTTGCAGATTATTTTCTATTTCTTCAGCACATGCTTTGTTGATTTGTAGATCTACAGGTGTAACATTTCTCTCCATGATCTTCACAAATTTGGCTGGATATTCTTGGTAGTTGTGTCATTGAGTTTTCATGTGATCTCGTGCAACTTCATTAAAGTCCTTGTTTGGTAATAAATGTCCCTTGTAAACCTCGCACTACATGCTGCAGAAACAGGACACAATACCTGCAGACGACACCTTTCAGGAAACTAGAATAAGCTACCCATGGATAGCAAAATGCTTGGTAATTTTAAACATTTTCTCGGAAGTTGTTGTAACTTTGTCCAGGTTTCCAACACTTTGTGAGAAGTTCATATTTGAGGTCACTGGGAACGCTAATTTGCAATTTTCTTAAATAATGTCTAATGCCCAGATTATTAATAGACATTTCATTTACAACTGAACCAGCTAACTGTTTTTTATTGTCAGGATTAGAGGCAAGGTTTAAGTCCACTTCTGATTTACACTAAATTTCCAAAGCTGCCTCAGAGATTTTGTTTTCAACCTCACCCTCAATTTGTCCAACAATAGGACTGTCAGTTTGTCCTTCCATGGAAGTAGATGACACTACTCTGCGTGCGATATCTTTTGTTTTTGAGGTTGAGGTCTTCAACAAATAAATAGAATTTATAATGATAAATGTGAATTTTAAAATAAAACAACCTAAAATTATAAATAATTTAAACAAAATTTAAAAATCTTATGCTAAAGAGGTACACTTTGCTCAAGGAGTAGATACAAAAAATGCTTATTTTGCATTTAATTTGCTTACAATGAAACTGCTAATATATAGGAAATCACAGTTAAGGGAAATCACAGTTAAGGGAAATCACAGTTAAGGGAAATCACAGTTAAGGGAAATCACAGTTAAGGGAAAGTATATTTTGTAAATGCAGGTTATATATTTTGGTTGTGAAATGGAGTAATGCACGTGTTTCAACACTTGTTAATTTTGTCGGAATTTATATATAATACAGTTTTTCCGTCGAGGTCGAAAAACCTAGCTAGGTGGTGTAATAGTTAGATCTTGTACTCGCACTTGGGATGACCCGGGCTCGATGCCCAGTTCAACCATACTGATGTAACTTTTCTGTGTTTTTCCAAAATCACTCCAGGCGAATGCTGGGACAGTTCCGTAAAACATGCCATGGCAGATTCCTTCCCCCTTTCTCCCTGTTTGAGCACCTTGCTCCGACCATAATGACCTTGCTGTCTACAAGACATAAATTAAGTCCTAACTTACCGTCATTGATACAACTGTCTCTCTCCCCACATTAGAAAATGAGTCTGGATAAAATCTTATTGCATGAACAATAATTATGAATTATATATTAAGCTAAATGTTTTGAACAAAACAATAGAGTTAAATATTTATCTAGGTCCTGTCTAAAACACTCCTTGATTTATAAGAGTTATTTAGATACTGTATTCTGGAACTCCATTTAGATTATATTTTTATGGCATTTTAAAAATGTTGAATTTAAAATTATGATCAGTACTTCAATTCTGGAAACTACCACAAAAGCAAAAAATTAGTCTGCCTCAAAAGTTAAAGACATTCCTATGAAATTACAGTTTAGAGCGTTATTGTTTTGCATATATTACGCTAACATTTATATGACTTATCAGTGCGTACAGAATCCACAATATTTAAAATTATGTATTTATTACAAAAATTTTTTTTATCACATTCTAATAATTTTTTTAGTCAACCAAAACAAAAGTTTTGATCATGCTGAAAAAATTTGCAATGCAAAGCAAATTTTGAAAATGCAGATATGTAAAACAATATTGTCTATAAATGAACTGGTGAAACAAAAATGTGTTATAATAAGAAGTGAACACCACTGAGCAATATCTGTTGCTTCAATCAACTTTAAATGTTACAGTGACACAATACATTAAAATAAATATTAAAACACTTATCTGCACAAGTTAGTAAACTACCTTAAATCAATGTTTAATATTTAACGCAAGCTGATGATGATTTGGAACCATGCCACACTGACAAGTGAAATATTCCAGTATCCACATTTGCTAATAGATTTCAAATCATCATTTCTGTAATTTGAAAGATAAATAGTTTCTACATAAAAACATAGGCACTTTCTATAATCAAGATAGGCTTTGCAAGTGACATGTTATATAATTGTTAAGGAAACCAAAGTTATTCATTAATCAATTTGTTACAGTATTAAAGTGTTAAAGTTGTTGTTTGTTTTTGTTGAAGAACATCATTAGGTATATTCCATTTATGGTTTCTTCGGATGTTTTGAAACGAACCTTTGAAAAACTACCGTAGGAGTAACATGTCAACCTGTTTTTAAATAACTTGTGTAACACAAATATATAACACTGTGGTTTAATTTTAAAGTATTATATTTTTTAATAAATGAAACTTTAGTAAATTCTGTAACTTGTAATATTTATTTCATATTCAATACAAATTAAAATCAGTGAGAGCAGCAATGTGTTGGTAACGGCTAGTAAGAAATAGTTCACAGTTAAAATACAGTTTTAACGTAGTGTTTTGGTATGTCGTTCGTTTAATTAAATGTTGCCTATTGAAATATTAAAATTTTTAGGTAGCACAAATGGAAACATATTTTATTGTAACAATTAAAAATATCAGCGCAAATTATGGTATGTAAGCTCTAAGTGACAGATGGTTATTTTTTTTTTTTTCGTTCGAGGAAGAAACTTGAATAGGCAGAGCGAAGCTTGTTACACACACACTCTCTTTCTGTCTTTTTCACTCTTTGCAGCACTAATAGTAGCAGGAAAATTACCTATGTTTTCAATTTCAGCATATTTGATACTTATTACAGCATAAATAATTTTAAATTTCTAAATTAAAACTGAAACGAGATTTTAATGTTTTAATACTTATCGTAATATATTTATATGTGATGTATGTGATGGCAGAACAGTTACAGTTCCGAAGGTGGTAGAAGAGGTGACATGACATGGCGTGTTACTTTTTTCCAAACAAATAGTTAAATTTTCTTCCTGGGAAAAATACTGAAAATTACCACATCAAGTTTGTACACATGTTTTTGAAACCTGCCTAGGCAAGTTACGATGATGAGAAAAATTTGTTTTTCAATGGCAGGATTAAATACATTGCAATGTGACCACTGCGTGTGAAAGGGTATTGTTGCGTCTGCGTTACGCTAGGCCAGTGTGTGTGTGATTGCAATTATTGGACGTGCAAAATTTAACGTTTTAACCGTGAACTATTTTATTGATTAAATTATTTATTTGAAGGTGTTGTCTGTTTATTTATCACAACTTTGTAACTTTTCCCTAGGTGTTTGAAACACAGTTGTGTAATATGCTTACGTTTCTGTGATTTGAATGTTTGCCACAATCCCAACCAATTACTAATCCCAGTAAGAAAATTTTAAATAAATAATGAAATAAACCTAGTAAAAACTATGTACCTCTGCAAATAAATATGAGGAGAATAGAAGTTACAGTAGGCCTATTTGTCTTCATGTTCACCACTATCTTTTAAGTTTGCCGCTGCTATGTACAAAAAAGTTGCATGCCTGAATTTACTGTCTGTTTCGTTGAACTGGTGGCTCCTTCATTTTAATATTCATTCCAACTGAAACTGTCCTTTTAGTGAAATAACCCAACACATATCAATAACAATAGTTTAAATACTACAGTTCTTTCCCCCATAGTTGTAACAGGGTTAAACAGTCACTGCACACTATTAATGTGTGTTATGTGTAATGTGCTATATCATGTATAACATAAATATGTTAACAATGTAAAATAATAACTGTAAGAACTATCATCAATAAACACATTGTTAAAAAGTTATAAAGCTGACATTAATATGGTTAAAGGCCTGAATTGTGAACAATTACATATACGTAATGGTTTTTTAAATATGACAAAATTATTTGATCAGCTGAAAATAGTAAACAGAGCATTTGACAGTAGTTACAACGTAGAAGTCACATGGCAGTGTTTATGTTTACATGTAGCGGAAGGATACATGATCTGTAACCAAAAGTAGAACTTTAGCAGGGCTTCAGAAAAGTGTGAAGTAATTGTTAATGGCCTGTACTTTTATTCAGTAAGATTAAATTTTGCAATGCTGTAATGTGCTAACTGATTTGTCCCCCACTCTTAAACTACGACGTAATAATGTCAGATATAATATAAATTTCAACAATGGCCAGGTATGCTGCACTCTTGCCCTTGTGTGTTTCTTGAGGACACAGTTCAGCACTGATGAAACTCATTTGCACGCCCGCAGCTATTTGCTAGATGCCAGCAGTCAGAGGTTTGAAAATGCCAGTGCAGCCAATGCAATGGCAGCTGCATAAAAGTCAAGGCCGAGCTCGCCGAGTCGAGCTGGCGAGGGGTATTATATATTGAATTTTTAAACTTGTTTACATGAAATGATTTTTAATAATGTACTGAGCATGTTTTCTGATTCCATTTCTATGGTATCTTATATGGAACAGATTTTTCGTAAGGAACCATATATCTTTATTTTAGATTATTTCAGAGTACGTATGTATTCGTATGTCAGTGCATTGTCTCGATTAGGAGAAAACAGATGTTTTTAAGTTACAATAGTGAATTTAAGAATTGGAATGAAAATAAGAATTTAAGAACACAAAACTGACATAGGATGAAAAGTGAAATACTGGGGGTTTAGGTCCTAATAAATCATATTAAAAATTAATTGTAAAAACAAGGACAAAAATGTGTATTCAGATATTCATTCAACATAGCCATTTACAGTAGACATAATGTAGGTGTAGTGTTTCCATGTCTGATTGTATGTATATATTGATATTCGACTAGTATATTTCAAGGACAATGTGCATTTACGCGGGAGTGTGGAAACACGAAAAAGCATATGACCACAAATACCTGCCACTATTGCATTCTACTCTTCTTAAAGTTCAAAGTAATTTCCTATGATTTTAAATTCCTAAATAGTAAAATACCTTCAGTCACATATTTGAAAAACAGCTTTTTCCTTGTAGTTTGTTTTCAAACCACTTGACACATGTAACTCAATCGACTTATTACTGTGCTGTACATTGCTGATTGTTTCCACACTTAATTCCAGCAATAGCCACTAGCTCAAACTACTGACCATTTTGAAAAAGAGATCCTGATATACTAAAATCATGTGTGTTTAGGGTAGTATAACACACCATTTCTTGTGTACCAAATTTGGTAGAAATTAGTTGAGTAGTTAAAGATTTATAACATAACAGCTTTATGTTTTTAAGTGACACAATTTTATAATGTAGATGAGCGATAAGATCATAAGGCTCTGAATTTGATAGTGTGGAGTATCAACATACCAACTTTTGTTCATGTTGATTGAATGGTACTTGAGATATAACACAACACCCAAAAATTTTTAATGCTAACATTTTCAAAATACGCATATAGTATGGTCAAGAAGTGTTAACAGTTGGGTTTTCACACCAGGTACTATAAGTAAAAACAAGTGGACAGATTCAAAGGTTTTTTTTAGACACAAACGCACATAGACAAGAATACGCTCTCAAAAGAAGTTTTCCTTCATCAGTGGCGGATCCTCGGGACTTGAACCCCCTCCCTTAGAGCTTGAATTTACACTGGATAAAATAAGACTATTGAAAAAGTAATGTTAATAAAACTGCATTAATGCACACACTTAACATAATTACAAGTAATTTTATAAAGTACCATAAGTGGGGGTAACTTTGGACATGGGGGGTGACTTTGTGACACAGGATTTTTCACTATTATTTTCATTTCCATTCATTTCAAAGAGGTTATGTGTAGTGTTCAGTGGTTCAATTGGCACCACTGAATATCTAAAACATCCCACTCAAATAGGACATTTAAATGTGATTTTTTTGTGTCACAAAGTGACCCCCGCTTACGGTACTGTGATAGCCTATCTATTAAGTACTGACAATATGCAGCATTTAAACATAAGGCATACAGGTACGAATGTGGTTTGAACATAATGCACATGGCCGCATCATTTGAGTAACTCCCTCCTTAATGGGTCTCTATACCAGCCACTGTCCATCATAAAGTAGGGCAAAATTTGCATAGTAAATATCACTGTTGATCAAGTGAAAAGCTTATTTTACTGAATAAGAACTAACCTTGAGCATGGTGATGATTCAGGAAAAAATTACCTTAGACAGTGAAATCAAATCACAAAGTCCATTATGTTGGTTTTCCTAATTTTTTAACTCAATACATTACTAAACAGAGGTTGGCAATAAGTTACATGACAACAATGCCAGGCTTTCTTTCAAAAATACACAAGATGTCTACGGTTTGTCCTTAGTGTAGGTACAAAAGTATTTGAGGACGACGAGGAGGATGATATGGAAAATATATTTATTTTAAAATTGTGACCTACAAATATTTTACATGTATGTGGTTATATATTTTAAACCACTGTTATTAACCATGCATGCAGTACAAGTGCATAATTAGCACAGTGAGAATCGGGATACGTACAATATTATAACCATGTGTTGATAGTTATCACATGTAACACTGCCGTAAACGTAACACATGCAGATGGTACCATCTACACTCATGAGCTGAGAAGTTTCCACTTACTAAGTTTTATAAATACAGTCAAACCTCTTAAGTTTCCTGCTTGATAAGCTCATTAATTTTACACCTTGTCTATACACATATGTATAACTAAGCCGTTTTAAGAAGTTTTCCAGTAAAAAAAATTTGCTTTCCTAAAAGGTGGCATTGTGGTGATGGTCATTAATGGGCATCATATTCCTACAAAATTGTATTACAATCT
>NQII01004085.1:128926-156478 GCA_002778355.1 Clitarchus hookeri | reverse complement strand
CACACTGTACAGTATCAAAACATGACACTTTATTTAATATTATTGATTTCTTATTTGTTAGTGTGTAAAACCATCAAGTATATTATTTGAATATCTTGTTATGTTTATTATTTTTATGAATGTGGTTTATAATACTTTTACTCTTCATTAGAATAATCTAATATTTATTTAAATGGGTTCAGTGTGCACAGTATTTAAATACATTATTTTTTATAACAGAAAAATTTCTAAATTTTGGTTTAATGTTACAAAAGCATGTCTTTTTTTTTTATATACAAATTTTGGTTTTATTCACATTCTCTTTATCACAGTCGTTACAGTTTTATTACTTGCCTTGGTAATTTGGTCATTAAATTATATGATTAACAAGTTACTTTTAGAGTCACATAAAGTTGCCAGCCGAGCCAAGTTTTACAATAATGGTTTCTCTTCGAACTTAATTTCATCAAAATTCTTTAGGTTGTTGGTTGTTGTAACATTCTTCACACCCACCGTACTGCAGGCATGCCCAACTGCAATTTTCCTGGTACTGTCGTGATCTCAAGGTGTGATTATGGCAATTCCTTCTGTTCATGTGATTTACTATGTCTTCCCTTCATCTCTGGATATAAAACATCAGAATTAGACCGCCAACGAATGCTGGTAACAACTTTGTCATAATTTAATTTGTCTTTTGTTTAATGCTCCTACATGTTGATTCTTCCATGACTTGTTGCTTGATTCTTGAGTCGAAATTCGGATCTTAAGACCTTGATATTAAGAGCTGCCCAAATTTCTTCACTCACTCACTCTTTCAAATCGGAGTGAAGTGCAATGGCAATGTTCCTGCATTTGTTGAACATGTAGGAACAAATATGTCCTAAAGTTTTTATTTTGTTACTTCTTTTGGCATTATGTAATGTGTAGGACATAAAAATATATCGGTATCTGTATACCTGTTAATTTACTTACTATAACTTCAAGTGTTCAAGACGTATTCCAAAGTCTGGATTCAGTCCACTAACAGAGGAAGGCATTTTCAGTAAGTCGGCACTTGAGTATGCGTGGTGGCCACTGCGTGATGTAGTAACTTGGTGTCGGGCACAATTATACATGCTCGACTGAGTTTGCTTTCCATCTAGAGTTAATTTTTAAGTCATAGTGTGACTTAAACCAAAGAGCATGGCATGTCCCAGAGGTGAGACACAAGGTGCCAGCAGACAACTAGGGTCAGCATTAGGGGCTGTATACGAGGGCAGTTCATGATTGAGTTTTGCGCATTCAATTTCTACAATTCCCTCCCACATTTCCAAGGTCCCAAAGCAAGGTGGCTGTCAACAATGTGAATGATGCATCTCCACAGAAAGGGCAGCCGCAGCAGTCAGTGGAATGAGTCAAATGGGCGTGAACTACTTGTCCACAGAATGCTGTGAAAGATTGCAGATTTTACAAGGCAAGCCTACTGTCCATCTTTTTTTATTTAACATCCTGTTTTGGATTGTTTCAAACAGGTCAGTGTTTCATATTTTGGCAACTGCAAGATTTTAAAACAATTTTTGGTCTTGTCTCAATTTTACATTTAGTGCATGCCTGTTATATGCAAAGCAAACATTGCAAATTCTATTCCATAGAGCAGCCACATGTAATAATATTTGTGAATATCTAAATTTAATAGTGTCATTCTTAGAATCAGTTTTGCATTTAAGATGGGCCCTTATTTAATTTTTGTGCACAGAATTTTTATGCAAGATACAATTGTAGTTTGTACATAATTTTGCATTTAAATTTCTTGTACAGGATGCGGCAAAACACACTCCCTAGTTTGAAGGTATCATTAAAATAAAATGGTACAAAGTAAAGAAAATTTAATTCTGGCCACGCAAAACTACATACTTGGAAGTTACAATTAAAATTATTTTGGAAAGTAAATCTGTCAAGTGGTGTCCCTCGCTGTCAATGCATCGCTGCAGGCGAGTTCAGAAGGATGCAAACACTCTTGCCAGTATTTATAGAGGAATATTGTTGGTTAAATTAGACAGCGTATCACCACCTGAGGCATCATCCGGACTAAACAGTAGGCAGCAAACTAAACGTCCCCCACTCAGCGTATATCCAAACCAGCCCCCCCCCCTTTCCTGTGCTAGCCCTAGAGAATGCAGACAGACATTGGAATGGGAGATATTTGGTTAGCTGTTTTGTTTAGTTCATAAGATGCCATGGACAGATGAACAACAGGCATTAACTGTAGAAATGTTCCCCCTAAACTATAATTCTGTCGTCACTGCTCAATGTGCTTAGCTTGCCCCTTGTGTTTTTCAGTTCTGGATCTAACAAGCATTAAACTGTGGGTATTGAATTGCAGGGCAAGCGGTTCTGTGTTGAAAACAGGGGTGGAGGAAAACCATGCAGTGCTCAAACTCCAGAAAACATTGAGGCAGTTAGGCGTTCATTTCTGGAGTTTCCAAAGCGATCAGCTTGCAAAGATGCAGCAGCTCCCCAACTGTTTGATCAAAGCGTGCTGCGGATTTTGCATCAGGACTTGCAATTTCATTCATACAAGATGGTTATCATCCAAGAACTGTTCAAACACAATTGGCAAAATCAAATGGAAATCTGTGAAAAAATTTTTTTAAATGTTCCACATGATGCTGTTGTTTTATTCAGTGACAAAGTGCATTGTCACGTATCTGGTTGTGTGAATAAAAAAAATTTTTGTTACTGGAGTTAACAGAGACTTTAGGAAATTCATGAAAAGCCTCTACACTGTTTTATAATTAATGGATTCTAACTCCTCACATGAAGATTCATAATTTAACTGGTCTGTTATTGCTTACATGGGCTATAGTTTAAATGGGAGTATAGGGGCAATGCAAGTTATTGAAAAGAGTTATATAATGAACACTATATAAAAGGGGTTTATTTAACATTAAGGTTGTACAATTTTATTTCAATATAAACATTATGAAGTATGCATAGAGGGAGCTATACAAATATACTGAAGTATTAATTTATATTAAATTATAAAGATCTAACCAGCCACATTCTGAGTAAAGCCTAATTGGAGAGTCCCCACCTTGTTCATGATTCCGGAGACTGATTAAGATGGTGGAAGTCGATGCCTGGACACACCCATCTTCAGTGACCTTCTCATTCCAATGGCTCGACGACAAAAGACACCGCCCACGGACTACACTGCCCTATATAGGCTGTGTTGTCTCCGTTTACTGACCGGTGGAGGGGGTTTCTGTGGTTTGCAATTTCATAACTAATTTCAGCAATCATGACCCATATCCTGGATAAATATGTGAAGGTGTGATCAGGCAGGACGCTCAGCTAAGGCCTGATCACAACTCATAACATCTGTGATTGTGTTACTGTTTGGTGTGTGGTGGAAAATGTTGGGATCACTGGCCCAAACTTTTTTGAAGAGGGATGTGTCACTGTTACCGTCACCTGGGTTTGTTATGTTGCAATGATTCAGAATTTCAAGGAACCAAGACTCAATAAGTTGCAAATTCAAAATGTTTGGTTTCAACCAGATGAGGCCACAGCCAATATGGCAAGACAATCACTTGGAATGCTGAAACAGCTGTTCCCAGGCCGCTTGATTTCTTTATATGGCAACGCCCCCTGGCCAGCAAAACCGCCAGATCTCACCCCATGAGATTTTTTTTCTCTGGGAATATCTGAAGGCAGAAATTTACAAACATCAACCAAGGACTCTGTCAGCCCTTCGGGATGCAATACTTGAAGAAATTGCCCATATTCCTCCAGAAATGTTGGCTAGAGTGATGGCATCCTTCGAAACTTGCCTTCAGCAGTGCATTGACAGCTAGGGACACCACTTCACAGATTTATTTTTCAAAACCATTTAAACTGTAACTTCCTCGTATGTAGTTTTGCATGGTCAGAATAAATTTTCTTTACTTTATACTAATTTTTTTCTATCAGACCTTCAAATTAGAGTGTGTATTTTGCCACATCCTGTACTATATTTTTCCTGTGTTTTTTTTTTGCTAAGCAATGTTAACAGCACTCAAAAGTATAAACAAAACAAAAAGTAATGTCCATGTTAACATTTAAGGAGGGTTAAGGATTTTGTTGATAAGTGTTTTGTTTTCAGAGGACTAGACAACAGCTGTGCTCTCCTGAGGTGACTTAGGGGTTTCATTTTATTCCCCAGCTTCTGTTTCCTGGTGTGCAGGCATCTCCAGTTTGTTGGCATTTTCCATTTTCTGGTGAAACCAGGAGCACCCATCTCCAATTCCCAAGTATTCTCCAGAGAAACTGTGTGTGAATGCATCTCCACTTTCCAGTCTCCAAAAACTATATATTTGCCATCACAAAAGCAAGTTTCAATAAAGTAGTTTTTTTTTAAAGATTCTTGTTAGGTGTAAAACTGTAACAACCATGGCAACAATAAGTTAAAAAAAAAAAAAAAAGAATACGTAAAAATTCAGGTCATTAGAAAACTGCTGGGAAAGGGCATTCTATACCAGATGGACCAGCAATAGGGATAACTTCTGATGATGGGCCTTCAAACATGTCTGAAAGCTATGACCTACTACACTCACTATAAAGTGATATAATGTTAGGTTCATCAAACCTCTCTCCATTTATAGAAGGCATCCGCTACTCCATTGAAAAAACAGACTTTGTTAGGATGTGAGCCATCTGAAACCAACCATATTGGTTTTTTCCTTGAAATGACTCTACCCACTGTTTGAACAAATTTTTTCTCTAAACAGAGCCAGCAAGAGCTATCACTTACAAAGTTATTTTTGTAGATAATTTTCTTTCCGCTATTCTTCAGGCAAATATGCTTCAAAAATCAAACTCATCAATTCTATTCCACACTGGCAGTGAGCACAATATTGTATTATTCTATTAGTATTGTTATAAGATGCCTGAGGGGCGTATCCGAGTTTGTGAGGGATGGAGATCTTAATAAAAATAAGATCACTAAGTTTGATTTAAATTTATTCACACAGGTATTATTTACAGCATCAATCTATCCCCACTATTATTCTTTTTATTTCTCAGTGAGCACAGTATTCAATGTATATCTCAACCCTAAACAAAGTCAACAAAGTCCTTCTCAATGTCTGTCTGGTTATAGTCAATTAACTCACACTCATCATTAACACATGTTCAGTCTATCTGTTGCCATAATATTAAATGTCTTTCACTCATGCATCCAGTCCAATAGTTCAGCATGCCAGTAATACTCTTCACTGCACCGATGCTCGCAGTCGGAGATTTTCCTCCCAGTGAACACTTCTCTCCCAGCTCGTTTCTCTTCTCGCTTGTCGTCTATCACTAAACACTAACACACTCACCAAACTACCCGCTTGGAGGTTCGACACGCTTCTATAGCTGCTGGCCTTGACCTGGACGGTTTGCCGCACCCTGAGTCACGCTGAGAGAAACTCTGTCATTAATCCAGAACATTCTTCAGATAAACGCATAAATTCTATCAGTTGAAGGTCAGGAGCGTGCAAGCTGCAAAAGGCTTATCACGGCAGCTCACTTTTCAAAACAAAATATGCACTTCTTGGATTTTCGCTCAACTGACCTTCATTCCTACGTTTTCTCCGCCCGCTATCATATCACTACTCTGTCCTCCACACACTCTTCACTCACCTGGCAGTTAACACGAGCCAGAGAGCTAAAATTGAATCACTATTTTGCAATTAGTTAGATTAGAATAATGCTAAAACGTGACAAAACGACTTTTAAAAAATAACTAATTTACCACTCACAATGTTGCTGCTGATATCAGAGACATTTACAAACAAATAGTCATTTGGACCATGAGGATGTCAAACGGATAAATGTATGCCAACTCAAAAATTACAACACTGGTAGCAGACTATAATTGTCTCCTCCCGTATCAGAATTCTAGAACATCACCATTTAAAGTTCAAATTTATCTCTGAACAATATCAAAGTAAGTTCTTTTATGTCGCCTAGAATAACCTTAATCACCACCAACAGACAAATAAACAAATAAGTTCCCACCTCCATACCATTTTAACTTATTATCGTAATTCAAGTTTAAGAGACGTTTTGTAAATGCGAAAAGCATTAGAAATTAATTTTGTTTCGGGTGGGTTCTTTCTTAATTGTAAATTGTGCATTTTAAATAGTAATGAACTGTTTATTTTGTCAGTTTTGACTTAAATTTAATTTTTTTTAAGTCATTGTATTGCTTTGAAGTTTAGCAAGTGAAAAAGAAAATAGGCCATCTCCCAAAAAAATTTTTCCATTTGAATTATGTCTTACCTATTACAGTTATAGTATCACAGTTAATGGTGTTATTTGCATTTGAGGGTGTGCTAAAAAAAAAAATTGCAGAAGTAAACTGTAATTATTAAAGTAATTTTCATAGTGGGCAATAATTGCTATAGTATGTGATTCTAGACATGAGGAGTTTCCTTTCCAAACTTTTGTATCTGCGGTCTCAGTCATTTTACTAATTTTTTTATTTATATTCCACGTCGACAAGTTGTTTACGGTTTTCTCAGAGTGTTTTAGGAAAATAAAGTAAAACAAAATAATAAATTCTAAAAGATAATGATTCAATAAACTGCAAAGAGTATCTTGTTATTCACAATATTAAAGTTTTCTCCACTGAGCTTAACATTTAATGTTCTACTGAGATGGATAGTTTTTCTTTGTTATATACAGCATATTTTGTGACTCAAGACTTCCTTAATTTAAGAAAACCATGTTTAGCAAAACATTATAGAAAACTACACGCTGATAAATCAATTTCTCTCTCTCTCTCTCTCTCTCTCTCTCTCCCCCTACATTCCTCAACCCCCCCCCTCACTTACCCCTACCACTTTTTCAATAATCTCATAAATAGCTTAAGTGCCACAGTAGCAATTTTTATTCCTCTCCACTCAGAATCAATGTAGCAAATGAGACCTGGCATTACAAGTATTTCACAAACAGACTTTAATTTAGTACTACTTTGTGCCCCCAATAAAATTGCATTGACCCAAAAAGTCATTTTGCAAAATAAGTACAAAATCAGGTCAGACAGAGGAAAATTTTTCAGCACGGTTAGTGGAAATGCAATTTAGTAACACAAACCATACATACAAACACAATACATGCAAGATGGCGCCGCGTAAAGCAAGGTACGAAACCCGGAAGTTAAATGCAAAATTCTTGTACATATTAAGTGTGAGAAATATGTGGTACCATTTTCGAAAATGTAGGAATGTTTGTGAGGATGAAATTTCATATGAATGAGCATGTGCATTTTGCAAAGATTGCGAGGTAAACAACACCTCTAATGCTTCAAAAACATGTTCTCTGCAAAAAAAAAAAAAACCAAGTCTTGGTAAAGAGCACTTCCAATGCCTGGAAAACATATTCTCTGCACAGCAAGGTAAACTAGTCTTTTGTAAGGACCATAGAAGAGGTAGCATCAGCATCACTACATCAAATAATTAGTCTAGTGCATGAGGAATTAAAACTAACACAAGAAAAATAGCAGGAACTACTGAGATTTGTAAAGGTATTCAAGCTTAGTCAACATCAACATGCAATACCAAATTCAGAGATAATCTAAAAAAAAACCCTAACAATGAAACCACTAAACAACGTTAAGCACAATCTGAAGGAACATGGAACTCCCCGAAAAGAATTAGAAAACCTCAAGACTTAAAAATTCCGGTGATAACAACCCACAACCGATATGTACTACCACACCATCTGCAATACGAAGAATGGCCGACACCACAAGAAGAACCGTATCACATCAAAAAAACATTCTACAAAGAAGAAACCTTCAACCTTAGGCAGATCACTGAAGTGTACATCCAGTCAGGTATCAGTCAGGAATGTGTTGAACCATAAAGCAGCAGTTAAGTGTGTGGAAAGAAAAAAGTGGAAGTTCTGGGTGACAGGCATGCAAGAAAACTAGCAGGCATGCTCTCTGATCAACTTGGCGATGAAATCTCAGTTTCAGGTATAGTCAAGCGAGGAGCACCTATGTGCAAAATAACAACCGCAGAAAGCATTAAAAATGTTTCTAACAACTTTTCTAAAAATGATTATATATTTTGGTTGGGTGGAACAAATGATATAAGTAAAAATGAATCTGCCAAAGCACTCATAGCCATTAATACTTTAATGTCACCAGTTTCTCACATAAATGTAATCGTACTACCAGTGTAACTTCGACATGACCTTTCTACCACCTCTTGTGTAAATATGGCAGTTGATACACACAATGAACAACTAATCACTATTTGTAAACGGTTCAACCATGTTAGTATTGTAAATACTATACTTGATAGGTCCCACTTTCACAAAACATGGTCAACGTCTGAACTACAAGGGGAAATTTATTGTTCGAGAGGAAATCTAATATTATTTGCAGATCAACAAAAGAAAGTGAAGCTTGTATCTCACTATCAGCCATTCCTTGTGAATGGCTAGGTAATGAAACTGATACTCATGCGCAACAGCCTTTTTTAGGCCTGTAAATACCAATCCTTGTATAAAAGATATTTCTTGTAATAAAAAAACTATGGGCTCTGTAACAAAAAAAAACTATTAAAATCATCTTATAATGGCATTACCATTATTCATAAAAACATCCAGGGCATTATTGTTAAAATTGATATGTTTTCAGAAGCCATTACTAATTTTGAGGTTAATAATAACCTCAGTATTGATATAATTTGCGTATCTGAGCTTTTCCTGAAAGCCAATCCATTAGAGCAGATTTGTATCCCAGGATACAGGCTTTCCTCCTATTACTGTAGAGGCAAGTCTGCAGGAGGAGGAGTGTGTATTTTTGTTACGTCTGTATTCCATTGTGAAAATGTGAATGTAAGCACATTGCTGTTACTCATATCTCTTTATGTAAAAAAAGGGAATAATAAACTTTTTAAAATTGATTGATTACATCGAAAATGTTCTATTAAAAACCTCTACTCTTAAGGCAGAGTTAATAATATGTGATGACTTTAATACCAATTATTTAACAGAAACTTTACATAAACAGTGTTAAAGTTCATTACTTATGACTTTCAATTTATTTCCGAAGTTTGCTTTCTGACTAGAATACAAAATAATTCAGCAACTGCAATAGATAATATACACTGGTGGAAAATGAAAAGCAACAACACTAAAGCGGTGATGTAGAAATGCCATATGTACATGGGGCAATGATAGAGAGTAGTACATGCATTGATTAACAGTGTTGTGCTCTGGACACAGTAGGAACTGCATACTAGGCATAACACCGCTGAGCCCAATATAACTGTAGTTGACTTGGTGAAAGAGTAGTCTCTTGTTTCAAGCATCTGCCTGTGTGTAGTAAGCATTGTAGGCATGCCACGATGGAATAGACAACCACATTTCATGCAATTAACGGATTTTGAACGAGGTCGTATTGTGAGACTGAGGGAGGCTGGATGGTCCTTCCGAAGAATTGTCCAACGCGTAGGATGTAAAGTGTCTGCTGTGCATCAGTGGTGGTGCCGGTGGTCAAGCGATGGTGCACATGCTTGTCAACCTGATTGCCGAGCAGCCATTTTGCTGATCGCATGGCGACCGCCGCACAAATTAGGGTCACTGTTGCACCCAGGGTGTCAGCTAGGACCATCACCAACCGTTTGCTGGACGCTCGACTATGATCAAGGGTGCCGCTCGCCAGACTTCCTCTCACACCTCATCACTGTGCCGCCCGCCTCAGATGATGTCGCGAATGATGTAACTAGAGGGATGAATGGCGTAGAGTTGTGTTTAGTGATGAGAGCAGATTCTGCCTTGGCGCCAGTGATGGCTGTTTGCGAGTGCAGCGTTGACCAGGAGAGCGACAACAACCAGAATGTATTCAGCAGCAACATACAGGACCAACTCCTCACATCATGGTCTGGAGAGCAATAGCCTACAATGCCTCTGGTGTTTGTTGTGGGAACACTGAACAGTGAACGCTACATCCAGAACATCATCCGGCCCATTTTGTTGCAGTTCCTACAATGCCAAGGAGATGTCCTCTTCCAGCAGGACAGTGTCCATGCATGCATGTCTCGTGTTACCCCGACACACTCTCGAAGGTGTTCCGTCAACTCCCCCTGGCCAGCACCATCACCCGACCTGTCCCCCATTAAACATGTGTGGGACATGATGGGACGGCGTTTGGTGCGGTCTGCAATACCGAAAACAAACCTCCACCAACTGCAACAACAGATGGAATTAGCGTGGATCACTATTCCCCAAGATGACATCCGACACCTTTATGATCTTCTCTACGCACGACTGCAGGACTACATCGTAGCTAAAGGAGGCTACACAAGATACGGAGATTGTTGTTCAGGACACACTGTAGACTCTGTCCATAAGTATTCAATAAAACCTTCATCACGTGGGACCATTACATTTGGGTGTTCATTTTCAATTTTCCACCGGTGTATTCACTGAATCTCATAACATAGGCAAATGTAATAAAAAATCTTTCATTAATGCACTATATGATCATTATGCACAATTAATCTCTCTTTCTCAAATTTGCAAGTAGAAAATAAAATAACTGGGAAACATTATAAAATGACTAGAAAAATCAATAAATCATCAGTACAGCAATTTAGAGGCAGTTAAGCAAATTTAGACTGGACAGAGGTTTATAAGAATTGTGATACTAGTGATCAGTTTAATACTTTTCACACCATATTTATCAATAAATGTGAAGAAAATTTTCTTGTCAACTGTTTTAACACAAAAGAATGCAAAAATAATCAATGGATAACAAAAGGTATTAGAATATAAAGTAAAAGAAAACAAGAATGATATATTATATAGAAACTCAACAAATAATGTAATTAATGAACATTATAAACTATATTGTAAAACCCTAAATAAGATTATTAAAAAAGCTTTACAACTTTATTTACAGAAAAAAATTTCAAAATCAGTTAACGAAATTAAACCTATCAGGAAAATAATAAAAAAACCATTCTGGAAAAACACAAAAACATGATCCAAATATTACTCTTAGGTCAGACAATAAATCAACCTGTAAACCAAATGAAGTAACTGACACATTCAAATATTATTTTTTAACAGTAGTATAAACTCATTTATAAATAATAATGTTTCTAAGCATAATACTCTGACACTTTTAGAGAGTACTTTTCCAAACAAAAACCCCATTTTCTCTGTAAATTCAGTAACTGCTACAGAAATCTGTAAAATCGTACATGCTTTCCCAGCTAAAAATTCCTCAAAATTTTATGAAATCTCTAGCATACTTATAAAAAACTGTATTGACTTGATCTGCTCACCTTTATGTGATATAATTAATTCATCCTTTGCATCTGGTGTGTTTCCTGATCACCTTAAATTTATATTGGTCAAACCACTTCATAAACAGCATGATAAAACATTAGTTACAAACTACAGACATATTTCATTAATTTCAACATTTGCTAAAATTATAGAAAAACTCATGTATAAGAGATTTTCCTACTTTCTAGAACACAATTATTTATTTATTAACTAAATCACAGTTTGGTTTCCATGCTAAAAAGTTTGTTAATGAAGAAACATTCCAATTAACATCAGTTATACTGAGATCTCTAGAAAATAAATAAAAAATAGCTGGTCTCTTCTATGACTTGACTAAAGCTTTTAATTGCATACACCATAACATTCTTTTTAAAAAGTTGGTTTTTTTATGGTGGGGAAAAGGATTAAACTTTCTTGGTTCACATCTTACCTATACCAAAAAAATCAACTAATAGTTTCAAGATACGGGAAATCAGAGCAAAATCGGTAATCATTAAGTTTAGGGGCTTTTCTGAAAAACACAAAAAAAATTCAAAATTATGATATATTTCTACTCTACTAATCACATAGAACACGAATATACTGGGGGCGTAGCTTTAAAATAAGTACAACATATTTAAAAAAATTGAACAAAATTGCAAAATGATAAGTATAGCCAGTTTGTTTACGTTTCTGAAAGAAACGTCCTAGACCAACAAAAGTTGCATTAAGGGGTTCTGCACAGCTTACCTTGTTCATATTCAAGAGGGCATAATGTTAAAATAAGTAGAACATATTTCAAAAACTTGCAAAATATGTTTTTTTATGTCTATTAACGTCAGAGGAATTATACCAGCCCCCTACCTAGGTGAGTCAATTTACCCTCTTTTGGTGTGTTTTACGGTTCCTTTAAATCCCTACAATCCTACATTCGTAGTTTAGTGTAAAACCCGAACACCCTAGGTTAGTGTAAAACCCTACTATCATAGGTTAGTGTAAAATCCAAAAATCCTAGGTTAGTGTAAAACCCAACAATCCTAGGTTAGTTAAAAAATGTAAAATAGTGATTCACCCATCGTGGGGTTAGGTGGGCACATTTTACGAAATTAGTCGGACGTTAATGCCTCTAGTATATTCCTGTTCTGCATCATTAGTAGAGTGGAAATTTACAATTTTCTGTGAATTATTTTTATTTTAACAGAAAAGCCCTTAAAGTTAATAATTACCACAAAATCTTTTCCGAGAAAGGACTAATAAGGCATGGTGTTCCTCAGGGATCCATTCTCGGGCCGCTTCTCTTTCTCATTTATGTTAATGACTTACCTTCCTATCTATCACACACAGTTGAAACAGTGCTTTTTGCAGATGATACCAGTATTTTCTGACATGATACTACCAATCAAGAACTTACAGAAACTATAAACATTACTTTGAGTAGATTAAATGAGTGGTTTACAGAAAACAAGCTTACCCTAAACTTAGAAAAAAACTTCACTCTTAAAATTTCTTACTACAAAACAACAAAATTATGATTTGGATATAAACAATAATAAAAATTAATGAAAACAATTCAACAAAATTCTTAGATCTTTACATCGATAGTTATCCGAATGGAAACAGGCATATAGATAATAAAGTGCCTAAACTCAGTTCAGGCTGTTTCAATCTTCGAAGCTTATTTTACTTAGCTGACACAGTAACTCTTGAACAAGTTTACTGTGCTTACTTTCATTCAATCATGTCCTTTGGTATCATGTTTTGGGCAACCTCTCATCTCGCAGTATACAAATTGTAATGACGCAGTATTCTTAATTTTCGGGACACGTGTTTCAATTTTGTTCGTTTTTGTTAAGCTTTGCTAAGCTTTGTAATATTTTTATCGGGTTTGAAGTTAAAAGCAGCGGTGGTTAGTTTCCCGTGATAATACGTTTATCTGGCATACGTTTGCTGTTTTACGTTTATCAGGAGTCTGTTTACCGTTTAGTTTCGAACGTCGTTGTTTTCAGTTTATGTGAAGCATCAGCATTATTCAGAAACTTTCAGGCTGCTTTGTACAAATTTTATACTAGAAGTTCGTTTATCTGTATGTTGACGGCGTAGAGAGTTTTAGTTCCTCCGGCGCAGTTTTAGTGTGTACAACGAAGGTTCGTTAACGTGTCAGTTATAATAACATGTTGAGAGTGAGACGCAGCGCAGTTTTGGATGACGCTGCTGGCAGATGCCGGATGCCGTGCCCTTATCTTAGGAGAAGGGGGCGATAGGCCTGCATAATAAATACTCGGGGTGTCCATTGCCTAAAAAAGAAAAAGTAACCAACCGTCGGAGAAGACGCATCGGGTGTGAAGAACTTCACCCACACCGGCAAGCACCCACGACCGTTAAATCTTTTATCACTACATTTATTTTCGGCTTAACCTAAATAATTCTATCAAATTATTTCTGCCGGTGTGGGAGGTCATTAGGGTACCAGCAGGGAAGGAACATCCCTCCTACATTCGTAACTTCGTCTTGCGATGCAAGTTTTGAGACATGAATAATCTGTAAACGACGGTGGCGCTGTTCTGCACTTGTATATTTATCTGTGAACGGTTCGTACTCTGCATACCGGAACTTCGTATGTGAACTGTGTCACTCAAATGATAAATAAAGTATAGAACAAATACTGCGGAACTTGAATTTATTTCCTATGTAATTGGCGTCCAATTTAAAGAGTCTCATGTTCCACCTCTGAGCTAGTCGAGTGCAAGTCGGCAAACTTATAGTCTGCTTTGTAACTGGCACGTCCAACGTTACAAAATTTTTTGATTACAGAAGAAAGCTGTAAGAATGATTGCAGGTGCTAAAAAACAAGATTCGTGTTACCCCCTTTTTAAAAAGCTAGCTGTACTGGCACTAAGATGCCAATATATTTACTGTGTTATAACATTTGTAGTATGAAACTCTTCTTACTTTGAAAAAAAAAAAAATTACATTCATTTATATTATACAAGAGGCAGGGGAAATTTACACATTTACCATGAAACCATCTAAAACTAGTACAAAGAGGTGCCAACTTCTCAGGAGTTAAGTTATTTAATAAACTTCCAACAGATATTAAATAAATTAGGAGGGTCAATGTAACTAAATTTAAAAATTCACTAAAAAAATTCCTATTGAACACCTAATGTTGAAGAGTAATTGGGTGTACATAATGGAAAAATGACATAATATGTATTTGTTTAGAATGTATGTACTACTCTTTACTTTGTTTTTAAATGAAATCTTTATGTATTGTGTCTCTATCGTCTTTATAACCAAATGTAATATGCAGTCATTTTTATGTGCCTATGTTTATTTGTATTTTTAATTATAATTCATTTTTGTATATTATATTTGTACATAGTCTCTTGTATACTTGACAACTTCTATAAGTTCAACCTGACCTATATCGGATCGAAAAAGGCAATAATAATAAAAAATACATAAATTTAAATTTTATCAAAATATATACATATGTACCTTGCTCAAAAGTTTTGAATGATTTTAACTATTGTACAAACTTTTTTTTCAATCAACAGAACAACCTGTTTCATTAAACTACTTATTCCATTATAAAAACTGAGTTTGTATTTAAATCATATTCTGAAGTTAAGAGTAAATTCCATCTAACAACCAAGCAATCAGTTAAAGTCAAAAAAATTCTTTGTTACCTGGTAATGTAAAAATCTCAAACAAAAAAGAGCCCAACAAACATCTAAGAGAACTTGTAAATTTAAACTGTATAGAGGAACAAATACTTGGAAATCTTTGATTTTTCAAAATAACTACAGAACTCTGATGTAAAGTACAAACACAAAAGTAATAAAATAATTGATTACATACTGAGAACAGCATTAAGTAAAGATAATGAACAAATACAAAAGTAATAAAATAACCGATTACATACTGAGAACAGCATTAAGTAAAGATAATGAACAAATACAAATTAAGAATGAAATTAAAATTAATTTACAGATTTTTGCATGGTTTAAATAATTGTGTTACATATATGAGTTTGTGAGGGATGGAGGTTTTAATAAAAATAAAACAACTAAATTTGCTTTTTAATTATACTGCTATAAATATTCATACACCTATTATTTGCAAAATTAAACCACCCATTTCCATTATTACTCTCGTTATTCTCAGTGAGAGTAATATTTAATGCCTATCTCAATTTTAATTAACGTCTTTATCACTGTCTTTATATTGGTTAGAGCCATTTAATTCACACTCAGTATTAACACACATTCAATCAGTCAATTGCAGCCATTCCAAATGTTTGTCACTCACACCACCAGTTCAATAGTCCGCCTGTCATTCTCACTCACCACTGTACCGATGCTCGCAGTCTTCATACTTCACTCTCGTCGCCACTCGTCACTTCGCTGACTCATCGCTTTGCTGTCTTCACACACTTGGCTCTTAAGACTGAGCAATCCTCCAAACTCTAAGACTGTCTGCTCACAGACGCGTTACAGCTTAAATAATCTGCACTCAGAGTTACGCTAAGAGAAGCGGAGGCAATCACCAGAACATTCTTGCAACTATAACTCCATTCAATCCCTTCAATGACAGAAGTGGCACGAGTCCCAATAGCCTTATAGCGACAGTGCACTCCTTTGTATTGTAAATCTTTGCGCACTCGTCAGGTTACTACTCTGGCCTTGGCACAAACCTTCGCTCGCTCAAGTGGGATAAGGCAAGGGAAGTGACACAGATCAGCAACATGTAACAACACGTTACTTTGAATATAAATATCACCATAATATTAAGCTTAAAAAGGGACAATCTTCAATTAAATACACACAATATATTTTGCCACCACTCATATACATAAACACACACATTTAAGTTACACAAACAGAACACACACACATACCTAGGATTTTTTTGAACCAAAGGTCTTGAACATCTAGTGTATGTTCCTAAAATGCTTCCTAATTTACATAAATCACCAGTTCCTCAGTTTTATTTGCTGATGTAGTTGACAGCAACTAAAAATCAGTAGTTCAATACAAACCGAATGCATGGCACATTTAAGCTGATAACAAGAAACTTATTGTTAATGACTCTGAACTGAAATTTTCCACCTTGAACTTGAGCTATGCTAGTGTTCTGCCACGTCATAATTAAGTTACTAACTTTTGTTTGAAAATCGTTGTCACTCGCGTGGTGGCTGCGCTCCCTCAAGCTCACTCCTACTACACCAGAGTCCCTCTCCTTCCCCTCCAGACCAATGAAGTGCCTTACTTTCATCTGGCAATCAAGCCTCAGCCACTTCTTATTTGCATCTTGCACAAGGCATACAGTCAGTTAACTTCCTTATGCCTGTTTGTGTGTGGGCCTTCAAGAGCAGGTTACCATAAAGTGCTGAAAATCCTACTTTTACATATATTTTCTTCCCTTTCTCAAAATATATTTCAATCTTTCCTGCAAATTAAATTCCATCCATTGAGTCAGGGTACTTTTTGTAATTTTGTTGTTTGGGGCCCTCAGCCATGCTGAACCACGTTTCGAGCAAGATGACTTTGTTTTTATAGCTGACTGCCTATACATTGTAATGACCCAGTATTCTTAATTTTCGGGACACATGTTTCATTTTCTTTCATTTTGCTAAACTTCGTAATATTTTTACCAGGTTTGAAATTAAAAGCCGTGGTGGTTCGTTTTACAGTGATAGTTTGTTTATTGGGCATATGTTTGCTGTTTTACGTTTATCGAGCAAACGTTTGCCCTTTCATTTTGAACGTCGTAGTTTTCAGTAAGCGTCAGCATTATTTAGAAACTTTCAGACTGAGTCAACAGTTTTAATTTGTACGACGCAGTTTCGATAAAGTGTGAAGAGCGTGCGTGGCAACCCACGCCAGGCACTTATCATAGGAGAGGGGGGTGATAGGCAGCACAAGTACACGTGTGTGTGTCGCCTTCCGTCAGTTGATACCGAGCAGTTGAATCAAGTCACTCGTTTGAAGCAGTCGTCGACTAATACTCGCCTAGGCCACGTCGGGCTTAGCGCTAACCCCCACACGGGCAAATTTGAATTTACTAGATTATTTCTCCGCCGGTGTCGAAGGTTGCTGCATTTGTTATTTCTTCTGGGAAGTTTTTAAGAATTGAAATAATTGGTAAACGACTGTGGCTCTGTTCTGCACATGTCTATTTATCTGTGAACGGTTCGTACTCTGCATACCTGAACTTCGTATGTGAACTGTGTCACTTGAACTGATAAATAAAAGTATGGAACAAAACAAAACCGGAACTTGACTTTAATTCTTATTTAATTGGCGTCCATTTTAAAGAGTATCGTGTTACTCCGTCTTGAGCTAGTCGAGTGGTAGTCGGCAACTTAAAGCCGGCCGTAACTGTGCGTGTGCCACGTTACAACATATCAGACTTTCAACCTTCGGTTCCAATGGTTAGTTTGACCATGCCCACCAGATCACGGAAAGTAAAATAAATCCGTTAGTTCCTATAGACATAACATAAGGTTGTAATGAAAAAATTATTATTAAGATATCTTAGATTGCATTCTCATGTCAGATCACACACACATGTATGGGCATTCTAGCCCTTTCCTGATTTCTTGCGATCCGAGAAAGCATTTTCATAGTTTGTAATATTTCAGTTAAATCAATAAGCAAAAATTAATCCAGTTGTAACATTTACGTGGAATCAAAAGATCAAAGTTCTTTTCGCATTAAAAAAAAATTTTTTTTGTTCTCAATAAAATATACAGGTAATCCCTTCATCTTCTTAACATCATAAATCAATATTACTTGTTTTATATAATTATTTATTCAACTGAAAAAAACTTTTTGCAACAATTATTTCTTATTACATTTTTTATTCAATTATTATTTCTTTATCACCAAAGAGCCCATCTTTAGCTGCGGTGGCAGCAGTTCTGTAAAATGGAAACAGTCTACTTAAAACTTCAGCCTTACTTGTGATGTTACCTGCTCTCTGATTGGCTGTCGTCTGACCACCCCACACCTCTCCTCCAACCAGCAATAGTGATACAAGAACTAATCAGGATAATTTTATTTCGTTCACGTATTTTTTATTATTCAATTCTTACTGCCCTCTAGGGAAATAATGAACAATATCCAATCAATTTGGAATACTGAATATCCTCTAAAAACAAGTGAAATCTAACTTACACATAATCTCTATGTCAATAAACTATTAAAATAACAAAATATTATACTGAACTCTGTTTAAATCACATAATAAAGCTTAATTTGGAAACTATATTAAATGCATTGTCATACTAAGCAAATACTTTGTAATCATACACAAATATAATATTTAGAACCAAAGTTAAATATAACACCTAAAAAACTGAAATGTTACAAGATATGAAAGAGGTCTATATTACTTACTCTTTCATGTTATTCAATGTTTCATTTTTTCACATGTGTATCGTTATTGTGTATTTCTGAGCAGCTGCATACTGTAGCAGTTCATATAGTTAAATAATCATGTTATTCTGGCAATGCAAACAACTTACTACCCTTTTAACATGACCCAATAATCCATTTTTCACACATTTATTGTTATTCTGCATGTCTGAACAGCCAAGTTTGCCAGAAGGGTAAGGCTAAGGTAGTTATGTACCATTTCATTTTTATGGTTTTTTTTCTGCATTCATTTTACACATTTCTAGACAGTTTGTAAACTTTGCAGATTTATGCTCATAAATGATAATCAAGATTTCATGGCTACAGAAGCTTCACTGCAGTAATGTGCTATAATAATATATTTCTTGTTCATGCCTGGAGTGGTTGTTGGTAGCCACCTAGGAATTCAATGTCAAGCACTATTTCTCACTTGCGAGGAGCCGCGATGGTGTAGTGGTTAGACTACTCGCCTCCCTCCTGGGTGAACAGGGTTCTATCCCAGATTTTTGCATGCGGGAATCGTGCTGGTTTTCTTGGGAATCTCCCACCCACCCCTTTATTCCAGAGTTGCTCCATACACGCCTCAATCACCCTCATCGGCTCTCACAACCTCGCTGTTAAGAGCCGCTCAAATCTCTTCACTCACTCACTCGTATGTTAATACTCATTAATTTGCATATTCATATTGTAACCCTCCTATTTTTGGGAAGTAGCCATTAGACATTAACTGTTTTTACATTACTTTACATTAATTTATATAATTTTCATATTGGTACTTTATATGACTAATGGATTTCAAAAAGGTAACCCTGAAATACCATGAAAACTAAAAAAATCATCAGTTAGTACATTTGGTTTCTATGTAAAATAATTTTACCTGAAAGTAAAATATGACAGGAGTGACCAACATGTTTTGAGGTACCTTTTAGGTTAAGGAATTAATTTGTTGTATGTCAAATTTTTCAAGTTACACATGTAACATTTTTGTTATATTATCACTATAACAAAACAACTATCTAGTAAAAAGTCATTCAGAACTTTGCTACGATAGATAAGTTTTCAAGGTTTTGAACATGACGTTCAACAACCTGCTTTATCATACAACAATTATCCACGTAATAAGTGTCTTATCACCGTAAACACAATCTCTTTTCTTTTTCTGTTCTACAATGAAGCTGCAAGATATACTTCAAGATGTCAGATAATATGATGCTTCCTCTAAAGATTTTGTTAAGCCTTCAACAATAAAAAAAAATTATATTTTTTATGATAAATGTTTTACAAAACAAGTTTTATTCTAACTGTATTTTTAGTGATCATTATGCAGAATGTTTGCATAAAAGGCAACTGATATTCAATTTCTTAATGTTTCAGTATCAATAAATAAATCCTGTTGAGTACATAAGTCTGTTACTGTCCACACTATATACAGATGGTTAATTTCAACATAAAAACTTTAGGAAAAATGTTTTTAATGTTAAAATAGTAGCCCAAGATTATTTATGATAAATGTGTCTGCTAACAGCTGGTCACAACCTTATAATGGAAGAAAAAATAAAGTATATACAGTTATAAAATATATACAAAAATCATATAAAACTATAAAAATGCAACATACAAAACCAAAAACTAAGTCTAAAATACATAAACATTAAAGAAAACCTATACTATACGATTGCATTTGACCAGCAGCTTAGCTTCAGTTAAACCCAAACTGACAAGTTGGGCAACATCTGGCATTGACCTGGCTAGGAAGGCAAATCTCAGGGATGAGCGAGTTCGGTGGTGTTACCTTTCCAGTGGCATTGTGGGTAGTTGTTGCATGGGGAGCAGCAGGTGGTAGAGGGTTTTCACTGAGTCATTCCGGGTAACAGCCTGATATCTGCATTGAGCTACACTTTTCCCTCGGGCTGAGTTCAGCCGTGCTTAACACACACTATTACAACTGTAGATGACACCAAGAGTTGCATTTTTGTGCACATTTAATATGCCCTAAACAAGCACACAGACTAAAACACATTACAGAACAATTTAACAGTTTAGCATTTACATTAATACTGAAATACAGGTATTTGGTCTAAAATTATTTTAGGCCAAATGACTGGCTAAATGAATTTTAGGCAAAGTGACTTTTAGGCCAAGAGAATTTTAGTTCATGTGGTTGTAAAATTTTTGGTTGGGTGTCGTATTATCTTAGTTTCTGTTCTATCCTTTGGTACAAAATTTTGCCACCAGATTGCACCATACTGTATTTTTGGTAGTTTCTTCTGCTGCTATCAGTAGTTCTGAAAACATCTGCTTATTTGGCTTCCAGCGATTACCTGCTAGTTGTTGGGCATGGTACATGGGAGTAATTTATGATTCATTACCCACTTATCACATTGTGATTTTTTAATAAATATTCCGTTCCTTTAATTGTCCTTAGGAGTAAATGACTACGTAGTTTGCCGGATGTAAATAGTACTGATTAACTTTCAGTAGCAATTAAAAATAAACAACATTCAATAGGTTATTATTTTCTAATGATGACAATAGGTTTTATGGAAGCAAAGCCTCTGACAGTTCCAGGATATAGATAAAAATAATTCACTCCTTATGCAATAATAATATAAAATTATCTAAACTCAGATTTATATAGACAAAAATTATAAATCCGAGATAATAACTATACCTTTAAAAAAAGGTAAAATTTTATTTTATGCAGACATTACTATTATCCATAAACATATTTTTAAGTACTGTTATATTTATTAGGGTACTATGGATTCAATCTATACCTATTTATATTTAAATACAAAGATTATTTTTCTTACTATAAATAACGATATAATATGCAACTTTCCATGTTCACTGTTATGTATTTCATCTGGAGTTCCTAAAGTTTGAACATAATGTCTATGATTTTCAATTTTTTTTTCTTACACTATTACGTTGTGCTTAAAGTATGCCAATGGTTTACTTTGTTCTGGAAATATAAAGTCCTGATCCACAATGCACGGTTGCCAGTGGGCAGTCACCAGGCCACAGTCTGTAGTCAGAGGAAATTTGCTGAACTCAAATACATTATTCTCAATGTGCAGTCAACAGTCCTCCAGATGGAGATGGTTCAACTTTAACTTTGACTGCTCTACTGCCAAATGCCAGAAGATTCTAACCAATCAGATGCTATGCTCGTAAACACGTGAGGTACACCGGACTGATACCACAGATGCTATTTCAAAAATATATTGTTATACGCTCGTTGCTTTGTCCCACGCGAGCGAGTGGAAGTGAAGGACAGAGTAGTAAAATGATTTATTGACGTGTACGCGCTATCAGTTGCAAATGGAGACGCTGCGACTTTTCGCAAAGGAATGTTTACAAAGCATGCCTGTTATGCCTATCAGGGTGCGTGTCACCCCTAACCTTGGGTATCGGGTGTCTTTGAGACATATGATGAATGATCTGGATTACTGACCTCGTTTCCATCAGCGTGACTCGGGGTGCAACGAGCCTTCCACGTTAAGGTCAGCAGAGTATAAATAGTGCAACGAGCCTCTGGGCCGGGAGATGAGTTGAGTGGAGTTGTTGAATGGATGAGTTTCAGCGATAGATGACTAGAGAGAAGATAAGTGTGCAGCGAGAGAAGCGACCAGCGGGAGGAAAATCTGCAAGTGCAAACATCAAAGCAGGGAAGAGTACGATTGCAGGCTGGACTATTGGCTTGGATGCGTGAGTGAAAGACATTACAAATGATAGCAAGAGATAGACTGAACAAGTGTTAATGATGAGTATAAGTTCATTGACAATAACCAGAGACATAAAGAAGGATGTTAATTAGAGTTGAAATAGACACTAGATATTGCGCTCACTGTGAAATAAAAAAAAGTAATAGTGGAGACAGATAATTTAATGCTGTAAATAATAGCTGTGTGAATAAATTAAAAATAAAATTTAGATCTTCTATTTTTAATAAGACCTCAGATACGCCCCTCAGGTGTCCATATAACAATATCATTGTTGTTGAACATGACTGTTGTGAAAACAGATGAACATTTATTTCATTTTGCCTACAATATCTGAAAGATTCAGTTTCTATAATTTTTTTTGTAAATGCAATTTAACTGGCCAAAAAACAGTTATCTTGTAGATGGAGTTGGTATTGCTGTTGTTACTGGGCTAGAAGATCACACATGTTTTCCATTGTTGTCCTTTAAAAACGAAACTAGCAGTTTTTACAAACATTATTAAAAAATACATCATGGCATACAGAGCCTGTACAGCATAATGTGAATTACATCCGACTGTGGACAGCCGACTGTGGACTGCCAACTACGCTTTGGGAACAAGGCTTAAGATAAATTGAATAAACTTACTGTATGTTGTCATAAATTATTGGCAGAAATTCATGTTATTAGGCGATGTTCCACAGAATAGCTCAGGCCAAAACCAAGATGCAATATTGTTGTTTTATTATTTTTTGCAGTAACAACTTCATACACACATTTAGAAAATAAGAACTGTTACAGAAGTAACTATAACAGTTATTCAAATGAGATTGAACAAAAAATATTCATAATTTTTTTCATTAATGTTAACAATTTTTTTTATCATACAAAATTATTTTATTGTGGGAGTGACCTCTTTTTATTTAAATTCTACACTATATATCCAAAGCGTGTCATTATAGAAAATAATGAATTCAGTAAGCACGCAATCAGCAGCAGGCAGGCCTGATACAAATATGGTGTTCAAGTAATAACCAATACAATAAACACGTCAATATACTGTTTGATGTTCCCCTCAAAATTTAAAAGAGCACAAATAAACCCTTCACAAAACCAGACAAGCAACATAATACAAGCAAATTACAGAAATCAACGTTTTACCTGTCATTTCAAAAATCATTGATAAGATAAACAATGCTCAGTTAGCAGAATACTAAAATATTAATTATATGTATTACGAAAAAACAAACAGTCGGACTTCTGGCCACATCACAATATAGGCACTACACTTCTGAACATCACAGAAGTAATTATCATCATGGATAAGTCTCAAATATCATATCTATAGACTATTCGAAATCCCCTAACACAGTTAATCACAAAAGGATGTTGAATAAATTGTTCAGTATTGGTTTGTGTAATGCCTAAACAACCTTTCACAAATCGCAAAATATGTAGCTATTATACTGGTGGTTCGGAAATTAAATGCCCAAACTGCGGAACGTGATTTCTTATGAAAAATTAAAAAAAATATATAGGACACCATTTACAGGGGATGGACAAAATAATATAAACGCCATGCAATACAGTACATTTTGTTGCATGTTGGCAACACTGCTTCCGTGTAAATAATGTGACGCGTATGTATTGCACAGTTTACGTGCCAAGTCTTGAAGGTTATATTTCAGTGTATTATACACTTTGTTCTGCGACGATTAAAATAAGCGACCGGTGAAATGTGTGATCTCTCAGACTTCGAAAGAGGGCAAATCGTTGGTGCTCGGTTAGCGGGAGCGTCTGTGAAGAAAACAGCTGAATTGTTTAATGTTTCATGAGCGACAGTATCCACGGTAATGACAGCATACACAAAACATGGTAAAACATCATCGGCGAAGAGGAATAGTGGGCGAAACCCAAAGTTAACTGACAGAGACCGACGAACATTAAAAAGAATTGTGGCCAGACAACATAAAACTACCGCGGCAAAAGTGACAGCAGAACTCAACACTCACTTGAGTAATACTGTTTCGACAAAAACAGTACGGCGGGAGCTCCACAAAGCTAGCATTCATGGAACGGCTTCAATTGCGAAACCCTTTATAACGGAAGCCAACGCTAAGCTGCGAAAGAAGTGGTGCCACGATCATAAAACCTGGACACTTGATGATTGGAAGAATGTGGTATGGTCCGATGAATCATCGTTTACATTGTTTCCTACAAACGGCCGGTTTTCTGTATGGAGAACCCCAAACGAAGCCTACGATCCGGACTGCCTGCTTCCTACAGTCAAGCATGGGGGAGGTTCCGTTATGATTTGGGCGGCTATATCGTGGTATTCAGCTGGTCCTCTCATTCACATCACTGGCCGGATTACTGCGAATGAATATCTCGACATCCTCAATGATGAAGTTCTTACTATGACTAGCATATTGCTGCCAAACACTGCCATATTCCAAGATGATAATGCGCCCATACACACAGCCAAAAAGGTTCAGTCTTGGTTTGAGGAGCATCAGAATATCATCAAACATCTTCCCTGGCCAGACCTCAACATAATTGAACCGTTATGGGGAGTTTTAGAGCAGAGAGTGAGGAGCAGATTTCCATCTCCAACATCATTGAAGCAATTGGCGGATGTTTTGGTACAAGAATGGGACAACATTCCGTTGGAAACTATTCAGACACTCTACGAATCTATTCCGCGAAGAATTGCAGCTGTTCTAAAAGCAAATGGTGGCCCAACACCTTATTAATAAATAAATATTGTGTATATGTCAGGTGTTCATATTATTTTGTCCATTCCCTATACCTAAACGGAATATTAAAGGAGATATGAGCCTATGAAAATTGGGTTTTGAAAATGTATTTTTACCAAATGCGTTGCCTGTATATATAAATATATACACTCACTGCATCTTTTACTGTGCCTAAGATATCTAACACATTACCAATATGCAGATGTCATGTAATTTATCTTTTGGGTTCTCCAAATGGTGAACTGCCCACAGTAGAAAAATGAAGATCTAGAAGGAGCGAACAAGGGTTGTGGCGAAAGCAGCATAAACATGAACAAATGCTCTTAATGGGGCAGTATACTTTCTTTCTTGGATTTATATTTGTTTTTCAGTAACTTACTTTTTAGATCAAATATTTGAAAACGAGAGCTGTCAGGGAATACAGCATATCTTGAAATATATTTTTATGTCCATAATATTTTACCCATAATTTTTATTGCATCTTCAGCCGCAATAAAGAAAAACTCATTATTTATTATTTTTCAGTACCACATGAGAAAATACAGACTGAATATGTCCATACTGGTTTCAGAAATTCTGTCAAGTAGTTTTGTTTGTAACAATAAGGTTAGAATTTTTATTTTAAAGAGAAATAAATAAACATAAGGTTGCAAGGATATCACCATCTTAATGTTGTTAGAGGAAAATCGAATCCGCGCAGACCTCTATAAACTGATGATACAACCACTTATCACAAATAATGAGATAATTCCTGACATTAATATGGCTAAGAGTTTAGGCATTATACTAAACACAAAACTCTATTGAATTAAACAGATATCAAGGTTGGAGGAAACAGGATAGTGTTATCTAAAATACTTAAAATTCAAACACTTTGCAGACATGCTTAAAACTTTGAATCAGTGACCTGTTGATTCTATCCATTTATAAATTTGGCACACGCATATTTAGAGATATTGAAAAAATCTATGAAATATATAATACAAAATCTTCAGAATGCATGTCTACAATATACATAAAAGTTAAAGAGAAGACAGCACATAACACAGTATTTACAACACTCCGGCTCACTGGATTAAGATCATGGCTTGAAAGTGCTCGAATAACTGAAATATACAAACAAGAACATAGTTCAATGTATTGAATATATTTAGATGAGGTTTATTTTGTCAACTATATACTTGTTTGGAAACCATCATGCACAACAATGGTTAATATAATGCAAAAATTTCCATATAAACATTGTTAACTATGTGTCAAAAATGAGGGACAGAGACCATAAAATCTATACATTATCAAAAATGTTCCATTATAAACTTCACAAAATAACATAAGTATGTCATTATAAAAACCAAAAATTAAAAAGAACACTACAGAAATGTAAAACAAAACTCCTTTTCGACAAGTTTAATTTTTTTTTAAATTGTGACATTGTGTACACTGAATAGTATACCTCAGTAACTTTTCAACAGAGTCCCAGGACCTTATGTATATCTGAAATAGCATGGAATGCTGCATAAAAGAACATTTTATATAACAGAAATTTAGATACAAAATGGCTGTCTTAATTTTTAAGTGCTATTTTCTATAACTCTGGATATATTCTATACTGACTTAAATCAAAGTATATCTGCTGAAGTAGCTAATGTGTAGGCCTACACTACGTACACTTAGTAAAGAGCTTCGGTCGTTATTTTGGAATGAAATGTCGCCTAAATATTATGGTCAAACATCATATGCCATGAACTGATAAAAATTCCTTAGAAATATTCTGAATACATTTTAAAATGAAAGTTTGTTCCATCTAAATCATTGATAATAACAAAATTACCTAAATACATAAATGTAGAAAAACATTAGCTAATAAGGTATTGTTATAACTTATTCATTAATTTTCCACCTTTGAGTCGAAAAATTGAANTGTAGAAAAACATTAGCTAATAAGGTATTGTTATAACTTATTCATTAATTTTCCACCTTTGAGTCGAAAAATTGAATTTCTGCCCATATTGCAGAAAGTTAACTTGCACATCTTAAAACCCATGGGAGTACCTGCCTATTCACAGCTTATTGTACCTGAGTCTAAGTACGTGCCAAAGTTGATATATCTGTGAGTTAACCATGCCCACAATTATTATTACAAAGGGATGGATTAGAAGCAACCCCTATGGGATATTTCAGATCTTGTTGATTATACAGTAGAGCACCCCTTAACCGGAATTCCCCTTAGCAGAGTTGTGCCATAACTTTCCAGCGCTTGCGAGAGTTTTTTCGTTGCTCACACCAGACTGTACATGCCCGCTAGCTGGTAAACAAGCTGCATGATGATGAGACAGCCGGCCCAAGTGGCACAGCTACAGCTACGCTGCATAATGACACAAGTGACAGTGACTAATG
>NQII01004085.1:51471-128583 GCA_002778355.1 Clitarchus hookeri | reverse complement strand
AGAGAGAGAGAGAGAGAGAGAAAAGAAAGGGTCCGAGCAAGCTTGCTTGGTGCTGGATGGCTGTTGTTTGGGACCGGGTGAAGGGGGTGGTGGTGGACAGGAAGGACGCCAAGCGAGAGGGTGAAAGAAAAAAGAGAAAAGAAGTGCGCAAGCTGAAAGGCGGCTAGAGGTGATACAAAGCAGAACAGTCGAAGACAGATAGGCTGAAGAATGGTACGACCCATACGCGTTTAAACACACGTGATGAGCTAGTCATTTCTTATTATTTTTTTTACTTCCTTAGAAACTAAGTTAAAACATTAGAATGTATTGTTCGTTGACAAATTTCTGAACATGGTTTAGGGGAGAAAATTTTTTTATGACAATATCTCGTAAATAACCGGCACCCCGTCAACACAAACAGTAACATGATATCCAGATCTGGCTTACTCAGGCAGACATGGGCCCAGCGAAGAGATAAGAATCCCCCCTAGAAGTTTGAGAATGAAGGTCATTAACGCAGCGCCGTGAGTTTTATGACGTGTCACATGTCATAAACAGAACGTATTGTTTTTTTTTTATGGTTTTGTAACTTTAAGGATAAAACTAATAATTTACACTCATCGATTTCTTAAATTACAATTATGTGTCACATATACACGAGTTCAGATTAAAAATGTGTTATTTTTCACACCATCCCACCCTCATTTCCCTTAACCGGAATTTTCCCTCGATCGGAATAGCCCTTCCCCCTACGATTCCGGTTGAGGGGTGCTCTACTGTAGTAAAACAGCAAAGAAGGAACCAAAGCTTAATTCCAAAATGTTGTAATGAAAGTTAGTTTTTCCTTTTGTCTCATGTTCAGTTGACTTGAATGTGGCCATATGTGTGTAGGAAGGCGGGAATGGAAATGTGCTTCCTGTGAGACCACATATGGGCACTGTGCGCGCTCCTCTGGTGACAACTATGGTAACTAATTGCTGGATGGTAGGCATGGAGACTACACAGTGCCAGCTAAGTCAAAACGACTAGCAACATGGTTGGCTTTAAAAAGCAGAAAAAAAATGTAAGTTGCTGTGTTGTTGGGTGCAGTGCAGTAATGGTTACAGGAAAATAACTTCCAATGTTTTTCATTCATTTCCAGCATGTAAAACTGAAGAGGAATGATGTAAGTTGTGGATCCGGGAGGTACGTACATAACAAGTAGCCCTACACTGCTTGCTTATAAATGTATTGTCCGCTAACGTACGATATACATACAATACACTGGTTTTTATACTTTAACAAACATAGCTATTTATAAATGAAGTTTAACATTGTCAACATTAGTAAATTAAGACCACATATTAGGCTACCTAGTTCTTACCAATACCAAATTAGAACAAAATATTAACATTGTTATGTATATATACTATTAAATAAATATCTATCAAAATGTATCCCTATCAGTAATTAGTGGATATCTGATTTTTAGTCCTGATGGTTCACATCGGGAACCAATAGCCGCATAAAGAATATCCAGTTCTAATTTGATTGGAAACACAAAGTTGGGGCACCACCAGAATCCAGCCTATATCCAAGTATATTCCCAAATTATTACAAATATATCCAAGTATATTCCCAAATTATTACAAATATATCCAAGTATATTCCCAAATTATTACAAATATATCCAAGTATATTCCCAAATTATTACAAATATATCCAAGTATATTCCCAAATTATTACAAATATATCCAAGTATATTCCCAAATTATTACAAATATATCCAAGTATATTCCCAAATTATTACAAATATATCCAAGTATATTCCCAAATTATTACAAATATATCCAAGTATATTCCCAAATTATTACAAATATATCCAAGTATATTCCCAAATTATTACAAATATATCCAAGTATATTCCCAAATTATTACAAATATATCCAAGTATATTCCCAAATTATTACAAAAATAGTTGCCTCATCTCACGCTAGGTTTGAAAGAGCTGCAAAGTTAAGGAAAAAGAATTAAAATAAAAGAAAATGTACGTATTATAGAAAACGACTGCTCTACAAGTGCTGCTGTTACGAACATGAAGTTGTTAAACAGACAAATGTAAATTAAACCATTAAATTATTTTTTGTTGCACGATTAGTGAGAGTGAATTAAGTCTATTCCATTGCATGCTGAACTGAAATCAAGGATTTTCTATTATGACAAATGACAGAACTACGAGACTTAATGGGAGTAACATTTATTGTTTTCAATCTCCTGTTAAATTGACACCAAATGAAACACAGACATACAGTAAAATTAGTAAAGAAAATTACCTGTTCATGATGATAGTGAAAATAAAAACTAGTTTGTTATATTGTAAAATAAGGGTTACGTCCGGAGTTCATCGTGCAACAACGTCACACATTTTTACCACAACTTTAATGTTGCTGGCATCTACAATGGCTAATTTGGTGTTTTTCCCTAGCAGGGAAAATGTTGTGCAAACAATGTCTGCAGTATTTAAAAAGAATACTCAAAATGTTAAAGAGTGATTGTACGGAAGTTAAAGTTGAACAGCCACCAAACATTGATAAGAGTGTTTATTTACTCAAATTACAAGAGTATCGTACACATTAAAATTTCTAATAGTGGGATGGTGAGCTTCAAATCTAAATACCGCAGTGGCAAATCGAGTGACATATATCACAAATTATTGTAGTTTGTTGAATTTATCATAGAGATGAGACGAGTTCATGGCTGATAAAGGTTTTCCAGGAATAAAAAAAAAAGTGACTGACAAATGGATTATTCTTGTTACTCCATCATATCTGCATTAAAAACTGAAGAAGTGGAAACTACATACAGGTTGTCAGTGTTCAAATTAACGTGAGAGGTTGTTAAACACTCTTTGAACTTGAAAATTAATATTTATTAATACGTAATTTTTATGTTTATGAGGTTCAATATTATTTTTCATGTGATTAATTTTTAATGGCAAGATATATTTATTTGTTTTGAAACAGAGTACTTCATATTTATTTTATTGTTTTTAACTGTATTTTTATTTGGCCGCATATTTATATATTCAGTNATATTTATTTTATTGTTTTTAACTGTATTTTTATTTGGCCGCATATTTATATATTCAGTTTTTGCATTGAGTATGTGTACTTACAAGGCAATATGATTCTGAACTTTTTGATTGTTGAGGCAGTTTTTAAGTGGCAGTATGAATAATTTTGAGATATGCCTCTCGTGATTGGTCAAATNACGTATTGTTTGTTGACAAATTTCTGAACATGGTTTAGGGGAGAAAATTTTTTTATGACAATATCTCGTAAATAACCCGCACCCTGTCAACACAAACAGTAACATGATATCCAGATCTGGCTTACTCAGGCAGACACGGGCCCAGCGAAGAGATAAGAATCCCCCCCTAGAAGTTTGAGAATGAAGGTCATTAACGCAGCAGCGGGAGTTTTACGACGTGTCACATGTCATAAACAGAACGTAGTGTTTTTTTTTTAATGGTTTTGTAACTTTAAGGATAAAACTAATAATTTACACTCATCGATTTCTTAAATTACAATTATGTGTCACATATACACGAGTTCAGATTAAAAATGTGTTATTTTTCACACCATCCCACCCTCATTTCCCTTAACCGGAATTTTCCCTCGATCGGAATAGCCCTTCCCCCTACGATTCCGGTTGAGGGGTGCTCTACTGTAGTAAAACAGCAAAGAAGGAACCAAAGCTTAATTCCAAAATGTTGTAATGAAAGTTAGTTTTTCCTTTTGTCTCATGTTCAGTTGACTTGAATGTGGCCATATTGGTGTAGGAAGGCGGGAATGGAAATGTGCTTCCTGTGCGACCACATATGGGCACTGTGCGCGCTCCTCTGGTGACAACTATGGTAACTAATTGCTGGATGGTAGGAATGGAGACTACACAGTGCCAGCTAAGTTGAAATGACTAGCAACATGGTTGGCTTTAAAAAGCAGAAAAAAAATGTAAGTTGCTGTGTTGTTGGGTGCAGTGCAGTAATGGTTATGGGAAAATAACTTCCAATGTTTTTCATTCATTTCCAGCATGTAAAACTGAAGAGGAATGACGTAAGTTGTGGATCCGGGAGGTACGTACATAACAAGTAGCCCTACACTGCTTGCTTATAAATGTATTGTCCGCTAACGTAAGATATACATACAATACACTGGTTTATAAATGAAGTTTAACATTGTCAACATTAGTAAATTAAGACCACATATTAGGCTACCTAGTTCTTACCAATACCAAATTAGAACAAAATATTAACGATGTTATGTATATATAATATTAAATAAATATCTATCAAAATGTATCCCTATCAGTAATTAGTGAATACCTGATTTTTAGTCCTGATGGTTCACATCGGGAACCAATAACCACATAAAGAATATCCAGTTCTAATTTGATTGGAAACACAAAGTTGGGGCACCACCAGAATCCAGCCTATATCCAAGTATATTCCCAAATTATTACAAATATATCCAAGTATATTCCCAAATTATTACAAATATATCCAAGTATATTCCCAAATTATTACAAATATATCCAAGTATATTCCCAAATTATTACAAAAATAGTTGCCTCATCTCACGCTAGGTTTGAAAGAGCTGCAAAGTTAAGGAAAAAGAATGAAAATAAAAGAAAATGTACGTATTATAGAAAATGACTGCTCTACAAGTGCTGCTGTTACGAACATGAAGTTGTTAAACAGACAAATGTAAATTAAACCATTAAATTATTTTTTGTTGCACGATTAGTGAGAGTGAATTGTCTTCTCAAAAGTCTATTCCATTGCATGCTGAACTGAAATCAAGGATTTTCTATTATGACAAATGACAGAACTACGAGACTTAATGGGAGTAACATTTATTGTTTTCAATCTCCTGTTAAATTGACACCAAATGAAACACAGACATACAGTAAAATTAGTAAAGAAAATTACCTGTTCATGATGATAGTGAAAATAAAAACTAGTTTGTTATATTGTAAAATAAGGGTTACGTCCGGAGTTCATCGTGCAACAACGTCACACATTTTTACCACAACTTTAATGTTGCTGGCATCTACAATGGCTAATTTGGTGTTTTTCCCTAGCAGGGAAAATGTTGTGCAAACAATGTCTGCAGTATTTAAAAAGAATACTCAAAATGTTAAAGAGTGATTGTACGGAAGTTAAAGTTGAACAGCCACCAAACATTGATAAGAGTGTTTATTCACTCAAATTACAAGAGTATCTTACACACTTAAATTTCTAATAGTGGGATGGTGAGTTTCAAATCTAAATGCCGCAGTGGCAAATCGAGTGACATAATCACAAATTATTGTAGTTTGTTGAATTTATCATAGAGATGAGACGAGTTCATGGCTGATAAAGGTTTTCCAGGAATAAAAAAAAAAGTGACTGACAAATGGATTGTTACTCCATCATATCTGCATTAAAAACTGAAGAAGTGGAAACTACATACAGGTTGTCAGTGTTCAAATTAACGTGAGAGGTTGTTAAACACTCTTTGAACTTGAAAATGAATATTTATTAATACGTAATTTTTATGTTTATAGGGTTCAATATTATTTTTCATGTGATTAATTTTTAATGGCAAGATATATTTATTTGTTTTGAAACAGAGTACTTAATATTTATTTTATTGTTTTTAACTGTATTTTTATTTGGCCACATATTTATATATTCAGTTTTTGCATTGAGTATGTGTACTTACAAGGCAATATGATTCTGAACTTTTTGATTGTTGAGGCAGTTTTTAAGTGGCAGTATGAATAATTTTGAGATATGCCTCTCGTGATTGGTCAAATTTGAAGAACATTCTTCCGTTGAGGTTTTCAAGTATAACAGACATTATGTGATACAAGTCATCAGACAGCCAGCCTTCCCAGGTGGGCTGCACACTAGCTGCTTAAATTAGAATTTTATTAGGAAAAACCCAAGTTCACGCCCCTGAATTTGCAAGTCATCTAGAATAGACAAAGACACGAGGTGTTCTAAATAAGAAGCAGGCCTTTACATCTTCCCCTCACATAGATTTCAGTGAGGTTAGCTTGAACTCGCACAATGTTGATTAAGGTGCATATATGGACTTTATGCTAGCACCGTAAGCCCATGAGATTACATACATAGGGAAGACGTCACCCAGGATTCCTACGCATCCAGAGAGATGTCTCGTCATCGTCCCTGATCATTGAGAATGTCAGGACCTTCAGAATTCTACATTTGACAACCTAATTCATGTAAGACATTTCCAAATTCAGTTTCACGCAACAACGTTGATACCAATTTTTTTAATGTTTCTCACTTTACTATGTTGTTTTCTCACACAGTTGATTTTTTCCGACATTTACTATGGGGAATCCTGAACTGAGTTTTAAGCCTATCGCTAGCTATTTATATAAGTTTTATTTTAAGGAACCTTTTTTGAAGATTTATTGAAGATTTGCATGATATGAACATTTAACATGTTTATTCTAAACCATCAAGAGGGCACTAGTGTTGCAAAAGCCACTAGACCAAGCTAAATATTTTAATTAAATTGTCCATGTTTTTCCAAAGCCACAGATCAGTTGCAAAGTTTTCATGAATGTAATCTGACTGAAATATTTGTTTTTTAGGAAAAATGAGTAAAACNTTTAGGAAAAATAAGTAAAACTGAGCAGTAATTAAATTTCCACATTTTTCAAACATATCCGGTTATTGTTGTCATTCAAGCAGCCAATAGCACTTTTCTCCTTGTATTCCTAGTGTTTATGTGCTTCTTCTGTCTCAAATATATTTCCCTGCAAGACTGCAGTGTTCCTGAGTGTGCAAATGTTACTCGTTACTTCCTATTGGTAAAATCACAAGTATAGGTGTCCTCTTGTATGCAGTTTGTATAGGGCCGGGCAAAGTTAACATGTCAGACTGCCCTATGTGTCACTACAGTAAGTGTGATTTCCAGTTTTCAAACTGTTTTTAAGTTATCAAGGTGTTAAAGTGGCGATTCTTGTGATTTTTAACAAGTACAACTTCTCTCACATCCAGTATGGACTATCGTGACTGCGTAGCCAGGGTTGCCACTCTACCCTTGAAACATGTTACATTTACTGCTGCCGCCACTACGTCACACTTCTACATATGAGTATTGAGACGGACCTTAAATAATTTGGCAACGTCAAAACGTGCATTCAGAAAATTAAAATATATATATAACATTTAACACAAACTATCAATTTAACTGCTCCCAAATGTTAATAATATTGTTCATGTGTGTCACATTTTGGTAAAGTTGCAGTCTTCCATAGTTTATTATGTGAAATGAATTAAACTGTGTTTTGGTTAATAGTGAGAAAAATAAAATGCTTCTATTTCATTTGATTTTAGTCAGAACATATATTGAGTCTCTTTGTAATGTTATATATACCTGTTGTTTTTTACCATAAAAACAATTCACAAATTTTACACAAGGGATGCGTCGGTTCCATTCTTCGGTTCCAATTAATACAGGTTCTTGAGGTTTCACTCAGAACCGGTTTTAGGTTAACAACTACTCGGTTCTCGTTTCTACACAGCAATGGCAAAACTCTGTCGTTACAAAAATAACTACCGTATTTACTTGCGTATAGCGTGCCCTTTTTTCCCAAAACAAAGGAAAAACTTTCTGGGGTGCGAGCTACACAAGAAAAAAAGGAGTGGCAGTCGTAAACTGTTAGGTGATGTTTAGAAGGAAGTGTAGGGGAAAAGTCTGTTATCTCATGTCTTGCTCTTACATCATCACTCCTCTCCCTTCTGTCTCTCAGCCCTCTCCAGTAAGCAACACTGCTAGCCGATTGATACATTCCTCCCAGCCTTCTTTGTTTCCTTGAAAGTGGTTGATTGGGGGGAGGGGATAGGAAGAAGCAACATTTTTTTTTGAGAGGTGTCACATTCTGGCACTGCAAAAAAAACCAGCATATCACCGCAAAAAAAAAAAAAAAAAAAAAGGCCCGCCCAGCCAATGCATAAAAAAAGCAAAAAGAAAAAGGAAGCCAGCAGTTGTTGATGTTCTTTTAATGACCGTAGGTTACCATTATTCTACAGCACGCCACAATGTTTTGGCTTTTAGCGCCAGGAGTTACTTAATTAAAGTATTTTCCAAACATATCACAATCACCACATATTAATGTTATAAAAGAATAATTGGTTACATATTTATTAACCTTAAATAAATTTAATACAACAAGTTTATCTGTAACCATTAAATCTTATCTTCACACTTTGTTATTGTTCAATTCTTACATAGGTTAAATAAAACATTTAATGAATTTTACCTGCATTGGTTTAATGAAGTTGCAAGCAAAAGGCAAGTATTCAAAATAGAACCGAATACTGGAACCAATATTTAAATTGTAGAATCTGTACCGGAAACAATATTTTTTGTTATTCGACCTATCCCTAATTAGGACACAACACACATTTACACACCTGGATGGATTAAAGCACATTTACATGACCTTGTGATTCCGTAACTTGCTAGAATGCATTACATCGTATTGCATTTAAGACAGGAGTACTCTACATTTCAGCACTGGGGAACATCTTGCAGCACTTTCCTATACTAAGCTATCTAAGCTAGACACTTAATTGCAGCTAAACTAGTGCTAATTAACTAAGCTAATCTCACACCCTCATACACAGTGGGGGCTAGTTCTTGTGGCCAGGTAGAGGCTCTCAGCTGGTGTGACGATGAAAGGGGACAATGTCAACACACTGAGTCTGTGGGCTCCATGCGGGTGAGGAGTTACCAGGGTAAACCCCCACACAGAGTCTTTGCACACTGTGGCAGGCCAATTGAAGGTTGGGGGACAGCACCACGGCATCTAATAATAATGCCTCAGCTTTCCCCAAATGGCTGCTTGGCAGGTCCTCCATGGCTGCTCTCGCCGCTGTGACAAAATGTATCGTGGTTCAGCTGGCGGCTGTGGGGTTACTGGGTTAATGTTCTGCAGGTTCTGCAGGTCAGGAACCCTTAGTCAGACAGGTCGTTGCTTTGACTTGCAGTTGAGTGGCGAGAGAGAAAGCGGACACTTCCCTGCCTGGATGGTGGCTTTCTCCTTCCTTGAATCCACGGTGACTGGAGTATAGGTGGTGTAGTTAGCGCTGGTAGGGGTGGCACTTGCTGCTCTCCGCTCGCTGATTGGGCCACCAGGGGTGGCATAATGGAATGGCTTCTCCCCCTGGCGAAGGCATGCGTTACAGTTTGGGTGGTGGTGGCAGTGCAGCCTGTCGGCTCGGCATGGTTTGGCGTGAGAAGGGGGAGGGGAGGTGAGGGCAACCTCAAAGACTGGTATAACTCGTACTCTGTATGTACTGGGAGGCTATAGCATAATGTTAAACAAAGAAAATATGTCTTGCTGAAGCAAAGATTGAAACTCAAGTAGTGTTGGTTCACATTCCAGCAGTGTGACAATCTACAACAGTCCCAAACTAACAACAGTGGGTCCTATTTGTATCTGAAAAACAGGGCCAGCACAGGGGGTGGTGGGGAGAGGCAAAGAGAGAGCAGCAAAGATGGCCAAAGGCAGCCGAGCATTGGGCTGCATTTCCCTCCGCTGCCAGTAGCCGGAGAGGTGGTAAGCAGCCTGGGCGTGAAGCAGGCGGCAGCAGCCGGCCCGCATGCAAAAGTCATGCTTGGGAGGGTTTGCGGCTGTTGTGAGGCTGGATCAGGGTAATAACATCGCCCGTAGTGCATCAATGTGACTATTAACTGTGTAATGAAATCTGAAAATTGTAATTTTAAGTACTTTTTATGTTATTATTTTATGTTGACCTATTATGTGACTTGCTGTATTGTATGCATTTTCATTTATTTTACTGATAACTGTGTATTGAAAACTGAAAATTGTAATTTTTTAAAGTATCTCTGTTATGTTATTATTTTATATAGGTCTATTACGTGACATACTGTACTACAATAAGTTGGGCTTTTTTATTTTTTATTCTGTTCTGACAACTGTGTACAGTAAACTGAAAATTGTAATTTTAAGTATCTATTATAGTACATAGGCATCTTATATGTAACTTACCGTACTATGTAGGTGGTTTTTTTTTNTGTAATTTTAAGTATCTATTATAGTACATAGGCATCTTATATGTAACTTACCGTACTATGTAGGTGGTTTTTTTTTAATTACTGACAATTTCTACAGCATGCAAATGCTCTATGAATAATTAATAAATTAAATAAAAACAAANGTTTTTTTTTAATTACTGACAATTTCTACAGCATGCAAATGCTCTATGAATAATTAATAAATTAAATAAAAACAAAATGAAATTTTTTTTTATGGCTTTTGGTTGTTTAGTGTATATTGTTGGAGATTGTGGTACATTCTTTACAGCTGTCTTGTCAAGGGTGTTTTTAGTTTTCTTGTTTGACTACTTATACTTGATAGCAGACTTGTAATTTTTATATGCATTAATTAATTTAATTACAAAAATTTGAATCACAAAATATACATAACATAAGTCAACAAGATAGCGTATGCTGTTTTGATAATGGCTGTCACAAACACCTCAAATTTTAAGTTCTTAATTTTTTCAAAATTTAAGTTATTTGGAAATTTTATATATATATATATATATATATATATTTATTTTTTTTGTTCAGGACAAGTTTTTCTGTGTTTGTAAAGGTTAAGGTCACTGAAGTCAAAGAAACCAACACGGGACCAAGAGAAATAGTTGTTGGGCACTGCCAGTCAGACTGCTACTTGAAACCTTGAGTTATTATAACGTTTACATGAAAGATAAAAAAATTTGATTTTTTTCCTTACCTGCACAATCTTGAGCTACATAAACTCTTATCTCTTTGAAGTCTTCACTCTCAACTGCAGCTTGCTCAACAGCTTTCCTGAAAATATAAATTCACTGTATGGAGTTTCATATTTATTCACATAATACATTAAAAAATGTTGTATAAATAAGTAGAATTCACAAGACGTTTCCTTAAAAAAAATTTAAAAAATAAAAATAAAAAATATATATGATAAAAACTTTAAGGAATAAAAGCAGAGGAAACGTTTATAAAATTTGATTCTTTGAAGTTGATCATTTCAGCTATGACTTTTTCTTAGCTGGGCATACAAAGAATAAATCATATTGAATAATGACTGTATATGTATCTAACACTTACATTTCTGTTACATTCTGAATTTCACATGGTGTGTTAATAAATGCTTAGATTTTAGAAATAAGTTTGTTACTCCCAGAGTGAAAAAGATGNTCTGAATTTCACATGGTGTGTTAATAAATGCTTAGATTTTAGAAATAAGTTTGTTACTCCCAGAGTGAAAAAGATGTTGGATAATGACGAATTTGGACCCGTTTAATCTTTAGCATATATTTTATTGGTGCCAATGCTTCACATGTTAAATTATATTGTCACGTACGGAAAAATTTAGGTACTGTATTTGTTTGCGATATATGTTAAAAAATTTTCTATAGCGTGACTGTGGGGCTGCCAGTCATGGGTGTCTACAGTAGGAGGTGGATGTCACTGGCTTGTGCTGACCTTTTTATGGAAGTGCATCATTGACCTGTAGTTCAGTGCACTACGTACATGAAATAGGTAGTTTTCACTGGAGCTCAGAGGCTGCTGTTGTGAGACAGATGGGTGGACAGGAGGTCTGGCCAGCTTCTAGTTTGTCAGAGGTCTCACTGGGTCAGTCAGCAGTCCTGGGCGCAAGTGCAATGTTCTGGTGTTAGTCTGAGAGAATCGTACTGCTGTGGAACAGAGAGGACGTGCATGTTGTGCCTAGGCAGGCCTTTGGCCCTGCCTAGGCCTGTTTGTAATCTTATGTTGTCCAATCGAGCTTTAGTGCAGGCAAGTTTCCGGGACACGAGTTATAAGTTCGGGGCAGGTAGCCGGCCCGCCCCTCGAGCTGGATTATGTGTGTGATGGTGGGTTTGGCCCTTGTATTCAGCTCCTTGGAGGGAGAGGAGCAGGGATGTTGACGCCAAGAGAGAACACTACTTGTGCTAGCTGCCGAAGGATGGCAGGTTCCAATAGGCTGGAGGGCGGCGGCCAGCATCAACCAAAACAAGTATCACTTTGTGTAGTCAGTAAGTTAGGTTACAGTAAAGTTGAGTTAGGTTTTCCTTGGTAAGTTTCTAAGTAAAATAATTGGTTTGGATAAATGGCTTAATTAATGGACTCTCCCCTCCAGACTATCAGACTGAGTACATTTTTTAAATTTGAAAATGTTAAATTTGTTCTAATTTAGTCAGCACACAAATCTCTGTTTAAGACTGTATTTCCATTTTGAAATGTGACTGACTGTTAGTTTAGATAATTTAAAAATAAATCTGTTGTGATTTGGATAAGAATCCTGAGGTTTCTAATTTGTTGTCTCCCCTATCTACTGGGTAGAAAGACCCACAGGAACAACTATGAAATTCAACTGTTTAATGAACCTGAGTTAATGAGTGTGTAGTAACCCATTTATAGAACGTCCTACACAGAGCTGGACTGGGGGAGAGGGTGAGAGAGAGAGAGAGAGAAAGAGAGAGAGAAAGAGAGAGAGAGAGAGAGAGACTGAGAGAGAGAGACTGAGAGAGAGAGAGAAATTACCATTATCGCATGCCTTGCTGTCTACTTCTAGACTTTGAAGCAAGTTGTCTTAATTTTATCATTTATTTATTTTAGTCCCTGTTNCCAAGCAAGGTTGATAAGTTCTGTAGGTGGTGTGCTACTGATAATTTTAGGCGTAGCATGACCGGCTACATTACCTTTTTGGTTGGAGTGTCGCTGGGTATAATGAAACATTTTTTATGTTGGCGCTGGTTGATGCAACATTTTTGGTGGAGGTGCCGAGTACTCTGCTCATGTTTGGTGTGAGGCCCGACTACTCTGCCAGGTTGGACAGAGTTGCCAGTTAGAATTTACGTATGTTTACTGGTGATTTGAGTTTTTAAATTTCTCTAGGATGAGGAAAATGTCTGAATGTAATTGCAACAGATTCTGGGTGATTTGAAGTTAATGTAGTGGTATCATGAGTATGTGGAATTAATTATAGAGCATACGATTATATAAGTTATTTATAATTTAATGTTAAGGTGCTATAATTAGTGCTCAGTATGAGGTAATTAATTCTAATTTTGAATTTGGTGAAGTGTTTGGTATAGTGGATTAATGGACNTAATTAGTGCTCAGTATGAGGTAATTAATTCTAATTTTGAATTTGGTGAAGTGTTTGGTATAGTGGATTAATGGACATTAAGATATTATGCAATTTGTAAGTGTTAGACTTAACTAATTAAATTAATGGCCAGAGTAATGAAAGGGTGCTACATTGAGTAATAATGATTAAGGTAACACAGACGGTGTTATAATTTTGTTTATTTAACTGGAATAATTTCCTCGTGTGGTTCACGTATGCATGTAAACAGAGCAGTATGTTTATGGAACCACTGTACAGTGAGTGTTTGAGAAGTGCAGACGAGTGTGCGTTACTCTGGCAGCAGGAGTGAAAACCACATCATGGCAGCTAATGTGGCTGCTGGATAGGGCACGCTAGTGGCATAGTGCTGCTGTCTGATAGTGCAGTGTGAATTCCAGGGAGTAGTTTCCTGGTGCGATGACAAATTGTGTGGAAGAGACTCTGGCTTGGTGACCCAGTAAATTGACGTGGTGCCTTGGAAAAGGGCATTTACATATGTTTGACAGGTAATGACTCTGTCATACGTCGGGTAGTTTCTTGAGAAAATAAAAATGAATAACGGGAATTAGTTAAGTTTCTTAAACATAACTAAGGGTACTTTAAGTAATATTTTTATTAACTAACCTTTCTTTTTTATACTGTGTATTATTTTTAGGCTAGATATAAGATGGTTATTTCATAAGATATTAATTAAATTGTAATTTTTTATTATTCCTTTTTTTACTAATTTTAATAACTGCTAGATGGAAGGACTGCCAATATTATGGGGAAAAAAAAAATTGTGGAAAATGAGACCTTGAGGGAACTTTAGATGAAAAAAATTTTCAAGTGACACTCAGAGAGAGTGGGTTGAGTTGTCTCCAGGAAATAAAATTTTTACTTGTATCCCCTAAGGAATTTGTGGAGCAATTTGTGGGGGATGGCAAGGGGTGATCGAGTGTGTTCTGTGGGCAAGGGGCCCTAATCGTAATTAGTTTTAGCCACGGTCTTGTGCTGATATAAGGTAGGGCCATACCAGTTTGTAGTTTGATCTGTATTTCACAATGGGGAATGTTTTTTTATCAGTTTCATAGACTCATTAGTTAAAGCTGGACTGTATCTCTAGAATAAGTTTAAAAGGGGATGTGACGGATGGTCAGGGTGACAGACACAGCGATTAGAGTTGAAGTAGGCCAAAAAACTTGAGAAAAGAAAAAAGGTAGCCTTGCCATTATGTGTCCGTTGGAAGGGTAGCTGTTTACCACCCTTGTCAGACACAGCAGGAAAGTTTGAGACGTGTGTCAGTGAGCTTGGTAAGCCAATGGGACGAACACACAGTAAATAAAGTATGCGTGCAATCGTGCCCAAGTTATGGCAGTACATCTAGCAATGACGCAATATTCTTAATTTTTTGGGACATGGGTGTAAAATTCTTTCGTGTGTATGAAGCTTTGGAAAGCTTCATAATATTTTTATCGGTTTGAAGTTTAAAGCAGTGGTGGCTTGTTTCCCATGGTAGTTTGTTTGTCGAGCTCACGTGTGCTATAGTTTATTTATCGGGCAGACGTTTGCCGTTTTACGATTATTGGACGGACGTCTGCTGTGTACATTTGATCAGTAGTCCGGTTACAGTTTCATTTCGAACGTTGGATTTTGGGGAAGCCTCAGCATTATTTAGCTTTTTCAGGCAACGTCGACAAGTTTTGGTTCCTCCGGCGCCGTTTTGTTATGCGAGAGGTTATTTTATCTTGATGTTGAATGTGTCGACAGTTTTAGTTCCTCCAGCGCAGTTTCAGGCAACGTCAACAAGTTTTTGTTGTACGAGAAGTTTGTTTATGTTGACGGCGCAGGATTAGTTCGTGCAGAGCAGTCAGTTACGATAACGTTGTGGAGAGCGTGCATGGCATGTGGCAGATGCCGGATGCCAGGCGCTTATCTCAGGAGAGGGGGGTGCGAGACAGAACAAAAGGCGCGTCTGTCTGGCGCCCTTCACTTATTCAAGTCAGTCGTCAGAGAGAGTCACTTCACGTCGCCCGTGAGGGCAAGTCCGGGCAGTCGTCAGAAGCATCATGCAATGATAGCGTAGGCCGCGTTCGGGCAGGACGATAACCCCCACATCGGCAACTAGACTTTATTATTTCATTTCTCAGCCGGTGTGGGAGGTAGCAGCAGGTATTATTTCTTCGGGACAGTTTTCAGACACATAAATAATAAGTAAACTACTGTGGCACTGTTTTCTGCACTGGTGTAATTAAAACTCTTTCAAGCATGAGACGTTTGACTTTGAGGCAGACACTTGACACTAACTTAGTTAAATAAATATATATATCAAAATACTCTGGAAATTCTTTCTTAATAAACCGGCGTTCAAATGTACTGAGTCTCGTGTTACTACCTTTGCTTGAGCAAGCCGAGGCAACGTAAACATTCTGCAGTGTAACAAGTGCCGAACGTTACAATCTGTAAGAGGTGAGATTGCACGGGAACCCAGACAGAGGTCCATAGGTTAAACTCCCAGTTGAGGGGAGGACACTAGGAAAGCAATTTGAGGAAGAAATTAATTGGTGAACATGGAGAGGTGGAAATGAAATCTCACTGAGAAAAATTAGGAAATTTGGTGGATGTAGTTTGCTAGATAATGTAAGCAGTAAATTAGTAGTTAATATACTTAAGCAATGCTTGTTTTACTTATCAGGTGTTATCAGGTGTAGTGAAGGTTCATGTCATTAGCTTATTTTGTGTTTAATTTTTGGATATAGATTTTAAGCGAAGTTTTTAAGTGTTATGGGGGGATGATTATGACAGCAGTAGANTTGTGTTTAATTTTTGGATATAGATTTTAAGCGAAGTTTTTAAGTGTTATGGGGGGATGATTATGACAGCAGTAGATATAGGAATAAAGGAGACCCAATTCGCAAATAGGACGACAGATTTGGGAGGGACCTTTCCCCACTGGCCTTGAATTTTGGTGGAGCACTGATGAGATGTGGACAACTGTCAGCCAGGACCTGTTAGAGAAAAACAGAGCAAATCTAAGTAAGTTTTCATAAAGTCATTTTAAGTCACTTGTAAAAGCGATGGTGGTTTTACTAACAGTGAAATGTTATGTTTATTTAGAGTGTTTTGCTGTTCGTCCCCTTTTTTTTGAAGCACCCTCAGTGCTCAGGCTAGATTTTGTCTGTGAGGACATGTGAAAGTTTAGTATGGCTCAGTAGTTGTTGGGTTGATGGTACTCGGGTGTGAACCATGGTCAGTCATTTCAAGGATGAGAAAGATTACCCCAGATACAGGACATCTCAACTGCTGGAATGGTGGATTGTTTTTCTTTATAAATTGTGGGTAATGTGATAAAAATTTTTTTGCAGTGTGGAAATTGTTAATTTTTCTGTCTATTGATTTGTTTAGCTTTTCTTGCAGGGCAGGCAGCTTAGAAATGTGTGAGTCTGTTTTAAAAGTGTTACAGGATCCGGATGACTGGCGTGGCAAGATGCAAGGTGCCGACCAAGGAAATTGTAGGAGCTCGCAGAGAAAAAAAAAGTAGTTCAAACTTAGGGAATAAAGTCAATGAAAAGAATGTAGTAGGACAGGCTAAGGAGATAGACTAATAGCTTGTTTTTTAAATTTTCTTATTGTAAATGAATCTTCGAAAATGTAAATGGTTAACCCATTGCTTTGTCCAGATAAATTATGTGCAGTCAGATGCTTAAAAAAACTGCTCAGTATAAAAATTTGTTAAAGAAATAAAGTTTGTAAATGAGTTTGAAAAAAAGAAAGGTATTTTAATGGTACTAAGTAGTTACGTTTAAGTTTCGTTAATCTCTATTTGTATGAGGGAGGATGAATTTAAAATAGTTGTTTTAAAAATATTTGCTATTAATTTTTTTAAAAAAATTTAGTGTGTAACAGTAGTGTAATAGGCCCATTAGTGTTGTTTTTCTTGATCTCTTGTTCCATGTTTTTTCTATGTATGTGTTTTAGGGCTAACCAGCAGGTGCTGGCAAGGAAACCACTTAAAATTATGGCAAAACATTCATAACATTAACTGTCTAATTAACATACCCAATTTTTTTCAAATTTAAAACGACAATGGTGATGGTGTAAGCATATTTTTATGCCATTTTATAGTTGGGACAGGTTTTAAATACCTGGGGCTGGAGTTATAAGGTTACCTGCCCTGAAGCAGGTGTCACCACAGCAATGAAATATTTCAATACCTCTGAGCTGCAGACTGGGAGGATAATCAGAAATTAAGTTACAATGAAGTTGAGTGGACAGTAATCTGACAACTCAAAATACAGAAATAATTTCAGACCTTGGTTGCCTTCTCAAATTTTGAAGTTCTGGGTAAACAGGCAGCAATAACCAGAGGTAAACTGCACTTGTAAAAGTCATCAAAATTATTAAGCAATTTTCACAGTGAAATAAACGATAGAGAATCTTCTAATACTTAACACAATTATAAATAAGTTTGGTTCTCCCACTTTACAAGTAAATTCAAATATGACTGAAACGTTTTAGCAACTTCTGGGCTGTTAAAATGTGAATTTTAAACTGAATGCTAATGTGCATTGAATTTTTGTAACCATTTATATTCATCTTTGCCAACAAATGAGCTGTAAAGAAATACAGGAAAAACTTATATGTTTTTACCAGGTTACAAGCATAATGTGATTCTGTGGAGATCATATTTGATATACAGTGGATTCTCGAAAATACAATTTTCACTGGACCAACAGAGAAAAACGAAGCACACGGGAAAACAATGAATGCGGACTTGAATTTTAGACCTGAGAAATAACATGCATAACCTCAAAATGAATGTTTGTTTAAACCAACAGCCTAAAGATGTCATTAAAATCAACTTATTCAAGTAAATTTATAATTAAATATTCACTTAAAATTTAAAAACTTCAGTTCTTGAAATTGAGCAAAATTTAATTTGCACTTATTTTAACGTTTTTGTACCGTGTTCCTTCATCGACCGAGCCATTCTCAATCCCTCGGTTAAAACTAATATAACTTATTTATTAGCAGAATACTTGAGTATCCCCAGCAAAGAAGAACTCACTGTCTAGGATAAATACAATGTTTTGATGGCATATGTCCCTATCAAGCAAGAAAATTAATCACCACAATTTTAAAAGAGTTTCCACATACATGTTTTCAGGTATGACCAATTGTTTCTAAAGAATCAGTGAGCACATGCAGTTGTGGTTTTGTGCTGTAAATTCAGCATGATTTTAACTGATTACGTTTTTCACACTTCCAAAAGTACTCACAAAACAGTGTGGCATATCCCTGGCCAATAAAATCTGCTATGTGCATTTTTGAGTGTTTGTTGTGTGCATGGGTTGCTGACCAGATTACAGTATGCAAACAGGAGTACATACTCCACACCACAGGCAATACAAAAAGCTTCCACTCATCCCGGTTGTTGGATGGACATAATTCTATGTGATTGTCAATCATGTGCCAAGAGTTTTGTGCACTTTTAAAGCAAAGACCATGGTACTTCTGTGTCACTGTACATGATGCAATCATACACAGCACTCATGTTGATTGCATTAATCATGTTGAAGATGACCGTTGTGGGTGCAGTTTTTGAAACAGGTGGCAAAATATCCTCTTACTTGGCATTATCCTATGTAATGAAGTAACCGCAGGGGGAGCCCGACAAGCTATCAGCTATCTGGTTTTCAGAGCTGGGCATGTGCTCTACTTCAAGTCATACTTCTGTAGCAAAAGAGCCCAGCGAGTTAGCTTGCTATTGGCCTTGTGCATGCTGTGCAGCCTGTCTAAGCACCAATTTTCTGTGTGAATAGTGAACCTCTGATATTCAAGGTATGCTTCTTTCAATGATAATGTTTTGTTCTGAGAACCACGGTATACCTAAGATGGCTTCCCCTTAGGTATCAATGAAAACAATGGCTATTGTTGCGGGTTCAACGTCACAGATATGCACAGTAATAGTTGCTTGTCCCGTGGTTTCACTGGAGTGTAAAGTGTGACCAGCTATATCGTTTGTTGCAATGAAAATGTGGTCCCACAAAGCAAAGTTGCACAAAATTATGGGGTGCTATGGTATCAACATGTGGCAATGCTGTCTATTCATGAGCACAAATATCCTGATGTGAAACTGTTCTATGTGACACAAACCAAAATCGATGAAATGACTGAAATTATACCAAAATAAACCTGAAGGAACTTCCTGGAACACACATGACCCACCAGATTTCAACAAATACCAAAAGTTATATCAACTACCAATCACTGTTGTGCTTTTGTACACAAAATGAGTGGACAATACAGAAATTATGCAGCTATCATTTAGAATAGAAAGCAGAACATCTACACCCAGGAATTTCAACATGTGACCAAATAAAAAATTAAGCAATATGTGAATGTTTTGCAGTTAACACCTGCCAGTTTACAAATAAATATATTATTCTAGTAATTCTGACATAGAAGAAAACGTATGAGACAAATTATTGCAGTAAGATCGGAAACATACTAACTACGAATTTGCCTTATTTCATTCTTGAAGAGCCTTCAATTTAAAAAATTAACATACATTTTGGTGTGAATTTTTTTTTTTAAGTTCACGCTTGCATGTGCATATGGTGTACTATTTTTAAATAGCCTNAATTATGCAGCTATCATTTAGAATAGAAAGCAGAACATCTACACCCAGGAATTTCAACATGTGACCAAATAAAAAATTAAGCAATATGTGAATGTTTTGCAGTTAACACCTGCCAGTTTACAAATAAATATATTATTCTAGTAATTCTGACATAGAAGAAAACGTATGAGACAAATTATTGCAGTAAGATCGGAAACATACTAACTACGAATTTGCCTTATTTCATTCTTGAAGAACCTTCAGTTTAAAAAATTAGCATACATTTTGGTGTGAATTTTTTTTTTTAAGTTCACGCTTGCATGTGCATATGGTGTACTATTTTTAAATAGCCTGCACAGTATTTGAATTTTGCTGTTTTGTGATGCATACCTTCCCCTCTTGTCTCGTGTCACCTTTCTTCTTACTCCTCCTCTCACTACTATCCCTTTGGGTCTGCACAGTATTTTGTCTAGTATTTTGCCATATAAATCATGTGATAGTGACTTTTGCATGTACATGAAACTTGACAGAATCCCACAACCACTGGTCCATGGCTGGCTAATGCTGTGCTTTCTGAACTTCTGCAGGTATGTTCAACCGTTGACATGACATGAGAAATAAGTATTAATAATTAAATGAATTAGTGAATTCACAATATAAACTAAATTTCTTTTCATTGTTGTGCATTATTGACCCAGGTAAAATTTATATGCAAATCTCATTCTATTCTTATCCATGTAGTACCTTATGTATTTTGGTATAATTTTCCTTATTGATATATAACTACACAGGATAATACTCAACGACAGGTACAAACACTGTGAGGTGATTTCCTATGCAAAATGAGATATAAAACATTATACAACCTATATCCTACTGTAATATTAAAGAGAGGGAGGAAGGTGCTCTTAAAAATTAATATTTGAAATGTTTTTAATTCAAACTAATAAAACCTACCTAAGATGAAAGAACAATTCTGCGAATACTGTCGTTTTAATCGAGATCTAAAATCAGCGAACAGTTGTTGGGTAATATTATCCCTATTAATTAAAAAAATAGGGGGTGACATGGTATTATCTAACAAATGTTTATAACCCTTGACTGTTTATCACTTACAATGGCATTATAATCATGTGTATGTTACTGTACATAATGTTGCCTCGGTGCAACTCTCTCAGGTGAACAGTTATCAAGAAAACAAATAAAGTTTGTAAGGGTACCTGGCTGGCAACCAACTACACCGTTATAAACTTTGTCTGATTTCAACAACCCTTCGCCTGAGAAAGTTACACGAACGCAATGTTTTTATGTACATTAATATACACATGATTATGACATCATTACAAGTAATCAACACACATTTGTTGAATAATAACATGGTACCCCTATTTTTTCAATGAATGGACACAACTGTTCACACATTTCAGATCTAGATCTCGATTCAAGACAACAGTATTCACGGATTCGTTCTTTCATCCCAAGTAGGTTATATTATTTTGAATTAAAACCATTTGAAATAATTATTTACAAGGGCACCTACCTCCCTAACAAATGAATGTAAGACATAACTTATATAGTGTTTTCTATCTCATTTTGCACACCTTACAGTATATTGTATAATGTGTATTTATTGCGTAAAGACTTTCTGTCTATATCATTTGTTCTAAATAGTTCAATGTCACAGCAGCAATTCGTGATTATGCCCAGTAGCAGTTTACATAGTTGCATAATGCAGTGCACTAAGCAGTCATTTGTTAATTGAGATGACTAATGCAGATGAATGGATAAAAATATACATAGTTTGTCTCATTAATATAATAAATCAGCCATGATAATAACCAACTTTCTGTGTATTGCTTTAAATAGCTCAAACTGTCATTTTGACTTGTATTTAACTATGTCCTTTTTATTTTTAAATTAGTTTTTGTAATGGTTTTTGGCTATTTTAGCACTGCTGACTAGTACAGGTGAAATACTTAGTAGACTAAGCAACAGCATCAGAAAGAGAAAATAAGGGAGTTTTGTTGTAGTCATGATTTTTGGTGCATATATGTTTTTTGGGTCGCTGAACATGAATCTGAGGTTTGCCAACACTAATTTTGCCCGGAAACATGTTTTTTTTTTTTGCAAAAAACGTGTAAATTTTGGCACTTTATTTCGAAAAAAACCACTCTATACAAAATTAAAGTAGACAAAATTTGCTACATTTTATGTACATGACATTTGTTTCTACGATCAACTGTTTAGCCACTAGAGCATGCTGAAAAAGGTAAAAAAAAACCAAAAAGTGGAAAAACGTGATTTACAGCACTTTACGACCAATTCACGTGGAAACTATCCATATTACGCAGATAGTGACCATGTATGACTTTAATGATGATGAAATGCACATAAGAATACATGAAATACATGAAAAATACATTTAATGTATTTTAAATTTTTTTATGTAATGTATTATACTGTACATTTAATGTAAATGTAAATTAAATGTAGTTTAATTTTTTTTTATAAAGTAGATGGTTAGCAGTGAATGATTATAGTACCTAGTCGAGTGCTGAAGTTGTGGTTTGTGCCTTGAGCCAGTGACGACGCTTTTACCCCCTACTCCCCCTGCCTTGCTGAAACTTATCACCTGCAAATGTACAAAGAACTGCACCCGGAACTGTGGCTGCAAAAAAGCAGGCCTTCACTGCTCCAACATGTGCCGCAACTGCGAAGGCAAAGGCGAAAACGTGTTGGTGGAGACAGACGAGGACAGCCAAGAGGATGTGGACCTGGAAGACGAATTGGGGTTTCATTTGCCCTGCCAAGAACCGGATGATCCAGTGGAAGCAACGGATTATGACGAAGAACGTCTCCCCATTGGTAATCCCCCAGGTACTACCTCTGAAAATCAACTATATAATTTTGCTAGTTTGTTTGGGGTGTCATTAATCAGGTATCAATGAACACACCTTTTAATACTGCATGATTTGTTCTGTATTTTCTATAGATGTCGCTGAGCCAGGCCCTTCGAGGAAACAAGTGAGGAAGGAGAAGAAATGAGATCCATGATGACGTTTTTAAATATTGAAATCGCTTCCGGCATTTTTTTTAATTTGTACCTATATTCCTTTTTTTTTTTTTTAATAATTGACAACATATATTATATGTACTTCACGATTTATTATATGCACTTATATGTAATTTATGATTTATTAGTACTTATTGTCACATTACATGAAGTTTTTAAGATATTACCTGCATTTGCCTTCATTATTTTCATCGTTATTTATTACCTACTCAATTGGAAGTTAGCCACTTCATTATGTGCACGCTACACACGAAATGNCCATGATGACGTTTTTAAATATTGAAATCGCTTCCGGCATTTTTTTTAATTTGTACCTATATTCCTTTTTTTTTTTTAATAACTGACAACATATATTATATGTACTTCACGATTTATTATATGCACTTATATGTAATTTATGATTTATTAGTACTTATTGTCACATTACATGAAGTTTTTAAGATATTACCTGCATTTGCCTTCATTATTTTCATCGTTATTTATTACCTACTCACTTGGAAGTTAGCCACTTCATTATGTGCACGCTACACACGAAATGTAATTTTCATGTATTTCATATTTTTACGTGCATTTCATCATTTTTAATGAAATACTTGCTCAGTATTTGCCGTAAAGTGCTGTAAATCGCGTTTTCCACATTTTGGTTTTTTTGCCGTTTTTCAGCGCGCTCTAGCGGCTAAACGGTTGATAGTAGAAAAAAATTTCATAAATAAAATGTAGCAAATTTTGTCCACTTTCATTTTGTATAGAGTGATTAAAAAAAAACCCGCATAGTTAGTGAGATATAGGTGGAAAACCAAAAAAAGTGCCAAAATTTACACATTTTTTGCAAAAAAAAAAACATGTTTCCAGGCAAAATCAGTGTTGGCAAACTTCAGATTCGTGTTCAGCAACCCAAAAAACATATATGTACCAAAAATCACGACTACAACAAAACTTTCCCCTATTTTTCCTCTGTTGCTTAGACTATAGGTGAATCAAGGAAAAAAGCAAGTTCCAGGACATTGGAGTTTGCCAGCCAGGAGTGAACAATGGAGATGGTAAAGTCAGTGTTACATTCTTAAATGTTTGTGGAGAAAACAAAATACTGTTCAAATTAAATGAGAACGATCATGATAATATAGATTTTGGCATTCTCCCCAAACAAAACTTAGTAACATAACGGTATTGTCCAATTTATAATTTTTTTAAGGAAGTGCAAATGTCTTTGTACAAAGAAAAGAGAAGTGAAAAGGAATGTNCTATTGTCCAATTTATAATTTTTTTAAGGAAGTGCAAATGTCTTTGTACAAAGAAAAGAGAAGTGAAAAGGAATGTTAAGTGTAAATAAGTGTAAAATAAATATTCCAGTATTACAGTAATTAGAATATTTCATCCTGCAATGCCTAACAGAAACAAAATCTCATGAGTGTTACTTGTGCTCATGAATATTACACTAGCAAAAAATTAAAAAAATTATAATAATAAAAAACTTGCATGAGAACAACAGCAAATTACATTTTTTNTATTACACTAGCAAAAAATTAAAAAAATTATAATAATAAAAAACTTGCATGAGAACAACAGCAAATTACATTTTTTTCTTGATGTAACACTCCTGAAAAAATCTCTCTCAATGATAAAAACTTTCTATTCCGCCATGTGTGGAAAATNTTTTTTCTTGATGTAACACTCCTGAAAAAATCTCTCTCAATGATAAAAACTTTCTATTCCGCCATGTGTGGAAAATATTTGAAACCATTTTAAGTTTTTAATATTAAAATATATATAAAACTTTATTCTACTAATAGTATTTCTAAAATATGAGTTGATTTTTTTGAAAATGCAAATATTTAATGTGCATAGTAATTTGAAAATGACCTAAGTGTTGATTTGTGTTTTAAACAGCAAAACATGGACAAGTGCACACTACTACAGAACAGTAAATATTATGGTGCAGAAGTGTGCTCTATAGTAAATTAATTTACATTGTCATCCAATCTCGTTCATCAGCGAACAGAAGCCTATCATGGACTGCACGTGCACAAGGCACAAGGTCATGTGATGCGTTTGTTGCATGTGTTCATTGCATCCACATATCATGTATAATGCACTGAAGATTGGCCCAACAACCGAAGACAACAGTGGAAAAGGGTTTACGTTAATAATTTAGGTTTTTATATATCTGTTTTGCCCGTGCACTCATGTGCACGTTTTTGTAAACTAGTGTTAATTTTGTGTTCCTTCCATTTCAATTACACTTCATTCTCCATGCACGTGCTATGCACAGGGCCACCACTTCCGGCACAGGCTTGTGTCCCCACATCCGACAGCCATTGAGCAGTTTCTCCTCGGAGCTCAAGCTGGATGGGTGCGTGCCAGATGGCCTGCAGGGGCAACAACTTTGCATCCAATAATTTTCTAATTATATTATGTAATTTCTTCTTAAAAACTTTTAATAACCCCTACAGCTGGCGAGGCCCTTCTGTCGTACGGAGGGCCCTTAAATAATTATGTTGCCTGAGGGCTTTTAGCGTATGTAACTTAGTGCTTACCTTGGGCTAGTTCAGACGAGGCCTTGTGTGTTTTCACGCCGTAGCACCTTTACACTGCTTTTCTTCATTGTAATTGAAATCATGTCATACCCCGCACACTTTGTGTTTTTGTTGTGTATTATTGCCAGATAGCATAAGATTTAATATGCACTTGGTCAACCTCAATTTTTATGCTTAAGGCCAAGGAACCCATGAGTGGCCACAGGTAGAATTTGTTAGCGTAGCTCCTGTTGTCGAGGCTTGGTAGTGAAGCTGGAAAAACTCTTGAGCTAGTTCAGCCTTCGGACTATAGATNATTACTAACAATCAAAAACATTTATTTTATAGAGGTATGTGTATAATGACTGGAGGGGGCTGGGGGGGGGGGGGGGGGGGGGGTAGAGGGAAAATCCAGTTTACCCCCTGGGGACAACACAAATAGCTTTCATTCCTTCATACCACTCTTCCCTGCATTTTCATCTTTGTCACCCCCACAACTCATACTTCAGAAAGGAAAGCAGTGTGACTGCCCATGCTGCTAGATCTAGTTGAGTCACCGGTCTGATTTATTAGAAACATTACAATAAATTAATTGTGTTCTATCTAAATCTTCCTTTCTAAGTTATATTATAAAAAATGAGGAGCATGAAACAAAACTAAATTGCATTTTTTTTATTGTCCGTTGTGGGAAGCGATGAGCTATCCGTCAAACAATACACATTCAGACAGTTGTGGCCCACGGCCTTGTTTATTCTTCTACGAGACGTTTTCAGTACTTATTTCCTTTGACTTTTCCATATTAGAAAAATTGTAATTAAAGCTAATTAAGCTAAATTTTTTAAAACCAATACTAATACAATACTGTAATTACACAATTATTTACCCATAATAATATCAGCAATTAGAAAATGTTGTTCTTTTTATTGGAACTTAACATTTTTATTTTAAACAGGCAGTAAATTATTGCCTTAATAAAATATAATATTGGGGGTTGCTTAGGGCAACACTCGATTGGGGAACGTAGCCCGGAGTTAGTGTACTAAACATTCAATTACAATGCGAGGAATATATCAAACCCAACTAGGGGGAATGTTAGCATGAGTACTCGCAGACTTCTACGGGTCTTCAATGGGAGGTATGTTCAAGTTGGCAAGTAGCCATTAGGAAAATAATCCAATACGCAGGAGCAAATGGAAGACTATTAATTCTTATTAAAAAAAAATNTCTGACACCTGTTTTGATTTTAAATTCTTTCGACAACTCGCCCAGAAATTTAACTAGACTTTATGTAGCACAAAATAAGTTTTAGCCGCAAAATACTTCTTTTTAGATTTCTCTAACAACATTTCCAAGCCAACACACACGTTAGTTCAGGGAGTGAACGAATAAAGAGGGCGCCATGACCATACTAACGGAATATGAGTGACTCGACAAACGAGCAGAATTACACTATGGGTACTGAGGCAATACAACTATATTTTAATTAATGAATGAAAACCAGAACTAGGATGTTAACTAATTACTTTTATTCTACTTCATCGGGGCCAGCCCGGTGTACTCCACGCGATTCTACCAGCCCATCACCCAGACGGCCCTTTCACGGTGTGTTGGATACGTTCGTCTAAATCTTCAATTATCTAGCGGACTAAATACAGGAAGCCGAGAAAATGAAACTAAGAACAGGAAATTGCCAGGGGCAAAAGCGGGACGCAGACGGGCGTGTCGCCCTTATTTAGTACCCCTGCCTCTAGAAGACGCGAGTAGTCGATCCACCCGGCAAAGGAGGCCTCTGATGTTTTCCACAGGCTATAATTATGATGGTTGCAGACTACTGGTATGGATGTGCTACCAATACCTCAGATAAACGACAGCTGCCCACCGCGTTCCGATAGCTGAACTTACGAAGTTTACCAACTAGTGGGCCGCGACCCCGTTCCTTCAGGCGGAAGAGACAAAAAAATGTATAAACATGATGCAATATCATGAGTTTGTCTAGTCACCAAGTACCGTAGTTACAAAAAAGGGCAGTATAGCTGTGAAATAGGTGAATATTAAAACTCCTTATAAATTCATGTTGGCTGCATTGCTAACTTATTTTTAAACACATTTGAGAGCTTATTGGCACAGTATGACTGTGTCTATCAAATAATGTGTAGAATCTGTTTTGACAACACTGATGTATATAATAAAAAACTAGATATCACAAGGAAATTTTAATATTTTTGGTTGTCAAGTATGCAGCTATGTTAACAAAATAATAATGGTAAAAGAAATAAGTTATAGCCTAACTTAGGAAACACTTACATGCCGAAATGTGTTCTAACGAGAAAGTAATTAAGAACTAATGTTTGACATCATTAGGACCGTCATGAATGACATTACAACATAAACTAAATAGTATGATATAGTTAAATTACGGCGTGGTGTAAACGTGGTTTTAAAGGATTATAATATATGCATTTTTTAAAAAGAGACTTTCTTCTTGCACTGATGCATATGTTTTTCAATCGTATTGCCTGTAATATGTCGAATGTAGCCATTTTAAGTCAATTATGGCAATACAAAAAATACTCACTATGTTCAAACAACTATTTCAGGTCACACAGATCAGTACTGGACTCACCATTCGAGGCAACACGAAGCAAACACGGAACAGTAGGCCGACCTACGGCAAATGCCCTTTTAGACCAGAGTTTTCTACAGTCACCAAAGCGTAAACATAGGCACATGTAGAGTAAACTAGGATAGCAGATGGTGTTTGGCCAGCACTCAATCCGGTCAGGTGATTGGTTGAAGTATGGAATAAAGGACGAGCGATAAACATGAAAACATCACTGTTACAATATTGTTTTCTGTACAGTAATTATAATATGTTGACTATGATTTTTGCTATTGTTATACATCTTACTATTTATTTCAATAAACTGCCAATAAATTACAATTTATAATACAACTCCCGATTTTGACTTCATTGTTACGTTCTTGCATAATAAGAATAGCAGTTACAAAATGGCAACGTACTTGTTTGCTGTTTAACTCCAATGTACGTGTTCATAATTTCACTCCTGTTCTGTATCAGTTTTAGTAGTGGCTTTACTCAGTCAAATCCCGGTTGGGCGAACAGAAATGATTGCCAAAACAAGGCAACTGTGTCAGCGTACTAGTAGATAAATCTACTACATCCAAAGTGAGTATAACTAATAAAATATGGTCACGGAACCAAAAAAAAGGCTACAAGGTTAGTTACTATTTTTCCAGATCCAAATTTCAATTACGAACCAACCAAAGTCCAAATTGTTTACATAAAATTTTATGCATGTGTAATGTAGTATGTATTGAAAATCTCCAACCCATTCTTTTCTCCAGGGCTTACAGAAACGATCGATGTACGTGTCTGGTAAATGATTCATTTGAACTGTACGGCAGATTTTGACAATGACCATACTCTAACGGGAACTTTACAGACTTTGACACAGCCACATTATTTGTGATTTCATTGTGAATGTGTGTTCGTATGAGTGCAATTAAATGACTACGCATGTACCACCAGCATGAAATTTGCATTTGAAAGGCGAGTACTAGTAATATGTAAAAAAAATGTCACAAACATGAAAATTAAATATGCACGGAGGAAAAGATGAAAGCTTTACAGAACAACAGGGGAAAAGCAGACGAAGGACTACACAGTAAAAATATATACATGTGCATATATATATATATATATACATACATACACGTATATATACTAACATCAAAGTTTATTTTTAAACATTTATTTTGGCCAAGGCGCGGTTTGACAGCATCAATATATACGTTGATTATAATGTGACATTTTCAACACCATTTACAGAACACAATACAAGCGCTTTATAAACAATATTGTTTACAATGAATTGACTAAGATTATTTAAATTGTCATAAGTGATAGACTATTTTGCGTAAATGACAAAAAAAAAACACTATTTATAATGTGCCATTTTCAACTGTTACTTGTTATTTTTCTACAGCTGCCTGTGCTTGCAGTATATGCTTAGGCTCTCGGACCCGCATTCCTCTTTTGATATGTCTTTTTCTTCCCTTACTACTTCAATTCCACTGTCGCAATAAATTACCAGGTCACAGAATTTTTTGTGCGATATTTGGAGTTGCCCTTGTATTTGGTATATGTACCGATGTGATTTTTTAAGTTGCAACTTCTAATGTTTTATTTCTACGCAGAGATTCTTACATTTTACTGCTTCACGAATGGACATACCTCCTATAGATGGCACACACTTTACCTCAACAATGCCATCTTTCTCCAAAATTCCATCTGGGCTTGCTGCAAGGTATGGTATATCAGGGTGAACAAAAATGCCACAAGGTGCTACAGTTGTCTGCTTCTTTTCTCGTAGGCGGATATGGCTTTTTTTTGTGAACTCTGCTGTAAATAATAGCTGGTGAATAGAGTTCGGTTCCACAAACAATATTTTTTACAATATTGTGGCAAGATGTAACATTCCTCATACAACAGATAACCCTGAATAGTGATGCATTTAGTCTCTGCTGTCTTGCCTGCATCCACAGTGGATTTTCACGCTGTCTAATGGTAGCTTGTTCTAATGTGGAACATAGAGTCAGAGAACCAGCTTCTTCCTGCAGCTTCCCTAAAATTGTGTTCATCTGGCTTAGAAAATCATTGGGAGCTAAATCAGGTTTTGCAGGATTTGGACCATACTCGATGTCACCAGTTGTTTCGTCGATATTTCTCTTATTTTTTTGCGTTAGTATTTTCCTTCAACACAAACATTTTGTTTTTTAGATGACCGAAACCTTTCTCGCTTCACACAGATTTTCTTACAAATATTTCCTGAACTGTTTCCAGTCATGATTTTCCAAGGACTTATTATATAAGATGGACTATCCATGTGTGGTTGAGCAGCCCCATAGCAGCGTCACCTGTATGATGAATCTTTTGCATGATCAACTCTTTTGCCACCTATCAGTTTGCAAATTAAAGAGTTGAGGTTTTCAGCTACATTTGTCGTTTTGTTCAGAACAAGACAATCTGCCTTTCTGACAATGAGATCTAGCAACATAAGCATCTCATCCATTAATTTCGCCTTCTCTAAGTACTGCACCTTATTTACAGTTTCATCTTGTCGAGAGCAGTATGATGCACAACAGGTTAAATGGTCGCCGAAAACATGGCGGAGGCCGTTTCGTAGATCTTTCCAAAGCTTATAAACATTTCCTTCGAAATTTCTAATGGCTCCATGAACTGCAGCTGTGAGGCGAGGAATATTCTGTCTAATTATTTTTCGCCCCTCTAAGTCGAAAGTGGTCTTTGAGGCTATAGAGTGCAATTTCGAGGTGTGCCCTCGCACAATGTGATTTGCAAACTCTATTTTCTTCATTTTGTCTCCAAAAGGAGCCCTTTCCCTAGCTCTCGCAAAAACACTGAAGTCTCCAACACCTGTTAGGAAGTTCACCCATACACCATGTTCTGAAAACAAATGCTAAAGTCCTTCCACAACAATAGTTTGCTCCATCCCGGATGATGAACCAGAATAATTTCGGTAGCATGTGTGTTGTTTTGGTTGGGAACACTCTGCTGTCGTGGAACACACGTAACACAATTTGTTCTTAACACCCAAGTAAAGAATCTTCCCCGTTCTCCCGCCAATAACGCAAGTCTGGGGGAAAAAAACATGTCATCTTACTTTTCTGATATTTTACTTCAATATATTAATAAATAAACAATTATAGACTGAATACAAAATCTTTGGAGGCTTTTTCGCCACCAGAGAAATACAAACTGTAGCAACGAATTGCATTGTAATTACACCAGATTGTCACATACACATCCTGCTTTGGTAACCATGCAGAAGTAGATGTCAAAAATTTCAACCGTTTTTGACAAGTTATTTCCAATAAGTACAATGTCTCTAGAGGCTGGTGGAAAATGCATTATAAGACAAACTGCGTTTAAAGGTGATTGTGGCTTGGATTTTATTACCCAGAAAAATTACATAATCTAAAATAAATTGAATTGACAACAGACTGTTTCAACCTTGTTTTGGCACCATTAACCAGCTTCAACGCTTGATTTACTTTAAAGTAGTTTACACATTTCTATCATTGTGTAAAAAGAACATCAGCAGCAGTGAATAACACTACTTCCAATTGAGGGTATTACGATGCAGTGTAGTCGGCCACAGGTTAATAAATGCAAGAAATAGACAACATGCATGTTGCTCTAGCTGTACTATCTCGATAAAATGGCTGTATATACTGAATGCATGAACACCACAACCAAATGGTTGAATGACTGAGAAAAAATTTGAACTCCTCCCAATATAATTCCTAAAATAGCAAAATAAAATTAATATTTATTTCGTGTTATTTATAATTATTTTTATAGACACTCAAATTATTGGGCATTAATGTAACTCACTGGAGGACTCCATGGAGCAGCACAATCAAGGAGGAGATATGGACTTGGCCACAATGTTTGCAACCCTTGCCTGCACCAAACCACAGGACAGAAGGGTTGACAAACCCGTTACACCCACAGACTTTGCAGATTTACCGCCCAATAGCTTCGTACCTAGTGGAACCAGGTTCGCCACCCTTACTTGTGCAGGGACTATGCACGACACAGATTGTTTTTCAACCACATCCCCAGGTTTCAAGTGTTTTTCCCTAGAGCGCCCAGCACCTATTGTCGAGCAACCACTGTCAAGCCCTGAAACACCGGAGATATGCTGGTTCTATTGGTTATTGGCCTCCGGACATTTCCTTGAATGACTTTGTTCTCTGCTGTGTGGTAGATGAGGCAGACGACGAGACTATCCCCGTCGATAGGGCTGTCGAGATGCAGAGTGTCTGCATTACAGATGTCTCGAGGGACAATATAGCTGACAACGGGGCCACCACTTCTGGTGCAGGCTCGTGTTCCCACTTATAACAGCCATTGGACAGTCTTTCCTTGGAGCTCAAGCCAGACGGTTGCGTGTTGCGTGGCATGCGGGGACAACAACTTTGCATCCACTGATATTGTAATTCAGTTATGTAATTTCTTCTTAAAACCTCTTTTAATTACCCCCACAGCCGGCTAGGCCCTTCTGTCGTACAGAGGGCCCTTAAATAATTATGTTGGCTTAGGGCTTTTTGCGTATGTAACTTAGTGTCAACCTCAGGATGGTTCAAATGAGGCCTCATATAAGTGTTTTTGCACCACAGCACCTTTGTGCTGTTTCTCTTCATTGTAACTGTGTTCCTGTAGTACCCCCCACACTTTGCAGTGGTTTTTGGTTTTGTTGTGTATTAAACACCGGAAGGCCTTGAATTTAATATACATGTGGTCGCCCTTAATTCCTACGCTTAAGTGACCCAGCCAACCGTACTTACGTTTAGCGTGCTCCATGGCCAACAGCAGAGCAGAAGATTCAAGGTGCATTTATTGGCGTTGATCAGTCACGTGGCAATGTCACAAGCCTGATAAGAGTTTCTGCACACCACGTGGTCATGCGCGAAATCACGGCCTGGCGCCTTGGGATTATAACTACAATTCCACTTCCAACTATCTTTTCACCACTTGATGCCGATAAAAAAACTTTAATGAACGTTTTGAACAACTAAACCAAATAAAGGGAGGTTATGGAAAATTTATCTCAGTGTGCTTTGCCAACAATTCAAATTCAATTTTATGGAGTTATTCTGGTAGCACAAATAATAAAAAAAGGTAAATACACGGACAAATATTCTTATTGTTAGTCATGTGAATAAACATTCAATAGGCCTTCAAATTACAATAGAATTGAAAAATGTAATTTAAGTACAGCATTTGCAACCAAATTTATTATTGAAATTGAACTTTAGATTATTTGTTATAGGTTTTGGTATACACAATATTTGCACAACTATATATCCAAACAAACATGTATGCCTTGTCTATGTGTTAATACATAGTGTTATAAATTAACTTCATTAAAAGTTTGATATCATATTAAAAATATTAGTCCTATAAATACAGTTCTAACTTCCCATAAGAAAACAGAGGCATATAAGATGTTCCACCACTATGGCATTTATTAAAGAAATCATGCTAGTTTATCCTGTTAGTCTAAGCCATAGAAGTAAAACCTTCAACAAGAAAATTTCATTAGATAAAATACTGAGTATCAATGAAAATATTCAGGTCTTTTGCTATAAAACTATAACTGACCTTATTAAGTGAGCAACAGATCCGGGTCCATACCAGTCTCCTGGATGTTTTCCTGATGACTCTCCCAAGGAAACCAAAGCATGAATAGAAAAAGGGCTGGTAATAGAAGGATTGTCACCAAACCACTTGATAATTTTCCGATGCAAACAATCTTCTTTAAAAGACTGACTAGATCTTACAGCTTGATTTTCACACCATCGCCATTCTGCAATGAAAAATAAGCACTACAGTGAAAATAGCAAAACAATGATCTATGGACAGAAAAGTAGTATCACCAAATAGTAACACTCAACAAAAATTTGAATATAAAGAAAATTTTAACGGAAACTACACTGTAAGGAAACAAAGTTTTACATGCACTAATATTCATGTGTGCATGTACGTATGCACGCATGCATGCATGCATGCATGCACACACAAACACACAGCCCACTTAGAAGACCATAACTATAGGCCATCTTCTGAAAACTTGCACCATAAAAAATTGCAAGTTTCATTTCAAGCATTTGGTGGCAAACTTTGCTATAACTGAAGAGAAAGTTATAGAAGTGCATCTTGGTTTACAACTGTCATTTGGGAGACATTGGATCTAGAGGCCTGAAGTATGTATTTTCCAATAAACTTCATTTTGGCAGTAATACTGTACCTACGAGCTAACCTCCTTGTAGAGGAGGCCATTGTCTGGATATATAAGGGGTCGTTTTATCTTATGAAGAGTGAGATATTAACATAATTCATTTGTAATTGGTTGTCTCCAAAGGTGAGTAAAATAATTTGTGCATACTTAGACATGGTATGGCCTCCCTCTTAATTACAAATATAATTATAATCATAATAAGTTTAAATTGTAATTTATTTTCAGAGACTTGAGATGAAATGGAAGAAAAAACTGGAGTTCAAACATGTTCAGGGAAAGGGAATGCTAAACTAAAAAAGTACTCTGCAATGTAAGCCCCAAATAGCTGACATTTTAACAGTGAGCTTGAATTTTAGTATTTTTTTCTGCTGCAAGACTGTCTCCTGCCTATCCCCAGACTGTCTACCCTGCCGTATGCCACAACTGCTCAACGCAGCACAGCGTGTGCCGCAAACAAGTGCAGCGCAGTGCAGATAATGTCCAGTGTTCCGTGCAACTGCTCTCTCCCTCAACGGGTTGGACCCATCTGGGGAGGTATGAGAGATTTTACCGCATGCTGCGAGAAATGTATGATAAGTTTTCCAGTCAGTTTTGCAAGGCACAATATAAATAATAAAATAATAATAATAATGGAATAAACACAAGGATGAGCAATTTGCATGACAGATGCTCCCAACAAGCCACACAGTCCTTTTGTAATTTTCTTAAAGCTCCAGTGTCTAAAATGAATTTCACTCTTTATGTTTTCAATTTGTTTGCAGAGTTTATATGTTTTAAAGTGTAATTCAAGCAAATTGCATAGTTTTGGTATGCAGCAGACTACACACACCCAGTTACACAATGCCCACAATTCAGTCGTAACTCGAGGCTCATGGAGGCTGGCACACACACATTGCACTCCGGACACCATCATCTGTTTGTGCCAACCATGTAACTTTCTGAAATCTTTTTGCATTTGTGCCCAGAGAAGCTGCCTTACCCTCACCAGGACTTGCACTGAATGGTAAGTTTCATTTTCACCTTTAAATTCATGTATGTGTGGCTCACACACCTGTGTTTTATAATGCGGCCTACCTGGCGAGCTTAGGCCCAGGGACTGCTTACTTTGTGTTTTCTCCACATATGCAAGAGCAATGTATATAAGTGCTGAAATATAATGGGTGATTCACAGCACCCGCATCACCCCTTTTTCTCGGAACCAACACGACACCGGGGGGTCGCGAAAAAAGTGTGATAGCCATACCCTATATGAAGCATCAATTCGTAGTAATCCGATTCCCCCAAACATACCGGAGGTACGGGGTATGGGGGTGAGCTTTGAAATTGCAAATGTGGGTCGTATAAGGTATCGTTGGATAGATTGTCTGAAAGGAAACAAAATTTACAAAGACACTTTTTTTCTGACATGCATAGTTTACACACAATAAATTAAATCATCTAAGCATATGATTTGTGGCGTTCGTAGTTTACGCAAAATGAAAATTGATGGCAAACATGGCTTACTTATAACAATCAAAAGGAAATCGACGAAACATGTTGTTTTTATGGTGTGCATACGTAGTGTACATACAATCATAAGGAAGTCTGGTGTACTGTAAATACCGGTGTGGTGTGAGAGAACTACTATGGACTTGGAACATTCATTCGCACACAGCACTCTTCATAAGTGTTCTAAATGCCGACCAACTGTATCTGACACGACTTTGCTCTCAGTCTTACATTCGCGGATGCTCGGCGGACCTCAGCACTGATGAGAGATCCACAAGCTGCTCTGATTCTGTCATTCATGCAATGTAAAATAAATGATTGTCTGAATTAATGAACGTCCCATTGTCAGTTAATTTGCATGTGAAACCTGCAGTTCATGTAAGTGGTAGATGGCTTATCTGCTTGCTGTTTAGTGCTGCCTTATTCTCTGCGTTTGTTCAGAAACAGTCTTATAACAACAGTTAAGTGTATCCTATTTTCATTGGTTGTGCGTAAACTACGCACATCAGATACACAATGTGCGCCATAATGGTACTGCTGGTTGGAGTGTGAAACTTGCTTTGATACTAGCAGTGACCTGTGTGCCTTACTGCATGGACTCGTACAGTCGGTATTTAACTTTTTCCAAGCAAAAGCTGAGAATAATGAGGCACTACGCAGCTAGTAGATAAGACATTTACCACTTACAGGAACCGCAGGCTTTGCAAGCAAGTTAACTGACAATCAAAAGGTCGTTTATTTAGACAGTCATTAGTTTTACATTGCAACCATTAATCGTGTGTGTTGTTTCAGTGTCAGCCATTGTCTGTCTGTGGTGTTGCTTTCTGAATGGAATGCCGTTTACAAACGAAGAAGAGAATGTCGTCGGAACTGCTTAGCTGCTGCCCGTTTGTATGCAGAGAGATACCCACAGCGTGCCCAACACTCGTACAATGTCTTCCAGCATTTTGCATGCTGCGTGCTCACAACCGAGCCAGTGCAACCGACTCACAACAAACGTCGTCACATCAGACAACTTGTAAGAGATGAGAAGGCTGTTGATGTACTTGCTGCAATGGTAGTTAATCCCCATGATTCTACATTGAGGATTTCCCACGACTCTGGATTGTCTCAAAGTAGAGTGTGTAGAATCCTCGCTGATGATTGTTTACATTCGTACCATATGCAGTTGCACCAAGAACTTGGGAATAATAACTTTTCTAAGCGCATTGATTTATTTAACTAGTACCTGAGCAAGGACCGTGCTTTCCATTGCAGCATTTTGTGGACTGTTGAGGCCACATTCAAGAGTAATGGTGGCGTTAACATATATAATACCCATTACTGGTCTGCAGTCAACCCACATTGGATCCGTCAAGTGGATATTAAGCATGTGTGGAGCCTTAATACTTGATGTGGTCTTATCGGACATAGTGTCATAGGGCCATATTTTTTTGAAGGACACTTGAATGCTGCAGCGTATGCGGACTTCCTAAAGAATTTTTTGTATCAGATGATTGAAGATGTCCCCCTTGCTCTGAGATTAACACTGTGGCTTCAACAGGATGGCTGTCCTGCTCACTTTTTACGCAGAGCTTGGCTAGTTGCTGACATGTTATTCCCCAGATGGTGGATCGGACGAATGGGTCCTGTAGCTTGGCCACCATGTTGTAATGACGCAATATTCTTAATTTTTCGGGACACGGGTGTAAAATTCTTTTGTGTGTATGAAGCTTTGGAAAGCGTCTTAATATTTTTATCGGGTTCAAGTTTAAAGCCGTGGTGGCTCGTTTCCCGTGATAGTTTATCCGGCAGACGTGTGCGTTTGTAGGTTATCGCGAGGACGTTTGCCGTGTTACATTTTATCAGGAGGACGGTTACAGTTTCGTTTCGAACTTTGGTTTTTTGGGGAAGCGTCAGAATTAATTAGATTAGTTTGTTTCTGTGTTTCAGGCAACGTCAACAAGTTTTTGTTGTACGAGAGGTTCGTTTCTGTTGACAACGCAGTATCAATAACGTGTTGAGAGCGGGACACGTGCAGTTTTAGATGACGCTGCTAGCAGATGCCAGGCGCTTATCTCAGGAGAGGGGGGGTGATAGGCAGCACAAAAAGAGGCGTCTGTCTGTCGCCCTCAGAGCAGTCTTATTCAAGTCAGTCGTCAGGGAGAGTTACTTCATGACGCTCGTGGGGGCAGGTCAGCGCAGTCGAGAAGTATCATGCAATGCTAGCCTAGACCGCGTTCGGGCAGGACTAGAACCCCCACATCGGCAACTAGACTTTAATATATAAATTCTTAGCCGGTGTGGGAGGTAGCCGCATTTTAAGTTTCTTCGGGTCAGTTTTTTAAGAACATCATTAAGTAAACGACTGTGGCGCTGTGTCTGTACTTTTATATTTATCTCAAGAAAGGTTCGTACTCTGCATACTGGACATTCGTATGTGAACTGTGTCATTCAAAAGATAAATAAAATATATATATAAAACAAATCTGGAACTTTTTTCTTAAGTAACTAGTGTTCAATTAACTGAGTCTCGTGTTTCTACCTCTGAGCAAGCCGTGGTAACGTAAACTTTCCGCAGTATAACAAGTGCCGAACGTTAAAAGATGGCGCCCACTTGTGAGGCAGTATTATTATAAAAATACGGCTGTAACGAGCGGACAAAACTTAACAACATGGCGCCCACCTGTGAGGCTGTAATATTCTAAATATTAGCTTAACGAGAATTTGGGCGGAACTTTACAACGTTCTGCAGACTTGTCCCCAAATTACTTCTTTTTGTGGGGGAGAATTAAAGACATCGTCTACTGCGTGCGTGCAACAACGAGGGAAGACATGAAAGACAGAATCAGAGCAGTATGTGGATATCTCAGCTGTTCTGAGGTCTGCCGAGTAACCACAAATGTAAGAAGGAGAGCAGAGTTGTGTCTGATACAGGATGGTCAACATGTAGAACACTTATGAAGAGTGTTGTGTGCAAATGATTGTTCCCAGTTCCCATTTCACAGTAGTTCTCTCATACCATACCGGTATTTACAGTACATCCGACGTCCTTTTGACTGTACGTAAACTAGGTATGCATGCCAGAAAAACATGTCTCGTTGATTTCCATTTGATTGTAATAAGAATAAAAATAATAGTTTTCATTCTGTTTCATTGTGCATAAAATATACACATCACAAACCATATGCTGACATGACTTATTTTATTGTGCATAAACTATGCATGTCAGAAAACAACTGTGTTTGTAAATTTTGTTTCATTTTCGACTATCTATAGAACGATACCATATATTACCCCTATTCCCATTTGCAATTTCAAAGCTCACCCTCCCGTACCCCTACCTGCAGTATTTTCGGGGGAATGGAATTATTACCACTTGATTATTCATGTTGGGTATAGGTAAAACAATTTTTTTGCGAAAATGGGATGATAAGGGTGCCGTGAATCATCCTATATATGTGCACGTCAACCAAAGTGTGTATTATTTCAAGCATCCCCCTTGTGCGTTTAGGGGAATGGGACCTCGGTAACCCGCCACTTCCTTACGCCTTTTAATAGGGGTATTTTTAATTTGGCTCTTAAGTGTGATATTAAGTTGCAAAATGGTTTTCGATGTAATTTACTGCAGTTGTGCAAGGTGTGCAGGTCAGTCTGTAATAGACTTGCAACTATTTTAAGTCTTAGGGAGCTAACTAACATAATATACAAAGTACTCACTTTTGGTTTGACTGCTTCTTAACCATACATCTCTCGGCCAACCAACAGACCAAGTGCCATCATTTCACAATGAGTTGAGAAAGTGTGTGTATCATTCAAGTGCAATGGTGTGAAAAAAACCATTGTGCTGACAATAAATAGTTTTAAATTTTTTTGATAATTATACATTTTTTGCCAATTAATATTGATATCATGAGGGGCAAGTAATGGGTAGTGTTCTAATAAATTACCAGAACCTAGTTAAGTAAGTGATTTAACATAATAAAATATCCTACTTCTCAACGATATTGGCTAAATGAAAATGCTGAACGTCATTAATGTCTGCCACTTGACTTTTTGTTGTGTAGCTATGTGACAATTTATTACATCTGTTAAAACTACACATCTGTAAATATTACACAAAGTATTGTGTATTTTCATTTCACTAAAAGTTAAGATTGAAAACAGCATTTTTTTTACTGTTTTCCTATTTTTAGGCGTGGTCTAAAGAACCAGTTTGTTTGAGCAGCATAATGATGAGCAATATGGTGTAATAACCATTCCTTTACGTTCAGTGTTAGCATTCTCTACAAATGATGTGTGAAGAACTATCACTGCAAATTAGAAGTGTGTTATGATTACAATGGTAGAACCAGATTAATAACATAAACTTTTATATTATTAAAATAACATTAATTTGGATTATATAGTAACTACTTTTGTAAGAAATGATACCAAATTGAATTTTTCTGCTATAACAGTATTTACATTGCATGTGCTAAAACATTCTTTTCATTCAGTGTTTACTGCCATGACAAATATAAAATGCAGCCATTTGTTTATTTCATTCAATGAGTTGATTTTGTTTTAATCCATCAACATTAGATCCAAATTTTGGTTATAGTAGGTTACTGCAAAAATGTTTTAAGAATGCATTACTAAAATAAATGTAAAATTAAAGCAGTGATGTGAAGCAATTTTGTTTGTGCCAAAAACAACCGTGCATGAACTTTACAGATGGCCACAACCACACATAGATATACATATATATATAAACATGCGCACACACACACACACACACACACACACACACATATATTAAAAAATTTAATAAGCACAATTATTTGTATTTAAAGATGAATTTCCACTTGATTTTGTCAGCATTTAATAACATAAATGTGTAGTCCAAAATGTGAGCTCATGAGTGGTAGTTCTAGTCATGTATAACATATTGTTTAATGTTAAAGCTGACCCTTACGAAATGGCCTACAATGTGAACAAATTTATAACTAATGCCTAGGAGAATTCTAAGCATATAATGTAATGCAAAATTTTTTTAACAGCATTACTGGCAGCAAAATTTTATGTAAGGTCAAATTTAATATCAATATTCAATATTAGCAAAATCAGCTCAACACTATGTACTACTCATCTTTACAGAATCTGTACTAATAACAGTACCCCATTAAGTATTGCAGTAATTTATGCGTCAAACATTGCATATTTTGGTACTAACTTAAAATTATGCAAATTTTTACAATGACAGTATCAATGCACTTTCTTCGGTGTTACAATGATAGTGTTATGCATCTCCATTTATAACTACTGTCATTCTGAGTGCCTCTTACATTTGACTTATCACAACGGTTACCATGATCAGTGTAACAATTATGTCAAAACAAAAATACAAAAAATATGAATCTCAGCCAATTTTACTAAACGATTATATGATGAATTACATTACACATATTTCTAAACAATTCTACTAAATGATATTAATAAAAAATATCTCGGTAAAATGCCACAGAAATATATATTTTTATATTTCTTGCACATGGTTCCCCTCTGAAAATCACATGTCAAAATGAACTGCAGACATGTTCCAAGGATTTTCATTTGGAGAGGCAAAAGGGCTGGTGGAAGCAAACAGATTTTTTACATTTTGAATAATATAACAATTGTTACAGGAAAGTATCTATATGCAACCTTTTTTTTAGTTAATCTATTGTGTTATTTCTTTTCTTAATTTTGAAATTTTTTTTACATTCTTTTGGCACCCCCTCATCCTATGAAACTGCCCTCAAATTACTGAGATTAATTTCTTATTTACATTCCACTAAAGTTGTCAAATGATCATGGAAATTCTTGTATAAAGCTTCCAATGGACAGTAAGATGCCATAGGCTTGATTCCCAGTTGTGACAGAGCATGCACACTCTATGATGGACTGCAGCAGTGATACTAGACAAGTACAATGTAATAGTGAGCGCCTGTAGTATTTTCCAACCCTAAGCATCAAGCAAGTGACATGTGTATGCAAGGGGTAATTAGTAAATGCCAGTGTGGAATACAAATTAAGTTATCAGAGAAATTAGTGTGTGTTATTTTAATAGGTGATACATGGAGAACGTCAGGTCCGGTGCCATCACATGATATAAGATGCGAGTTTACATGAGCATGTGGTCACTATGCGCCGTATGTATTTCACGAAAGTGTTCTATTCATAAGTTTTTAAATGGTAAATGGAGCATTTCAGGGGGTCATTACATTTTTTTTTTTTATTAAAGTAGCTCTTTTAATTGCATCAAAGACACACAGGAGCTGCGTTGACTTATTACGTCCAAGTCACAGCCCCAACAACCTGACGGCATGAAACATCCTAACCCAGTTGGCAGCACTTTAAAATCACATGAAACAATGTGCAATTAATTATCAATGTGTTTTTATCACAAACATGAGGGCTTAATGCAACTGTGGTTATGATTGCTTTTGTCTGTATCACCATACAAATAAAAAAAATGGTTTTATTCACATTTTATACAGGACTATTGTGTTTTGCTTATGGTATCGACAAGCTCCACACCACTCTGCCAAAGCTCTGCCAGTCTGGTTTAGGTTACATGTGTAATATTTGACACAGGGACTTCGTCTTTTGTTTGATCATCTACTAGCAGCAATAGTATAACTGAAAATTTTTGCAACTTCGTTTTTCTCTCCCCCCCTTCCCCCTTTTTCCTGATGGCACGCAGACTGCAACCCCAACGGTTTTAACTATAATTTCAATCTTAATTCTCCTGCAAAGTGATTTTTACTAGAACATAAATCAGTGTGAGACTCACAATCACATGTCTGCTTAATTATATATACGTATCTATATAATCTTCACCATCCAAGGATTTATTTCATGTAAGTGTAAAGTGGTGTGTTTAGTTGTGTACATTATTTTCCTCGTGGTACCTTATGAGTACACTACGTAGCCACATCACAGCGAATATGGAGTAATGGACCCTATTCCGTCTCAAGGATTGTCTGGGGGTTATCCTGCCAAGTGTTTAATTTTACTATAGCAATATCTGATGAACCAATAAGACATCATTATTCATCTGTGGTTTACACCAGAGTGCAGGGTTTCACTTGACCATCAACCAGCCCTGAAAGTTCATTCAGAGTCTTGTGCTAGTCCAAGCATAACCAACTAGACTAGCTGATGCCCGTAAGGAACAGTGCAACATCACTTTTGTAGCCATGTATTGCAAAACCCACCCTAAATGTTGCCTGCCATATACCCAGTAAGGAATGTACCAGCCTGTCAAAGGAGTCAACCGCACTACAGACCACTAGCAACATTATTATGATAAAATATTAACAAAATAAATTATACTTACTTGATACACACGAAAAACACATTATATCTTCATGGTTCATGCACTAAACCTTACATGATATAAACACTACACTTAGGCATGCCTAATTAATTGCAATATTGATAATATATTGTTATCTAACGAGATTTTTTAATAACACCGAGATTAAAATGGTACAGAACTGTTAGGTTTGCATGTTACTCTTTTAGATTTACCCATCACCAAAACAAATTCCAAGCTTTATTTTAATATTGTCTGATATTATTGCACAACTTGAGTATTAACAAAAATAATTTTTTAGTGACAAAAATATTGCAAAAACATTTACACCATCACCACTCTCACCAATTTTTATTTGACCTGTTATGGCATACCCTTCAAGCATTTGGTATAGTGATTGTAGTAATATAGTGTATAGGTTGGCAGCAGCAGGTGAAAGAGAGTGCAGAAAGATGGAAGCAAAGGGTAAGTACGATCCAAGAGGGAGTCAGTGTTTGTAACAATGATGTAGGCCTACACGCTTTGAGGTGTTACTTGATAAAGTTAGTAAAATGTATAGTGAATACAACAGTGATGAAACAGACAGAAAAGACATTGTTTTACTAGTGTCTGTACATCCAAAACATTAACTTCAGGACCTCTAGCAATGATCTTTTGTGGATCATATAATGTTCACCATTTTCTGGATCAGCTTCCATTAGAAAACATTTTTGGCCTGTAGCAACAAGTTTGGCAGCAGTTGAAGCTATTAGACAAACAGGATTAGCCAGTAAACCTGATACATATATCTATTCCAAAAATTCAGTCACTGACAAGATTGAAATCTGGCTTAAAATGTAACTGTTTGACATGCAACTTTGAGAGTGAAAGCATATGAAGAACCTTCCCTACATGTTCAACAACAAGAAATTTTTTTTGATCATTTATGGAAATATTATCTTTGAGTGTAACTTGTTGTTTATTTCCTGAACCTGAAGATTGACACTTTTGTTTGCTACATGAGCTACTGTTTGTTTGCAGTTTTATTCACAGGTACCGTTTCTATTTCAATCTACAAATCATAAAGCAAAATTTGCATATCACAACACATTTTTCTTTACTGTAAACATAAAATACTTCATGTTCATATTCCCTGGCTTTCTCAAACACTGAAACTACCTTATTCATTGTGCAGCATTATGAAAAAATATGCAAATAATAAAATTTTTCACATACTTAACTTTTTTGGTAGTTTTTATATATTATCTAAATGTATACATAACATGTTTAATGAGTTTCTCATTCATTCAATTGACCATTCATGCATACAGGATGACAGTTACGATGACTATCAATGTATACAAAAAATTTCTGCCAGAAGATATTTTTATTTACCTTGGAAAATATAGCTGACGTAATTTAAAATAACAATCTAGCAAAACTTCATTCACATTATGCCCATTTTTTTTTTACTTCTCATTAACTCCATTTATGCAGGATATATGTAGTATATACATCGTGGACTAGAATTCATGTGCCAAACTCCAGGAGATGATTCCTTGTGGAAAATAAGGTGGGGTGTACATTGACAACACTATAATGTGGTGAATATAGAGGGAGGTACGCAGTGTTTAAAATCAAATTTTTAAATGCATAAATGTAAATATTGCGGAAAGAACTTGAGATGGAGTGACCATAATCGGAATGGTGTTTCACGAATTGGAGATCATAAATCTGTGTATATTTGGTTGGTCAAAATCATCCCCCTTCATTGCGTAAGTAGGGATAATCACCCTCTTTTTGCAGAAAACTTTGACACACTAGGTGGTAAAGAAAAAGTAGAAGCACATTATGACCCACCATGACACAATGAAGACAAAAGGTCCTCTTGTCCAAACTCACTTCGATAAACCATTTGCGAGAAAATGCCATTCAATGTTTGGAAGGTGCGTTGTAGCCTTGTGAGGGTAGGCAAGTCAGTATGTGCCTGCAGCTGGTTGTGGGAGCATTGAACATTTTACACAAGCGGAGCTAGCCAACATGAATCTCATATACGGAGCAGCCAACACGAATGCAAGCAGCCAACACGAATGCAAGGCAAGCAATGGAAGTGTAGCGGCTGCCCTACCCAGCGCGACGTCAACCCTTCAGTGAGACATTTGTACGGCTCCATCAGAGATTGCAGGATGAAGGCTCAATGATAGTGATAAGGCCGAACGCTGGAACACCACGGATAAGGTGATCAGTGGCATTAGACGTAGATGTGCTTCGCCGTGTTCGGCAAGANTCCAACGATCCTGCAAGTTCTGCATGAGAACCGTATGCAGCCTTACCATGCAAGGAAGATACACATTCTTAGCGAATGTGATTACATGCCACGTGTTACATTCTGTGAATAGTTCCTCCAAGAAAACAATGTGCATCTGCACCTTCAAAACATTGAATGGCGTTTTCTCAAAAACGGTTTACCGGAACGAGTTTGTACAAGAGGACCTTTTGTCTTCATTGTGCCATGGTGTGTCATAATATGCCTCTACTTTTTCTTTACCACATGGTGTGCCAAAGTTCCCTGTGAAAAGAGGGTGACTACCCCTACTTACGTAATGAAGGGAGACAATTTGACCAACCAAATTAACACAGATTTACGATCTCCAATTTGTGAAACACCATTCCGATTTTGGTCACTTCATCTCAAGTACTTCCTGCAATATTTACATTTATAAAGTGAAGTCCCCAAGATGCACGTTGCACGACTGCGCTGCACCCGTACAGCTACTTGCACATAAAGGCGAAGAGTCACTTCCATCACGTGCTAGAGTTGTTCTTCGCCGTTATATATCTTTAGCGTGTAATATACACTGTTGAAATGAGAAATCGAAACATCTCCCTTAATATTTAACATATGATAGTGTTGTCAATGTATACCCAACCTTATTTTCCACTAGAAATCACCTTCTGGAGTTTGGCACATGAATTCTAATCCACATTGTACATTTTTTTTCACATTTATACATATAAGTTAGATAGAATATACTATTTTTTTCACTTTTGTACACATGGCCAACATAATATAATGCCTACGTAAAAACATCACCACTTTGCCATTTCTGTTTGGTTCATGTGCCACTTTTTTTGTTTACTATCAAAGACGGATGTAATCATGGCCATCAATGATGTTTAGTGCATCCTCGGAAACAAAATGCACACACTCGTAGTGTAACAGAGTTACGTATTATTTAAGATGAATATTAGGTTAGGAGGCTGGCACCATTGCAGAGGCCAACTGGTAGTTGGTAGTTGGTACTTGGTAGACGTTAGAGCCGGTTAATAGTTGTAGACATCAGAAGTGATAAGCAAAATAATACAAAAGAAATGTATTTGGCAAACATATATCATGGCGCAGTCGAGTGGAGTTGTGCGTGAATGTGAAGAGATTTGAGTGGCTCATAACATCGAGGTCTTGAGATCCGATGAGGGTGAAGTGAGGTGAGTATGGAGCAGCGCCAGAATGAAAGGGCAGGGGAAATGGGAGATCCCCGAGAAAACCCGCTGGCCAGAAGTATCTTCTGGCACGATTTCCACATGCAAAAATCCGGGAGCGACCCCGCTGGGAATTGAACCATTTCGCTTAGATTGGAGGCGAATAGTCTAACCACTACATCACCACGGCCTAGAGTGGAGTTGTGTAATACCTACAGGTTACAAGAGTAGGTTATTCATGCAGTGTGCGGAACACCTTATAAATAATGGCTATGGTGATGGGAGCTAATGTGAAATTACCCCAGGATTTGAAACCTTCAAAGTAAAACAGCATACCACGACTGGAAATTCTGAGAAAAATAATTCAAGGTTTATCTCGTAAGAATAGGATAGGTCAATGCTCAGGATAAGGTGAAAATCTCCCTCCTTCAGAACATGATGTGAAGTGCTTCTGCTCAAATTCTAGCATCGCTAAACGTTCACATAGACAACGTGAATGACTACAAAAAAGTGAAGGAGGCTATTGAAAATTGTGTTAACCCACGCATCAATGAAATGTTTGAATGCTTTCTGTTCAATCAACGTATTCAAGAGGAAGGTGAATGTTTTGATCACTATCTAACAGCATTTCGTCAATTGGTTACAAATGCAAGTAACCAAGGTCAACGAGAAGAAACTGTGGAAGAAAAAATGCTTTGTGATCAAAGTCTATGGGATACGAGACACAGCTTTACAAGAGGCCTTGCTACGCATGAATAACCTCACTTTGAGCAAGGCAGCGGCCCATTGTTGAGCCTGTGAACAGAGCAAATTACAAGTACAACACATTCATAAAAAATATGTTGATGGTGGTAGTTTATCATATGTCGAAACTGTGAACAGGAAGTGAGGCAATAATGGAAGAATGGTGATAAAAACGGGGAGTAGTTGGAGCAAGGAATATAAGTATATTCAACATCAGTTTATACACGGGCCAAAAGTATGCCCAGTATACGGTAAGAAATGTGCCAAATGTGGCATAGCTTGTAGAGTAAAAAATGTACAGGTAATTGGCAACATTTAGTGTATAGTTCTGACAGTAGCATGGGAAGGGNCTATCTAACAGCATTTCGTCAATTGGTTACAAATGCAAGTAACCAAGGTCAACGAGAAGAAACTGTGGAAGAAAAAGTGCTTTGTGATCAAAGTCTATGGGATACGAGACACAGCTTTACAAGAGGCCTTGCTACGCATGAATAACCTCACTTTGAGCAAGGCAGCGGCCCATTGTTGAGCCTGTGANGAAGAGAGAAAAAATGGCAAAACTAATTGAGCTCACTATACTTTTTTTTTTTTAATTGTATTTAAAACTAGTTAATAACTTTGTCTGACAGTTAATTAACTTCAACCAGTCAAAATAATATTTATTGAAACATTTTAGTTCAGCCAACAAATGCAACAAAACGCAGCTTAATTCATTGCTGTGTAGTGGAGAGCATATGGATAAGGAAGGGGGGAGGATGAGAGGACGTTTGTTTTTGCAGAAGTCTAACTCTGCACTTTGTACTCAAGCGAGACGTAAACAACTGGTGATTCATCATCACTCAACCCGCAACCAATCCTATCCGTTGCCGTGCCTGTCAGTCACCCCACATCATTCTGTTGAGTTAGTTGTGCATTATTACTGAAGCTCATAAGTGCCGTACTGAATTAATTTTTGCTACATTTTTTAGTCCATTGATTCATTGTGATCCTCTTCTCTATAATATTGAGTTTGGCAAGTAACATAAACGTTATGGTGCATGCTATGGGAGATGCAAAGTGCCCAAGTAATGCTAGGAGCAGCACTACCACGTCTAGCAGACTGACAGAATGGTGATAAAAATGTTATTTAAATACTTGCTCTGTGGTGTTTTCCACGTGTTTAGGCAATAAAATATGTTTGGTTAGTTTTGTTTATAGTGACATTGTTGGATTTTATTCTGCATGTAGCTTTTGAGTATTGAATAAATATTAAAAGGGAGAAACTGTTTTATCAGAAACACATAATATGTAGTTAATTTAAGGTGAAAAGCTACTGAAGTCCATATTGCGGGTGTTCATGGCATTAGATTGAAGATGCTGTCAAGAAAAGAGATTGTGTCATAAATAAATAATTATCAAGATAATCTGGTTGTTTTAAATAAAATAATGTATTACNGTCAAGAAAAGAGATTGTGTCATAAATAAATAATTATCAAGATAATCTGGTTGTTTTAAATAAAATAATGTATTACTACACTACACACAATTGGTTATAATATGCACAAAGCAAAATTGACCCTTCTATAACAAACAGACAAGAAACTTTAAGTGTGATAATACTGCTTTCATGAAAATATTCCCAAAAAATGAGTTGAATTAATCCTGGCAAAACATATTATACCAGCCAAATAAGTATTCATTTCATTTTTTGTATACTTTAACCTAGGCTTACTGTGTTTGTTGTATGTGTCTGGTACAACCCAACAATTTTCAANGTCAAGAAAAGAGATTGTGTCATAAATAAATAATTATCAAGATAATCTGGTTGTTTTAAATAAAATAATGTATTACAACACTACACACAATTGGTTATAATATGCACAAAGCAAAATTGACCCTTCTATAACAAACAGACAAGAAACTTTAAGTGTGATAATACTGCTTTCATGAAAATATTCCCAAAAAATGAGTTGAATTAATCCTGGCAAAACATATTATACCAGCCAAATAAGTATTCCTTTCATTTTTTGTATACTTTAACCTAGGCTTACTGTGTTTGTTGTATGTGTCTGGTACAACCCAACAATTTTCAANCTTTCATTTTTTGTATACTTTAACCTAGGCTTACTGTGTTTGTTGTATGTGTCTGGTACAACCCAACAATTTTCAAGTGAATCGCACAATATTTGGAGAAGCAATAAATATCATCTTTAACACTACAATGTTCCAGTTACTTAATTTAAATGCATGTTCAATTTTTTTATAATAATATCAACTATACATTTAACAAAAATACTGTCATGTCTAGTTTAAAACTGAGTTTTGTATTAAAAATTATACTTTTACTATTTTTGCTGTAGGCTCTTTGGCACTGATAAAAATTTGAGTGGTAATCTATATCCATCAAAGTTTATGACTGGTTTTCGATCTTGGTGGAAAATTCATCCGAAAGTTTAAAGTCATGAAAACTCTGAGAAACATTTAACTTGTTTTGAAAAATGGAAAACATTACGAACAAGTCTAATTGCTAACAAAATGATTGATAAAGTTAGACAGACTGTTGCAGAAACAAACAAAAGGAAATGGAGGGATATTTTGAAAATACTTTTAGATGCAACATTATTTTTGGCTGAACAAAATTTACCATTCCGTAGCCACAGAGAGCATATGTTATCGGAAAAAAGAGAACATTTTCTACAACTAGTTGAGCTGGTATCAAAATATGATCCGTTATTAAGAGAACACTTGATCAAACTAGAGCAGGCAGGTCAGTTNAACTAGTTGAGCTGGTATCAAAATATGATCCGTTATTAAGAGAACACTTGATCAAACTAGAGCAGGCAGGTCAGTTACAGATAGGCAAAATACTTACAAGCTATCTGTCCCCTATCACACGAAACGAGTTTACGACACTTCTAAGCGAGTGTGTTAAGAAATCTGGAGTCCGGGCGAGGATTCGTAAACACATTATTTGTTNAACTAGTTGAGCTGGTATCAAAATATGATCCGTTATTAAGAGAACACTTGATCAAACTAGAGCAGGCAGGTCAGTTGCAGATAGGCAAAATACTTACAAGCTATCTGTCCCCTATCACACGAAACANCTTACAAGCTATCTGTCCCCTATCACACGAAACAAGTTTACGACACTTCTAAGCGAGTGTGTTAAGAAATCTGGAGTCCGGGCGAGGATTCGTAAACACATTATTTGTTCCTTGTACAAATCACTCTTTTAATCTGTGTGTAGTGCATTCTTTTGCAACTGTTTCACAATATGTAACCTTTTTTGGGACCTTAGAAAGTCTCTACTGATTTTTCTCAGTTCTCAGTTTCCACACATACATGGACGATCCTTGTAACAAATATTGGAATTACAGTCAAGAGACTTTCAGATACAAGATCGAGTGCTCACTATAAAGCTGTAAAACCTAACACACTAATTTAAAGAAGATTGTTGATGCCACAGAAGAACTTTGCGACCCCACAAAAACTGTTGAAAACAGCAGCAACACAAATGCTTCTGCCAGCAGTATGTAATTTTTGTTTTTTGTATTTCTGGAGTAATGTCTTGGAAGAAGTAAACCACACTCAAAAATATTTACAGAATGTTGGAATCAGTTTTGATAAGTGTGTTATCAAAATGAAAAGTCTGAAGATTGTTTTGAAAGACAAAAGAAATGAGATTGTGGAGTTAGCACTGCAGTTTGCAATGAACACTTGTGAAGAGATGGACATTCCTTTAGTGAAAAGAAGAACCATCAGAAAGAAGACAATAATGCCTAGAGAAAAAGCTTAAGATGTACCACTCACGTTGAATGAAGAATTGAAAAGATCAATGTTGGAGTGCATTGACAGGTTTTATCAAGAAATCGACACTCGCTGCAAAGACATGGAAAGTATATCAGCTTTGTTTCCAGTTCTTGAGCCTAAGAATCTGATCACTTCAGAAGGCGAACTTCCACAGTTAATACAAAACTTAATCATAAACTATGATTAAATTTCTGAAGATATCCTTAGAGAGATTCCACGACTAAGACGACATCTACAAGTTGCTGAATTTTCAAAAGAAGATTCTCTGGAATGGTCTTCTTTAAGATTTTTGGAGTTTGTTGTTTAATATGAACTTTCAGATTCTGTACCAAATCTGACTTTAGCCTTAAGATTCTTGTTAACGTAATGTGTTTCAGTTCAGTAACATCATGAGAGAAGAGTTTTTCTAAACCAAAATTAATCAAGAGGTATCTTTAGTACACTATGAGTCACGCTTGGATTTCTGGCTTAGCCATCTTGTCAATTGAAAACAAAATAGAGAAAGGAATTGATTTTGATGATGTGATTTCAAAATTTGCAGAGAACAAAGTTATGGAAAAAATGTTTCAAGTATTTATGCTCACAATGTTAAGTAAATAAACCAGTAAATAATATTTCAAANGGGGGGGGGGAGGGGCGAAATTTTCAGCAGCGGATATCACCTGACATTGCTACGCCACTGAGTTCTGATGAATCTCTGTACTGTGACAGTTTACAAGTGTTTTTCAATGTTGTAGATATTAGGCATACCAATAAGTTAGATGTAAATAGTACTGACAGGATGACCTACCCCAATGAGTGGCAGGAAAGGCTATGTATTGAAGGCAAAAACTTGACTGTGAAATTAGGCACAGGAGCCCAAGTCAGTATACTTCCACTTAAACTTTTGAAGAAAGTCAATCAACATTTTAAGGTATAGCCAACGAAGGTTAAATTAAAAACCTCGGATGGTGTTATCACACCATTGGGGAAGGTTGTGCAGTAAAAGGAAAAGAAGCTATAATTGAATTCATGTTAATAGATTTAGATGATGTTCCCCTGCTGGGGCTGTCAGGATGTGTTGCACTCAACTTAGTGCAGCATGTTAATGATGTACAAATCAAGGGAGGTGTGAAGGACACATTTGTAATAGAGAACCAAGGGATATTCAAGGGACTAGGGTTTTTCAGCAAGAAAGTACACAGTCCTCTACTTTCGGACATAATGTGTTTCTAATTTTGTGTATGAAAGTTGAAATGTATGAAAGTAGAACCCTTATGTTAATGTGATAAATGAAGTTCTGTTCCTAGATGGCAAAAAAAACTTAACTAAACAAAGAAAAATTGAAAACAATATATTTTACACATTGAGAAACAAGATTATGCATAAAAGTTATTTTAAAGTGTTTAAATATATAGCTAACAGTTAAAACAATTGAAAAGACACATTTTACACACACAAACATTTGCCTAATTACGGTGGGTACATACATACAGATTCAGCTCTCTTTGGAATAGTATGTAGTCTGTTTAACAATCACTGGGACCTGGTATAGATGACTTATCAACTTTGCAGAAAAAATTATTTAGCGACAGTTGAATTCCCCCTCCCCCCCTTCTTCTTTTCATACAATTGTATGTAACACATTGTAGCTGCTTCAACAGCTTGACGAAATCAAGAACTTCCCTCTTCAATTTTCTTCAATGATGTTTAAAAAGTTTTCAAGATTTTTTAAAGCATCGTTGATTTTTTTTTCCCCGTAAGGGTTTTTGTTGGTTGTTCTGGACAGCCATAATTTTGAGCAGCTGTGGATACTGATGAATTTGCCTCTTGAAGAGCATGTAGATCTTCATTTGTTAATGGCTCTGAATGTGAGGCCATCAGATCATCATCATCATCTTCAGAAGTAACCTCCAGAGCCAGCTGATGCATAACTTTAACAATTTGTTCTGTTGTGCTTTCTGGGGTCTCCTCAAAACCTTTGAAATTTGGCACCTAGTAAGAACAGAACTTATCCCGGCATCCACTCATTGTAGATGGCTTTATTTCTTTCCAAGAGAGAGAAATATTGGTGACAGCATTAAGGACATTGCAGTTTTTCCAGAATTCTTTGATAGTGGGTCTTCCAGCACCATCTGCTGCCTTGACAGCTTTGTCAATTGTTCTCCTCATGTAATATTATTTTAAAGTTGAAATCACAGTCTGGTCCATTGGTTGGATTAAACTTGTGGTGTTCGGAGGCAAGAATATAACCTTTACCTCTGGACATAAATTTTGCAATGACTGTGGATGTTCAGGTGCATTATCCAACAGTAACAATGCCTTGAATGCCAAATTATTTTGCTTACAATAATCTTTCACTTCAGAAATAAAATAATTCATAACCCAGTCTTTAAATAAAGCTGAAGTAACCCACGCTTTTGAGTTCGATTTCCATATGACTGGCAGTGTTTCTTTGGGGTTTCCTTTCAAAACCCTGGGGATTCTCAGAGTGGTACACTAACAGAGCGTTTAGTTTCTAATCACCTGCAGCATTACCACCAAGTAGATGTGTCAGTCTGTCTTTAGATGCCTTGTGTTCAGGTGCAACAGCCTCTTCTTTTGCCAGGTAATTTCTTGAAGGCATTTTTTTCCAGAATAAGCCTGTCTCATCAACATTACAAATTTGGCAAAGATGAGTAATTCCCCTCATCAACAAGGTTCTCAAAAGTTTTAATAAAATTTTCGGCAGCTTCAGTATCCACACTAGCAAATTCCTTCTGTAAATTTTATGTTGGGGAGGCCTGTCCTTGACTTAACTTGTCAAACCAGCTTTTGCTCGCTTTAAACTCTGGAGCATTAGCAGCTGACTCACCAAGCTGTTTTTTCCAATCTTCATAAAAACTGAGAGCTTTACCTTGAATCATTGCAAGGCTGATGGGGATATTTTTCTGGTGTTGATCGTCTAACCACACTTTTAAAGTCTGTTCCATCGCTACACCTCGCCGTTTTGAAATTATCTTGGAAGAAAGATTTCCTGAATTTATAACATAGTCCCTTACGTTGTTTTTACTTTTTACAATGGAACACACAGTGGATCGGCACAGGTTGAAAGACCGTCCTATAGCTGCAAATGATTCGCCACTTTCCGATTGCGTGATAATTTCTAATTTTGTGCAAAGCAAAACACGCGAATGTCGAATTTATGGTGTAATAAACCAATGTACGAAAGTGGGAATTGTACGAGAGTCAAATGTCCAAAAGTAGAGGACTGCCTCTACAATATTAACCAATCCAGAGGCTGAATCTGTTAGCAGACCCCCTAGGAGAGTTCCACTGGCACCCAAAAAACCACTCAGAGATGAACTAGACAGGCTAGTTGATAAGGGAGTAATAGTAAAAGTCAATAAAGTAGATGCTAAGTGATGGGTTTGTAGCTGAAAAACCAAATGAAAAATTTAGGCTGTGCCTAGATTCATCAGACATGATGAGAACATTCTAAGACAGAGTCACATGGCCCCTATTATAGGAGAAATTGGTGAGCGATTGGCAGGTAAGAGATTTTTCGTGTTCAACTTGCGTGAAGGGTTCCATCAGGTCAAGCTAGACGAGGCGTTATCACTAAAGTGTTGCTTCTCTAGCCCTTATAGTGTATATAAGTCTCTCAGATTGCCATATAGAGTATCTAGCGCTCCTGAAATATTCCAGCATTTAGTAGAAACTAACTTTGCATATATACCCAATGCGATAATTTACTTTTGATGACTTACTGTGCATGGGAGAGACTGAAGAAAGCCATAATGCCACAGTCAATCAGGTAGTTGTACAAGCCAGGGATATGATCATTAAATTTAACAAAGATAAACTACAATACAAACTGCAAGAGGTAAAATATATAGATCACATGTTCTCATCAGAGGGCATGAAGGTAAATCCTGGTTGGGTTAAGGCATTAGAGGAACAAAAACCAACCTCTAACAAGAAACTGTTACGTCTACTTGGCTTATGTAAGAGGGTTTATCCCACAAATGGCAGACATTACTGCTACATTATGTGAGTTGTTGAAGGCAGGAAAGGAGTGGCACTGGCTACCCAGTCATCAAACAGCATTTGAGTCACTAAAAGTTGCTTCTACTCCTGTATTGGCATCATTTGAACCCAACAAAGACATTACATTACAGTGTGATGCATCACAAAATGGACTAGTGTGTTGCTTACTTCAGGAAAGGGCTTCATCAAAGGGTAAATTCCAGCTAGTTGCTACAGCTTCACGGAGTCTAGGTGAAAGTGAACGTAACTATTCACAGTCTGAGAACTAATAGCCATTTCCTTTGCCACAACCAAGTTTCACAATTTCATCTATGGCCATCACATGAGCACACAGACAGATCATAAGCCCTTAGTTTCTATTACAAAAAAGAGTATAGGCAAAATTGGGTTGGTTAGGCTTCAATGCCTAAGGATGACACTTCTCAAGTATTCTCTTAATTATTCTACATTCCAGGTAGAGATCTTCATTTCACAGATCTGCTGTCACAATTAAGTGGCGTGGAAACTGGTGATGACTCAGAAATGAGGGAAATGGTATACTCAGTAAATGCTCACTTCCCAATGAGCGATACCGGAAAAGTAGTGTTTTAGGCAGAAACAACTAAGGACCCTCGTTAAAGCAAGTGATCAAACTAATTCAAAAAGACTGTCCCAACCCAGCAAGATTCCTCGTGAATGCAGGTTGTACTATGAAGTACAGGAGGATCTTTACAAAGAAGATAATATATTGTTTCTAGGTAATGAAATTGTGGTCCAGAGTTTACTGAGACCATGTGTGCTAGGGCTGGTCCATAAAGGGCACCTTGGAGTTCAAAAAACTCTTAAGTAGGGCTTGTCAATTATTGTACTGGCCAGGAATGTTCACAGACATTGAAGCCAAAGTTGCAGGTTGTCCTACTTTTGAAGAATTCAGGTCTAAGAATTATAAAGAGCCCCTACTTCACCATGAGATACAAAAATTTTTAAACAGGATGAGTATAAAAGAATACCCCAACTTGGAAGGTCTATAATATCAAAACCTACATTGACCAATCAAATGAACCGTGGAACCGTGAAGTTTGTTTACCATAAACTCATAAATGTTCAATGTGACCACCATGAGCAGCCTGAACGATATCTATGCAATAATCAAACTCGTTCCATGCTCGTCAGCATGTCCGGTGTTACGGTTTGGATGGCGTTCCTAACGCTCGGTTTGAGGTGGTGAAGGGGAAGCAAGCTCGCATTTGACACGCCAATGTGAAGGGGATGGTCTGATGTTTCCTTTACGTGCCGAGAGATGACACTGGGAGTGTCTGTCGTCGCACTATGAGTGTTTGTTGTGTATTAGTCCGCATCACTATGGCGACGGAACAACAGAAGGCGTTCTGTGTTATTCACTTTGCTAAATGTGAATCGGTTACAACTGTTCAACGTGAATTCCGTCACAAATACAGACGTTGTCCTCCCGATATGTGAAGTATCATACATTGGTTTCTTCAGTTCCGTGACACAGGGTGCCTTTGCAAAGGCAAAAGTTCCGGGCGGCCGCGTGTGTCCGAAGAGAATTTGCAACAGAAGCGTTCGTTCGCTGTCCGAGAAAATCAACTTGACAAGCTAGCCGGGAAATGCAAATCCCTCAATCAACGGTATGGACAGTGTTGCGAAAGTGATTGCTGTACAAACCATACAGGTTACAGCTGGTACAGGCTCTTACCGAAAGGGATAAAGAACTGAGGCATGATTTCTGCATGTTCAATCGTGCCCAGAATGAGATAGAAGATGCTTTCATATCAAAACTGGTTTTCAGCGATGAAGCGATGTTCCATACAAATGGTAAGGTGTACCGGCACAACGTACAACTACGGCTATGGGGTCAGGAGCCTCCACATGAAACCACCGAATACGAGCGCACTTCCCCCAAAGTGAACGTGTTTTGCGCTGTAACCAAAGACACTATTTTTGGCCCTTTCTTTTTTTACGAGCCCACCGTTACTGGAATCCCTTATTTGGACAAGCTTACAGAGTGGTTGTTTCCTCGGTTAGAAGAGGAGGCAGGGGACTTCATTTTTCAGCAGGATGGTGCGCCACCCCATTGGCACCTAGCTGTTCGCGGATACCTGAACAAGACGTTGCCGCAACGCTGGATTGGTCGAGGAGCAGTTGGTGACCAGGCTCTTCATTACTGGCCCCCAAGAAGCCCGGATCTTACCCCGTGCAATTTTTTTTTATGGGGGTACATAAAGGATCAAGTGTTTCGTCCACCATTGACAACCTCAAAACGACCTCCAAACCGTAACACCAGACATGTTGACAAGAGTGTGGAACGAGTTTAATTATCGCTTAGATGTCGTTCGGGCTGCTCGTGGTGGTCACATTGAACATTTATGAAGATATGGTAAAAAAACTTCAGAGCTCCACAATTCATTTGATTGGTTAACCAAGGCTGTAGGTTTTTTGGTTTTGATATTATCGACCTTCAAAGTTGGGGTATTCTTTTAAACTCGACCTGTATATTAAGGTGGAAGCAAACATTCTGCAGGATGATAGCAAAAACTACCTCATTATTACTGTCTACTTTTCTCACTGGTTGGACATTTGTCCATTAGCCAGTAAAACAGCGGACTCGGTCATAAATGTGATGAAGGCTGTGTTCTCAACATTCATGGGTTCCCAAAGATCCCCATGGCTGACAACGTACCATTCAACTCACATGAATGCAGCACATATTTCAACAAAAAAGAAATAATGCTTAGTACTAGCAGCCCCCACTACCCAAGGAGCAACGGCATGGCAGAGAAAGCAGTAGGAATTTGCAGGAACATTATGCGGAAAAGTTGGGCAGAAGGGACCTATTATAGGGACCTTTTAAGTGAACATCACACTGCACCCGTAACTGGGTTAAATGTTTCTCCAGCACAGATAATATTCGGTATACAGGTGAGAACACCAGCAGCAATGGGTCCAACAACTCTCCATTCAGTAATGCAAGAAGGTATATATAAAGCTCGACTGGCAAAAAAAAAAAAGAGAAAAAAAAGGAGTTGCATGACAAACAGCTAGGAGGATGGTAGTTAGTTTTAAGGAAGGGGGCAGAATTGTCATAAGGACTGACATGGATGTCTACTCGGAGTCAGGAGTACTGATATCAAGGTGCACAGAGCCAAGGTCATACTGGGTAAGGAGACACAAAGGTAACAGAATAGTAAGGCAAAATACTAGTCAGATAAGGCAATCTAGGGCAGACACCCGTGAGAAGGGATGGTGAATCATTCCTGATTGTAAGGTCAGTGAGGAACATAAGATCAGCAATGATGGGATAGAGAGATTTAAAGGAATTGAAACCACATTAGACGAGGATTTTAAAGTTTTCGAAAACACTCATGTGGACACTGATCCTAAGAAGGATAGTCACCAGAGTGATAAAGCTAACAGGTTCAGCAGAGCAGGAAAAACAAACTCTTGTTTCAAGGCAACAGAAAGCTATACCAAATAAAAGTGGCAGACAAATTATTGAGAAAAGACCATATGATCCAACCAAATAAAACCCTGTAGAGAGGAAGGTGTAACAGAGTGATGTATTATTTAAGACAAATATTGTTTTAGGAGGTTGGCACCCTTGCGGAGGCCAACTGGTAGTTTGTACTTGGTAGATGTTACAGTCGGTTAATAGTTGTAGAATCAGAAGTGATAAGAAAAATAATATAAAAGAAATGTATCACAAGAAATAAATAAATGTATTTGGAAAGCATATAAAACATTAAAGAACAATCTCTGAAGTTCTGTATGAAGCATCACTTCATCAGTGTTATAGCAGCATAGTATGTGTTCATTTATCCATGTCACACCCAGAAACAAGATGGCATTTAAATTGTTTGTTTACCAAGTAAATTTATTTTGATAGCAATGTATAACAATTTATTAATTTAGTCAAAAACTGCTGGAATATCACATTTTGTGAATCCGTAAGAATGTTGCAGATAATAATGGAGTGGAGAGATGTGAGCGGCTCTTAACATTGAGGTCTTGAGAGCCGATGAGAGTGAAGTAAGCATGGAGAAGTGCCAGAATACAAGGGTGGGGGAAACGAGAGATCTCGAGAAAACCTGCCGACCAGCGGCATTGTGCGGCACTATTCCCACGTGTGAAAACCCAGGAGCGACTCCGCCATGAATTGAACCTGGTTAGCCTAGTGGGAGGCGAGTAGTCTGACCACTACACCACCGTGGCCCCTTGGAGATGATAATGAATTTTACGATTTCTGTTTATTATGCAAAAATTAAATACTGTAAAATAAAACTGAAGAGTAAATTTCCAAACATGTTAAAAAAATCTTGTGATTTTGTCATTAACAAAATTTGACTGCCTCTACTCAATTGTATATGTTCTATTAAAGTAAAAATTACTTCACATATAGTAAATAAAAATTTAATTTTTTTTATAATAACTGGGAAGAAAAACATCCGGAAAAACTGAAGTCGAGCCAGGAAACAGAGACTCAGCAGAGAGAATATGCATCATTGTCATTTGGGAAAATAACAATTTCCTATAAGCAGTGAAATAGGCTTAGACCCCAGAAATGTGTATGGTAAATTCACCCCAATTGGTGGTGTCAGCACACCTGCTGGGTATGACTTATAGCATGGTCCTCATCCCCCTGGGGCTCGCCACACCATCTCCACACAACAGTGAGATGGTGAGTGCATTAGAGAGAAGAAGCATGCAGAATGGCAGCATAAATCAAGTGGTGCATGAAATGCACTATCTGGAGATATTAGCCCAGGTATCATGCTGACTGCTATAACAGTCAGCCTGAGGTTCATACAAGTTTAGATTGCCATTACCTCAGGATGGCAGTCTCTCATCAGTTCCTGAAGTGTGAAGTTCTGTTTGTTTCTCAGTTATGCAGTTATTAGCACCTTGTTTTATGACGTATAGTGAGGAGACTAGTTGGTTTATCAGGTAGATGGGGTGACTGACACAAATAAAAACCAGGTTACCAGCACTGGGTCACTTGAAAAACCACACATCTCTTGGAGGGTCTACTAATATGATGATCTTCAAGCATTGGTTCCATATTTGTCAACAAACATGTCCCACAACTTGGCCAGTGTCCAACCTACCCTGCAAAGATTAGATATAGGGGTGGATGGATCCACAAGGCTGAACTTCGTACATACTGCAGAGGTATGAGATAGGGAGGCTGAAGGTTAGATTGCTAACAATATCCAAGAGCTGTTGAGGTAATCTATGATAAATGCTATTTTCCCTGGAAGTCAAGTAAATCTCTTCCCTGAATGGAGAGTTTCACACAGCAAAATGCCACGTGAAGTTGAAACTGATCACATCGAGATTGAGGAAGCAGGGAGAGTAAAGGCCGAAATTACCCAACCAGTAACGACATGCAGACCGCCGGCCGCCACAGGCAATAAAACCATTAAAGGAAGGCTGCCCCTTTATGCCTAAGTATTGGCACAGCCCAGGCACATTTCCACAGGGACTGTCCGGTAATAAGGGATAGAATAGCGAGAAGAGAAACAGTAAAGATGGACACAGAGGCAAAGACTACCTCAAGCAAAACACTCTGGAAACAAAACAACTGGAGGCGCAAACAGTCCCTAAACCCAGATGAAGTAAATAATGGGAATCACATTCAAGTCATTAAAGGCCATGGTCTATACCACATATGCCCCGTATTTCCCTCATTTTGAATGGGAAAGAATATCAAGAGGTTATGGACAACACCATGACAACGTATTTCATCCAGACTGCTTTTTGACATGGGCGAGATTGGGGGTGGATGGTGGTGACATAGTGTGCACCTTTCTGGCAGGAAAACACTCACTGGTACAGAGACGTCTTGCAGATACTTTATCAGCTGCTCTGATATTATTGTGGGTCATGGTTGACTATCCAGATGGCCCAGACACCCCTGGTCCTCTGCCTTTTTGATGATAAAGTTGTGTAGCGCTTGGCTACTAGCCGCGGGCAGTTTGCGGTTAGCCAAATACCACTGCAGGTGCCCGTTGTGAGGTGGAAGTTATGTTCATGTTGCCGTTGAGCTAAATGCGCAGTTGTGAGGCCACTCCACGCGCCATTTACACACTCATATAATAGACACATTAGTACTTAACACTGATAGCAAAAAGAACAATAACCTGGGTGTGCTTTAGTGGGTCTAGCTCCCTACATGCAGTTAAGCGGCTAGACATGAAATCAAAGGCGATAAAATGGAGTGTAATGTGGGTTTATTCTGCATTGACACAGTCTTGTACAAAAACTACTTTGCTCATATAGTGCGAAGCGGGTCCAACGCACAGAAGACCCTTGGCAACTAGCATGGAAAAACAAGCAAGGGCTCTGAAAACTTACGCTGCAGTTAAGCTCCTGAGGCTTGAACTAGATCGTAGGAGGTGGAGAAGCGCTCCTGAAAGATGTTAAATGCTTAAAGGTTCCTTGAAACCCAAAAAACAATTGTTCGTTGAGGTGAACGCAAGTTGATGAAGTGCCCGGGAGATGCTGACCATGCGTGGCCAACTCCAAGAGAAGCCCGCTTCAGATTAAATGGCTGCCGGAGTCTTTCCGGCTACTAGGCCGGGAAGATACCAGAAGTATGAAAAACTTATGGAAAATTTTTCAGAACAAAGTGTTCTGGCCCTTGAATCACACTTTTGAATGAGGGAAAAACTCCCTTAGCTACACTGAATGGTACATGTCCCCTAATAAATCAATGAAAATTATGATGACGCAATTTGGTGTCATCAAGTTTTCAGTGTTTATTTGTTCGCTGAGTGTCTGTCTGTCTCAGTCTGTAAACACCGTCTGCTGTTGTGTGTGACGAAATATACTCTCCCAAATTAAAATACATACCAACACGAATTATTTCAAATGCCATGTGACATCATTGGGGTAAAAATTTAAGTTGGCCCGGGTGAGGCCCGTGACCAAATTGAAAGTCATTGCACTACACTGTTGCTGTAATTTTCATTACATTCAAAACAGTGTGTGCTTGAGGTATGCACTGGGGCTAAATGAGAAATTACTTACGCTCTGTTTTTGGGAACACTGGCACACCCTACACCTTGGTGTCACACAATGGGATTGGCTGTTCATATGTGCCTTTATCAGGAACACTATGATGCCTGGGGATGCCTTTATGTGTTCTACACTCTGCACAGTGCTGTGTTGGAGCATACATGCTGGTTGGTTGGGATGCGAACCATAAAGCTGTCCCGTTGTTGCCCACGTGGTCGGATCATAGTGGGACCATCAACTGACTCGCGCAGTGTTGGGTAAAGTGGCTGCCTTCCCAAACACCAACGAGGTACTGCTGCTGTCAGCCACACTCTATGTTCTACTAATCAGCACGGTGCTCAGCCGGGACTATAGGTGTTGATTACGGCACAACGAATGGTCACAGAAGTCCACGAGGTTGGACTCACGTCATATTTTAACTTGCAAAAAGCAACACCAATAGAAACCCAATGTCAGAGAAATCCAGCTGGCCTAGACAACATCGAAACTCTATATAGACAACATGATTAACCTCACGCTACAGATTAAAAACAAGGCAATCAATACCCCATTTTTTGTGGCCCTGTATCTGGGGAAAACAATCATCCTTGACAACCCGTGGTTAACAGAAAAAGGCTGCATCATATACTGCATGACAGTGAACTGGGAAAACCCCACAAATCCTGTGCCACAACAGGAAATTATTAGCACACTAGTTCAGCCCCAATTAACCCTGGAACACTTGGAGAGCTTGTTACAAATCCTAAATATATACACGTACGAGTATCCGAGAATGACAGGTCCCTCAAGCAAACCCCTGCCATTACTCAAAAAATTTGGTTAAAGCACAACCATCCAATATACTGCAGACCCAGCCAACCATCCGAACCGTGGCAGAGGATGATATTGAAACAGGTGGAGGACATGAAGACACAAGAAATAGTTAAGCCTGCCAGCTCTCAGTATAATTTCCAGGTTGTCTTGCTCTCCAAGAAGGATGGCAGGCTAATATCCTGTGTAAATTATCAAGCCCACGATGATACCCACCATTTCGCTCCCTTAGCCACTAACATTGTACATACTATTCAGGAACTGGGGGAAGCATAGGTCTTTATAACCCTAGATATGATAAGTTGATACTGGCAGATTCCATTACATTCTAACTTGTGCAAGTACACCTCATTCACCACACCAGAAAGGGGAATGCTTAAATTTAGGGTAATGCCATTTGAACTCAAAAATGCCCCAGCCACTTTCCAAAGGCTGATGTCTGCCATTGTCTTCACAGGTGACATTTGCGAATTCTGCTATACCTACTTAGACAACAATAATGAACTTGAGGTCATGGGAAGAGCACAGTGTACACCTGTAAAAAGTCCTGGAGGTTTGCCCTAAATGGCCAGACCTGCTGCTTCGAAAAATGTCACTTCCTCAAAACTGGCATAGAACATCTAAGGCACACTATCATTCCCGAAGGGAAATATCCAATGCCCGAAATGGTTAGAGAGGTGACCACAGCCGAAACCCCGACTAACTGTTACAGCGGTTTGTAGGGCTAGTGAACTGGCTCCGCAACTACATTTCTGACTTCGCCACGGTCACAGCACCCCTCACCAACTTAATGTTACCCAAGTACTGGTGCCACTAGATGGATGTGGCCCAACAGGTCTTTGATGACCTGAAGCGTATGTTCAGCGAATGCCAACTGCTCGCTTCTATGTAGAGACAGACGTGAGCCAGAAGGGATTGGAAGCTGTGTTATACCAGCTGGACGACCAGGGTGAATGCCTTTTAGTCTACTACACGAAATGCAAAATTTGGGAAGGCTGAGAAACATTATGACGTGAAAGCGCTACTGCCACCACCTGGAGGGCAGAGAGTTTACAGTGAGGACAGACAACAAATGTTTGTTCTGGTTGGAGAGGGCGCAGGGTTGGACGTCTAAGTTCACTCAGTGGGCCCCACTGATCTTTGTTGTTGAGCATGTCCCCGGCAAATATAATGATCTAGCAGATTAGCTCTCCTGCCACCCCAACCCCGACTGTCATGCATGCGACACCACCTGGGTCAAAATCCCTCTGGTCCCATCTTAGTGAACTAGACGACCGGCCTCGAGACCAGCCTCTGCAGGGGGGTTGTGCGATGGCGCAGGTTAACTCAAGTTGGACCTTTGACGAAGTCTGGCACAAAGTCCTTAGGGCACATGCGACGGATGAGTTCAGATGGAACAAGAAGGTGTTGTGCAAGTCTGGGCACCTGGATTACTACTGGTCAGTCAATGGTGTCCTCCAATGTTGCACGTGCCACGATGCCTCCTCGAGAGTATTTATACCACAGTCAGCACACAAGGCCATGTATCGATTACACCATGATGACAACTCAGCAGGCCACCCTGGCACCAATGAGATGCATAATGAGCGAACACTTCTACTGGCCCAGGATTGAGAGAGAGATCCTCCAGTACGAACGTGCCAATTGCGCCAGACATGCAAGACTCGCTACTGTGGCGGCACGGAATAACACCCCAGAGAACCAACCCAGCCATTTGACACGGTCGCCCTTGACATCATGGGCCTCTACCCTAGAACCATCAGGGGCAAATGCTTCGCCGTTGTTGTGACCGACATCTTCATTCGCTGGGTGGAGACATTTCAAGTCAGAAACACCCGGGCCAGCACCATCACCCACCTGCTGGAGTCTGAATTCTTCCCCCGATGAGGTTATCCCCAGGTGCACCTGACCGACAATGGCACCCAGTTCGCGGGTCGCAGATGGTGGACAAACTGTGCTCATTGGCGCGTAAGGCACCACACCAACCCCATCTACCACCCCCAGGGCAACCCCACTGAGCGCCGGAACCTGGAGGTGAAGGCCCAGTTGCAGGTACACATCTATGAGGACCACACTAAGTGGAATGTACACTTGTCCTGGGCACTGCTTTGCTTGTGGAAGCATGCCAATGCCACTACCAGAGGGACATCCTAGCAGCTGCTGCAGAAACGGCACCTGCCAAGGCCGGGTCAGCTAGAGGTGCGCAAACAGAAGGAGCCGGAGGAAAGTCCCGTACACCACGGAGAGAGGGGATGCAGAATGCAGAACATGAGAGACTTAGCTTGTGCCCATCAGGCAGCCTAAACCACAGGTCACACACCTGTAACCCCCCACCCCCGAGCTTCAACCTGGACAATGCATTTACGGATGCGCACACTCCTTGTAAGCAGGGCAGAGACAGTTTTGCACGAGGATAACCCCCCCACTGGACAATTTTGGGGACCATTGTAGACATTGCAAGAACCACTTCCTAACTAGTACAGCTTGTAGGAGGCAAGCCACAGAAAATCCACCACAACGATCTACGCACAGCGAGTGACCCAGACAATTACCACGTCAGGCCAGGTGCAGACGCCTCTCCTGAGCCGCGCTGCCTGGAGGGCGAGAAGGAATTGGCCAGTGTCCATGACCCCCACCCGCACCGAACCTCAGGATATCAGGGTTGACATGTCCATTACACTAAAGGGTTTCGCGGGGTTCCCACCAAGACACCACACACCTGGGGACGTCAGGACTGCCTCCCCCATGTGCACAGTATCTCCGTGAAGTATGGTGTGTTCCTTGACCTCATCCCTGGATTTCTTGGGTTTCCTGCAAGAGGACTCACAATTTGGTGTCGAGGAGCAGATATCACCAGATTTGGCAGGTTTCCCGCTAGCAGGCTCAGAGCCTATCGTAGTGTACCGCCATTATGACCCGAAACACCCAGAACACCCTGGTGCCACTGAACGTGTCCCTGTGGGTGATTGTCCTTCGCTGCGTAGTAGTCGAGGCGGACAATGAGCCCCTCCCTGCTGGTAAGGCCGGGGAGACATAGGGTACCTACATCATGGACCTCTCAAGGGATAGCATGTTCAGTGACAAAGAGGAACAGGGGCTTAGGACACTTGGGCTCAGAGGACGTCCAGTAGACACCACCCCACTTCCCCGCAGGACTAGGAGGACCCACAGGCACCGTACACTGTGCATGGAGGTCAACCCACCCCCATCCTGGGGGATGCAATGCCGAGATGCTACAACTTATGAACTCACTGCCCCTTCTTTCTTGCACACTTCACACATGAGCGATGCCCAGTGCCACACAGCATCCATACATCAGGACACGTGTATTTTGGTCTCGCGCCCATGAAGGCCTAGCGTGATGGGGGGGGGGGGTGGTTTGTCATCTGACCTCTCTCTGCCGGTGTAAGCCCGTCATGGGTTGTGCATGCATGAGTGAGGTGCCCGGCCGTATGATGCGTGTGTTAAGGGCACTGAAAGTTGGCAGATGGCTGAACCTACCAGCAAAGTGAGTGAGTGAAGAGATTTGGGCGGCTCTTAACATAGAGACCTTGAGAGCCAATGAAGTTGAAGCAAGGTGAGCATGGAGCAGTGCCAAAATGAAAGTAGGAGAAACAGGAGATCCTCGATAAAACAAGCAGACCAGCGGCATTGTCTGGTTCGATTCCGAAGTGCAAAAATCCAGGAGCGTCCCAGCTGGGGATCGAACCTGGTTCGCCTAGGTGGGAGGCGAGTAGTCTGACGACTACACCACCACGGTCCCCCTACCAGCAAAGGGTTCATGTTAGTATGTAAGATCTTTTATTGTGTATTTGTTTTACCAGGCACTCTTGTGCATTAATTAGCATGTAAGGTTCTGACATATTTGTTTTGCAGCGCACTCCTGTGCACATTCTTGTGAGTTGCAACAGTAGAAGAGACCAACAAAGGGTTCATATTAATATGTAAGGTCTTTTGTGTATTTGTTTTGCTGTGCACTCCTGTGAACAATTTGTGAATTAGCAAGTAAGATTCGTATGTATTGGTTTTGCCAAGCACTGCCGTGCACATTTTTGTGATTAGCATAGTGTATCCCTCCATGCTTCATGTCCATGCACGTGGTCAGCCGGGGTCTCCACTTCCAGTGTGGGCTGGTGTCCCCGCTTCTGACGGCCATTCGGCAATCTCTCTTTGGAGCTCAAGCTGGGCATACGTGTGCCATGTGGCCTGCGGGGGTTTCAACTTTGTCGTGACTAATCCGTAATTCTGTCTGTGTACTTGCCCTTCCTTTTACTTGTAGGGCCCTTAATTATTTCGCCTGTGGGCTCACTACCTAGGTAACGTAACTTTGCATATTTTTTGTGCTAGTTCAGGTGAGGCTTCATGCAAGTGTTTTGTGCCACAATGTTTAATGTAATGTTCTGCATCATTCCTTCTGAGTTTGTGTAGCACCCCACACGTTAGAGTATTGAAATATTTTGTAATAAATGCCGGACAGCTCTGGATGAAACGTTGCACGTGGTCATAATTATTTTCCAAGCGTAGCCACCCCCTCCCCCCAAAACTTGCATTTGGCGTGCTCCATAGCCAATAACGGAGCAGAAGAGTATAGTGTCTGTGTTAGCAACCAGCTATGTGGTGACATCATAACCCTGGTAAGAATCTATGCTCACCGCGTGGCCGTGTACAAAATCATGGCCTGGCGCACTGGGACTACAACTGCACTAATTTTACTTACTGCTTTGCTAACACTGATAACAAAGTGTATGGGAGCATTGTTTGTTGGGGTATGAGGAAACAAAACACAGTTTCACCGTTGACTACAGAAGCAGAGTATAGGGACCTTAATACAGCAATCTGTCAATCATTATTTTTTAAAGGAATCTGAAATGACCTTGCCCTAAATTGCATCACAGTTCTACTCTTATACGAATAACCAAGCATGCATGCACCTTGCTCAGAATCTGGAAAACAGTCACCACATTAAACTATTTACATTACCTTATTGAGAGAGGAAATTGAAAAACAAAGCATTTCACTTAAATATATCCCCAGAATGAATAAGCTGCAGACATGCTAACCAAAGAATTAGAAAGAAAACAGTTGTGTGTTGAAAGAAAAAATGGGAATTTTTTTATTGTTAATATGTAAATGTACTGTGATAAAAAGTAAACTGGTCTTGCTGTTACTCTTAACCTAGGTACAGTGTTGAAGGGGACTGTTGGTTGGAAACACTGTACTGTGATCTTTGTTTACTGTGTTTAATATGTAAACAGTTGATACTTAGGTCTGTAAGAAGAAGCATATTATAATGTGCAGAGTTCTTGTGTTTTTGACATGTATGAGGTGTGTTAAAAAAAAAAGGTGATTTGTTATTTTGTGACTTTGTCTCGATAAATATTTATGTATTCATCAATCTCTATTTTGTCCCCTTCAAAGTAATCCCTCTCAGATATAATACACTTGCGCCAGCACTTTTTGCCAATCCTTGAAGCACTTATGATATGCACATTTTGGTATGGCATTGAAGTCTCCCAGGTCTTTATCTCCTCAATTGTGGCAAACCTCCGTCCTTTCATGGGTCTCTTCAGTTTTGGGAACAGGAACAAGTCGCAGGGGGCCACGTCCGGTGAATACGGTGGCTGAGGCATGATTACGGTGTTGTTAATACAGATTCTTTCATCCATTGTTTGCGATAGCAAAAAATCGCGAAGTACACAAAAACACGTCTAACCTTTATATCTGTCACAAACAAACTAACAATGCAAAATGGCTGATAATGTCAACATATGTTGGGGACATGTGCACCAACATAACAATAAAATCAATTGATAATCGAAAGCACGTAGCGCTCGAAATTTGCAAAGTCACCTTATTTTTTTAACATACCTCGTATATAAGAATGAGCTGTATCATGTAACTACCTGGTTAATAAAACTTTATTATCAAATAATAAAATCAACACTACCTTTTGAATTTTTAAAAACATTCTAGAAAGTGTACCTGCAACTACATTTTGGGTTTCTTTATGTGCTATACCTTGAATTTCAATTAAGAGATCCTTAGCACCCAAGTCCATATATTGCCTAATTGACAAGAGTGAGCCAAAATTCAAAATAATGCCTTGATTTTCCATTCATGACCAAAATTAAATAAGTTCAAGATATTGGTGAAAATTTTCATTACTAAACACAACCACTAAGAATTCTCAATTTGTTAAAAGTAAATTATTTCTTTTCTTATGAGGTTAGGATCAGAGGTGCAAATACTACATGTTACCAAAAACCATCAATTTCTTAAGAAAGCATTGCTCATACAGCCAAACTGTGTGCATCTGTCTGTAAAATGAACAGTTTTTGAAAGATCTGCTGTATGAGGTACAGGAGTGTCAGTGATATCAGCTTTAAGTGTTTCAAAGACCTTCTGTTGTTGTTCTTTGCATTAACTGCTTTTTTGCATAACATTTTCTAAACAGGCTGCCTTTTCTGCTAATTATGGAATCGAACTAGTCAAATGACTGAACTATGCCAAAAAAAAAAGTGGTCTATACGTGTAGGATCTTGAGGGGGAGAAAAATTACTTATTGCCCTGGATTAAAGAAAATACGATTTAGGGAAATTTTTATGTCCTATGAATGATATTTCTTTAACAGCAAATTTTACCTGTTGAGGAGGATTGACTACAAAGCCAGCTTCCTCAAGATGGGACAAAACTTAATTCAGGTGATCTACATGCTGGTCAAAACTTTCAGAGTAGAAGTACAGGTTATCTAATTATACATAAATATAAATTATTCATACTGAAAGATTACATCTAGCAATGGGCAAGAACTTGTGCTCCAGTGGCCAGACCTAGAGGCACATGGGTAAATTGAAAACAATTCCGAGTGATGCAAAAACTTATCAGATAATGTAATTTAGTGGTAAGTAGAATTAATTTTGATACAGTAGAATCCCGATAATTCGTATTGTCAAGGGACTGAATGTTAAATATGAATTATCGAGATATTCAAATTAGCAGGATTACCAATAATCGGGAGCAAAAAAGGAAAAAATACATGTTAACGAGATTAATGCAAATTTGCATTAATATGTAATGATAATCGCATGGCTACATATTATGTATACATATGTACTGTATACATAAATCAATAATTACATCAATAAAAACGCATTAAAAATTTACATTTAAAAAAAATCTGTAATTTTCTTTTCATGCAAACCTTGCTGATGGGTATTGTAGATGACTTTGTCAAACATGTTCAAAGCAGAAAATACTTCATCGCCAATGTCTGATTTCGCTAAGAAATGGCGCACGTTGTTGATGTATTGTTTAGCCACTTTAGGTGTAATTGTCAGCACATCTTCTTCGTCACCTTCACCATCAATGTCCTGAGATGGAGCCAAAATTTCGTCATCAGTTAGAATCCTCGATACCGCTAGGCCATCATCAAAATGGACGAAATCTTCAAACGTTATAGGATTTTCTTCATTTTGAGGAAGACGATTCCAATTCACAGGGCATTCTAAGTCTTGTTCAGTAACTGCTGATGAAAGTTCCACCTTCGTGAATCCACAGCACGAAAACCGTTTTTTATTGTGCTTTCGCTAACACTTTGCCATGCCTTGTGAGCAATGTTCATGGCTGAAAATAAGGTGATTTTATGATCCTTCTCATCCTTGATGCTGTCAAGGAGTTGCATCACTACTTCCTTGCGGTAAAAGGTTTTGAACGTTTTAATTATGCCATGGGCTAGAGGCTGCAGTGTTGGCAGTCAAAAACACAACATTAACATGACTGAGCGGTGGGGTATTGTTGTGGGCCGTACAATTATCCATGAAAAGTAGAATTTTTCGCTGCCTTTTCTCCATATCAGCATTCACTGATCGTATCCATTCCTTGACTAATTCACCCGTCATCCACACTTTTTTGTTTGCACGATAGGTCATCGGAAAAGTTTTTATGTTTTTAAAACATCTTGGTTTAGCTGATTTGCCTATCTCAGATCCATCCATATTGGCGGCCAACAATATGGTTACACGCTCTTTACTATTTTTTCCGCCATGAAACTTTTCTTCCTTAAAACACATTGATCGGTCGGGGAGACAATTATAAAATAACACCGTCTCATCGGCATCAAAAATGTTGTTGGGCTCATAAGAATCGATTATTTCTCCCAATTCGTATTTCTACTCAGAACAAACGTCGGCCGATACACTCGCACTTTCCCCACTAAGCTTCTTCAATTTTATGCTGTGCCTTTTTTTAAACCTATCAAACCAACCATCACTTGCACGAAAGTCTTTAATTCCCATTTTTTTCCACGAAAACTTTTACTTTTTCTCTTAAAATGTTCCCTCCAACTGGCACATTCGAATTCCGTGCTTGCGCAAACCACTTTTTTAAATTCTCTTCTAGTTGTGGATACTCACCAGTCTTAAAGCGCTTTACTTTGCTGTCCGATGTCTGGGAGGCAATCTTGTCCTTGTTCTTCAGAATTGATGTTATTGTGAAAGATATTTTTGTGGAATTCAAGGTGCAAGTGAAAAGAGAAACTGGACTCCAAATCAAAGCAATAAGGACTGAAAATGGAAAGGAGTACATTAATAATAATTTGTCTTGTTTTTTGAAAGAAAATTGAATCAGACATCAGACTACAGTCCCATACTCCCCAGAGCAGAATGGTGTGGCAGAGCGTACAAACAGATTAATCTGCGAGAAGGCTCGAAGCATGATGCAGGATGCCCACTGCCCTAAGGAACTTTGGGCTGAAGCTTGTAACACAGCAGTCTACCTAAAGAACCGCTCATCCCATGCTTCAGTTGTCAACTCCACACCAGAATAGATGTGGACAGGAAAGAAAGTAGACCTCAGCCACCTCCGTGTGGTTGCAGAGCATATATGCATGCGCCTAATAAGAAACGATCAAAATGGGATGCCAAAAGCAAAGAACTAATTTCATTGGATATTGTGAATCTTTGAAAGGTTATCGTCTACTTGACCTTGGGAAGCCATCACAGCTAATAAAGGCAAGAGATGTTGAATTTTAGGAGGATTCCAGCTACTACAAAAGAAAAATTGAAACCACTGATCATCAGGATGAAGCCAGCACATCCGAATTACTCCCTTTACGTATAACTGAAGAAGGCAAACCTAGTGTGAAAAATGATGAAGTTGATGAACACGAGAATGAAGTGGGGGACTTATCCGATATAGATGGAGAAATAGATAGGTCACAGGAGAATCAATATAAATTACCCAAATTACAAAATGAGTCCACACAAGCAGTTGAATCTAGATATCCTGTCCGGGACAGGCAGAAAAAACATTTCCCAGATCACCTAATGTACCGTGAAATAGCAGGTGTGGAGGAAAATGTAAATGATCCTAGAACTGTAGGAGAAGCTCTAGGTGGGGACTTCAGGATAGAATGGGAAGCTGCCATGAATGATGAATTCAAATCTTTACTGGATAACAATGCCTGGGAATTAGTGGACAAATCAGAAAACAAAAAGGTTATTGGATGCAAGTAGGTATTTAAAGTGAAAAAGGAACCTAATGGAACTATAAACAGGTTCAAGGCACGCCTGGTAGTAAAAGGTTATAATCAGCAATATGGAATTGATTATGAGGAGACTTTTGCCCCAGTAGTCAGATATGCCACAATAAGGATGTTACTAGGGGTAGTTGCACAACTTAACAAGGATAATTAAATTCTTCTTCTCTACTGTTTCCTGGAATACTGCCACACATCCTGCATCACACATAACTGTTTGGAATTGTAATGTATAGTGATTGGAAATACATAGAGGCGAGAAGGTTGGCAAGACAGTACAAATTAAGATGGAGTATTGTATGGATTCTGCGTGCTACGAGATTTGGTTGCTCAAGACAAGCCGGGCAAGAAACATTAGCAGAATCGAAAGATATCCTGATGCAACATTATGTACCTAAAACTTTAATTGTGGCAGAGCGGTTCACTGAGACAGAAAGAAGATGACACAGTGGCCAAATATTTGGTGGTGATAATTAAGGTTCGCATTAATGTGTAACTATGGTACATTTTTTAAAGAGACATTGCAGGACAGGTTTGTGAGCTGCATTTATAAGCATCACATACAGCCAAAATTGATTGAGAAGAAATGCATTTTTGAGGTAGCATACGAGAAGGCTACTATGATGGAACTGGCAGAAAAACAACAAAAATTGTTCCAGAAGTCAAGAACAGTTGCAATACCAAACGAAGCAGAAGTTTGTAAGGTTATGGAATGAACACATTACAAGCTGGAAAGACGAGAGAATAAAAAAGGTAAAGAGGAGAATAGAGTGTTTTCAGTGTGGAAAGGTGGACCACTTGGCAAATGCTTGCCAGTTTATAAAGTGTAAGTGTAATAACTGCAGTAAAGAGAAACATTTAGCTCGTAAACGTTGAAGTGCTAAACAATATGTGATACAAACAGTGCAGATGGAGGTGCAGGAGATGGGATGGAACATTATGGACTTTTGTGGCATATGGGCTTGATAAACAAAGTGAATGGAACATACAAAATAACACTAGAGGTGTATGGAAAACTGTTAACCATGGAAATAATAGATACAGGGGCTGCAGTTTCTCTTATACCATACAATGTGTATTGTTAAAATTGGCCACACATTTCTTTGCAACAGGCAAATATTCAGTTGAGGTCATATTTTGAGGAGCAATTGCAGCTGAAAAGGACCATTGAGGTATGGGTGCAACATGTCAGTCAAGCTCGGAAGCTGGCACGGTTAGTGGTGGACTTGGGTGAATGGCAGTTACTATCACTAATGGGATGGGACTGGCTGTCAGTGCTACAACTGAACTGGCAAGCAGTATTTGCAATTTGCAGTATCAGTGGACAACCAGCACAAGTAGGTAGGTTAAGCAGTAATTCCTAAGGCAGTAAATGATTTTGGGAAGAACCAGCCTTTAGAACGCATGCAAGAATGTGTAGTAGTAGTAGTATGGAAATTTAAACAGAAATGTGCAGATGTGTTTAGTGGAGAATTTGGAGAGATTCATAAGATATAAAAAAACTTTTGTGTTAAAAAAGATTATGTAACAGTTTTCTGGAACACGAGGTCAGTACCATATGCTATATGGGACAAAGTGGGAGAAGAGTTGGGCAGGGTCAAAAAGGTAGACGTGTTAGAAGAGCATATGGGCTGCTCCGTTGGTAATAGTTCTTAAGGCAGATGGAGGACTTAGGATATGTGCAGATTTCAAAAAGACAGTCAACCACAATGTGGAACCAGAACAGCATCCACTACCATCCACTGAAGACATATTTGCTTCCATGGGGAAAGTGTTTTGTGTATTGGACATATCAAATGCATATCAGCAGTTGATAGGGGAAGAAATATGTAAGGTACTGACAATACACATAAGGGATTGTGCCGATACAGATAGATGCCATTTGGGTAGTGTTCCGTGCCCAGCACTTTCCGAGCAGCAATCAAGCAGATCGTAGCGGGAATTCCATGCATAGTTCCATATCTTGATGACATATTGATAATGGGGCCTTCGATACAGGAGTACAGACAGACGCTAGAGGATATGTAGAAAATACTACAAAGTTATGGAGTAAGGATTAACACTCAAAAAAGCAGATTCCTGGAATCAGAGGTATATTTCTTAGGTTACCACATCAATTATAGTGGAATTCAACCAGCTGTAGACATAGTGGAAGCAATTCAAAAGGTTTCAGTGCAGGGATGTTGCAGAGTTGAGAGCATATGTAGGACTGTTAACTTTCTACTCCAAGTTTGTTCCTCACATGGCAAGCGGCTTGTGGCCATTTTATGATTTACTGAGTAAAGAGGCAGTGTAGAACTGGACGGATCAATGTCAGCAAATTTCTGAGTCCAGTAAGTCATGGATTTTACAAGCTCCAGTTTTTATACTATATGATCCCAAAAAATCACTTTTAAAAGATATCTCACAGTATGGGGTGGGAGCTGTGCTTGGTCATAGGATAGATGACAGTACAGAGCAGCCAATTTGTTTTACTTCAAAAACATTATCAAAGGCAGAGAAGAATTATTGTCAGTTACAAAAAGAAGCCTTTAGCATCATTTTTTGCTGTAAAGAAATTCCACAAGTATTTTTATAGACATAAATTTGTGCTGTATACAGACCATTTATTGTAATTGTAGGACCCACTAAAGATGTACCTTGTTTAGCAACAACTAGGCTGCAATGTTGGGCTTTGTTACTGTCTGGTCACAACTACAAGGTGCTGTAGCAAAGAGGACAGGATATGGGGGATGCAGATGCCTTGTCGAGGTTGCCATTTCCAAGTTAAGAACTGGTAAAGCACCCAGTCTATTCTGTGAGTGTGATCCACAACACACAGCTACAGCCAGTTAAGATTAGGCAGGCCACGGAGCAAGATGACATACTGAAGCTGCTGAAAGAGTATACTACGCATGGGTGGCCAGCAAAGGTGGATGAGAGACTGAAACCAGTTTTATAAAAGGACGAACTGGCAGTTGAGCTGGATTGCCTATTGTGTGGTTATCGGGTAATTATTCCAGAGTAGCTTGTGGAGAAGGTGCTCCAAATGTTACATGAGGGACATATTTGAGTGAAGATGTAGGCACGAAGTTACATGTGGTGGCCAAGGACGGATCTAGTAATTGCAGTGTAACAGTGTGCTCCATGCCAATTGTCTCGACCCAAAAACCTGAAAGATAGATATTTGATGTGGCTAGCCACCAGTAGGGTATGGGAACAAGTTCACAGTGATTTTGCAGAGGGAGACCAAAGACATATGCTTATCATGGTAGATGCATATTACAAGTGGGTGGAGGTGGAATTGATGAGTTAGACAACAGCAAGAACTATTAAATGTCTAAGATTCAAATTTGCAGCTTATGGGTTACCGGAGTCACTGGTGGCAGATAATGGTCCTCAGTTCAGGTCTGAAGAATTCAAGATATGCTGCAAGAGCATGGCAATAGATTTACAGCTTATGCCACCCTTTTATCCACAATCAAAGGGAGCAACAGAAAGAACAGTGCAGTCAGTTAAGGGGGCAATACGAAAACAAGGCATTGAAGATTTAGTTGAGGGTACAACACAGTCCATTAAAAGCACAATCAATTGGTGGTTGTTCAGTTACTGCAACACACCACACACAAGTACAGAGGCCTTGTACCAAATTGCAACTAATAAAACATACATTGCCGGAGTACCAGTATGCTAATAAACAGAATCCCAGGTGGGTCAGTGGGGACAATTTTTTTGCTACAGGAGAGCAAGTTTTGGTGCAAAGTGTCAGGGGAGAGAGGAGTCTGTGGTGGATACTGGGACAGATACTTCAGGTGGTAGGATAAAATACTTAAGGTAAAAGTGGGGAAACACATTAAATTTTGCCATGCCCAATAGGGAATCCACAGCACAGGCAGTCAGGGAGCGGGTACACTTCCATTCACTGAGGTGAGTGGATGGCAGATAATGAAGCCCATATGCAAACCACAGTATTCAGAAGGAAATAAGGAAGACGGTACAACCAGAGATATGGGAACCAAGTCATCAAGGATATAAATGCAGCTAGACAAGTCCAGGGCAGAATGTGCGGAAGGGACAGAGTCAAGAATTTTATGGTCAGGGTTATTTCCGAGGTTTTTGGTTATATCCAAAAATAGACATTAGACAAGTTGTGCAAAATGGTTTTCAAGGGCTGGAGCATCCCCTGGGACAGACTTTAAAAGTTTGCATTGCTCATCAGAAACAAATGTTGACCAAGGTTTTGGTGGGAAGGCAGGAAAGGAATTGGGGGTCCGACATAGTGGAAGATGGAGACAGCCTCCCAGACAACTAAATTTGTAGAAGGGCAAATATCAATCAAACTGTGCATAAAGTATAATGTACACATTTTAAGGGTAATGTAGGATAGTGTAGAAATTTTAGAGTCATGCTTTGTTTAAAGGTAATTCAATTAGAGATTAAACAAGCATTGTAAGGATGGGTGAGTGTAGTGTATAGTGATTGGAGACACAGTGATTGGAGAGACATACAGCCAAGAAGGTTGGCAAGACAGTACGAAACAAGATAGCGTATGGTATGGAATATAACAGGAATCTTATTATTGAGACCAATAAGTTTGTTGTTATCTACTATATAAAAATAAGTTGGGTTTTCCTTCCTGACGCTATAACTCCAGAACGCACGAACCGATTTCCACGGTTTTGCATTCGTTGGAAAGGTCTCGGGCTCCGTGAGGTTTATAGCAAAGAAAATTCAGGAA